>CM064562.1:38317470-38705708 GCA_032716605.1 Paralithodes platypus
TCCGATACGAACAAGTCGACCTCCGGAACACCCCAGGAAGCCGCGAGGTCGTCGAACACAGTCCGTTGCATTGCCCATTCTACAAGAACGCCCCGTCTTCTCGACAGGGCGGCCGCCCACAGGGTGGCAGGCCCATGCAGGTAGAAGGGGTGTCGGTCCGCGAGGAAGACCAACTCACGGAGATCCCCAATAGAGTCAATGACCTGGAGGACCCCCGCGTAAGGAAACAGTGGACAGCTGTCTGAGTGTCCATCCCGAAGGCCACCGACTGTCCCCGAAGGGCCAGCGTGTGGTCCCTCAGGAGGAACAAAGGAACCAACAGGTCGAGGGCATAGACGGGTAAGGGGCGTGAGTCCCACCCATCAGCCGGGAAGTCGATGGCCCAGGTTTGATGGGTAACCTCACCCGACCTCGCTCGACGCATCTGTGTCTACCCAGAACGTCGGCAGGGGGTCGGGCCAGGGACCATAGGGGTCAACGGAAACACCTCGGTGCCCATGAGGAGTAGGCGGCGTAGCCTGAGGCTCCCTAAAGGAATGGGCAGAGCGGCCCAATGCAGCGAACCCACTAACGAGTCCCAGAGCCACCCCGGAAGGGAGACCGAGTGCAACACGGCGAAGACCCTCCGCCGAAGGTGCACCGCGTCCAGCAGACCCTGGGTCACCGGAGCGCCGGACAAAACCCATGCGAGACCGACCCATGGCACGACACGCGACGGGGTCAAGCGTGACTTGGGAACATCGATGGGGAACCCTAACTGTACTCACCTAATTGTACTCACCTAATTGTAGTATACAGGATTTGAGCCTAAGCTCGTGTTGTCCTGTCTCGCTCTCTACATTTATCCAATTTTGCTTTAAAAGTTTGGATATTTCTTGCTCCCACCACCTCCCCATCCAACTTATTCCAACACTCAATGCTTCTATACGGGAAGCTGAACTTTCTTACATCAGACTTACATATAACTTTCCTCAACTTACAATCATGACCCCTGGTTCTTCCCTCGTCCCTCACCACAAAATCTCCCTTGTCGATCTTCTCAAAACCTTTCACACACTTAAACATCATGATCATGTCACGGAGGGACATGTATAGGACATGTCACGGAGGGTGTATAGGGGTATTGGAGGGGGTCTGTCTGATCATTATGTAGTGGTAGCTAAGGTTAGGATACAAAAGAAGTGGGTGAGGAGAGCGGGAGGGAGGCGAGAGGAGGGTGGAATGGTGAGGAGGGTGGAGAGGTTGCAGGAGGAGGAAATCAGGGAGGAGTACAGGAGAGCAGTGGAAAGACGACTAGGTGGGTTCGACCTGGAAGTTATGGAGGAAGTGGAGGAGATGAGCAAGGTGTTTAAGGATGAGATCTGTGCAGCATGTGAGGAGGTGTGTGGAGTGAGGAGAAGAGGGAGGGGAGTGAAAGGTACAGCATGGTGGACAGAAGAGGTACGAATAGCTGTGGAAGAAAAGAAGAAAGCATATAGAGAGTGGTGGGGTAGCAGAGGGAATGAAGATTCCGAGAGACAGAAACGAGCGAGGTACGTGGAGAGTAAGAGGGTGGTGAAGAGAGTAGTGAAGGAAAGTAAGAGAAGAGTAGATGAGGAATTTGGAAGGAATCTGAGTGTAAAATGGAGGGAGAGTAAGAAACTGTTCTGGAAAGAAGTCAAGAAAGTTAGGGAATGTAGCAAGGGAAACAGTAAGGGTGTGAAAGATAAGAATGGAGAATGCTAGCCGAGAAGCAAGAGAGAGTCGAAAGATGGAGGGAGTACTTCAGTGAGTTGCTAAATGTAAGGAATGAAGAGCCAGCAAACATAGCTGGATATGATTATGGGAGGGAGAAGAAGAGAAGTAGTGGAGGAGGAGGTGGGGATCAGAGGTCAGAAGTGTGGGAAGCCATGAAAAGAGTGAAGTTGGGGGGAAAGCACCAGGAACAGATGGAGTGTGTGGGGAAATGTTGAGGTATGGTGGTGAGATCGTGATAGAATGGGTATGGAAAATGTGCAAACTAGCATGGGAGAAGGGGAGTGCACCCGATGACTGGAAGACTGGCATAATAGTCCCCCTATATAAGGGCAAAGGGGAAAGAGGAGTGTGTGGTAACCACCGAGGAATATGTCCTTCTAAGCGTAGTAGGGAAGGTATACAGTAGGGTAGTGATTGAGAGAGTGAGAGTGAGAAAGGAGAAATGGATAGGCGACGAGCAGGAGGTTTTAGGAAGGGAAGAGGATGTGTAGATCAGATTTTTACCCTGAATTGTATTGTGGAGAAGTATCTGGAGAAGAACAAAAGGTGTATGTTGCCTTTATGGACTTGGAGAAGGCCTATGACAGAGTGGATAGAGAAGGTTTGTGGAAAGTACTTAGAATATACGGAGTAGAGGGCAAGTGGCTGAAAGCAGTGAAGAGCATGTATGAGGGTGCAAAGGCGGCAGTACGTGTGGAGAGTGAGCAGAGCGAGTTCTTTGACCTGAATGTTGGTTTGAAACAGGGGTGTGTGATGTCCCCGTGGTTGTTTACTGTATATATGGATGGAGTTATGAAAGAAATACTATCAAGAGCAGTGGATGTTGGTGTATCGCTGAAAAGGGAGGGAATTGAGTGGAAGCTACCTATCCTGCTGTTTGCGGTTGATACAGTTCTGATGAGTGATAATGAATGGGAGTTGCAGGGTCTGGTAAATGAGTTTGGAACAGTGTGCGAAAAACGGAATTTGAAGGTAAATACGGGGAAGAGCAAGGTTATGGTCTTCGAAAGGGGTGAAGTCACAGAGTGTGAGGTGAAGCTGAACGGTCAGGCTATGGAGATCGTCAACTCTTTTAAGTATCTGGGCAGTGTGTTGAGTAAAGATGGGACTATGGATGAAGAGGTGCGGGAGAGGGTACAACAGGTGAAGAGGGTTGTAGGAACGCTAAAAGCAGTAACAAGAAATAGGGTGGTCAGTATGGAAGTGAAGAAGTCCTTGCATGACAGTGTGGTAATCCCGACACTGACTTACGGAAGCGAAGCATGGACGTTGGTTGAGAGACTCAGACCAAGAGTGAGAGCAGTGGAAATGAATTACTTAAGGAGTGCGTGCGGAGTTACATGGAGGGATAGACAGACTAATGAGGAAGTAAGAAGGAGGTGTGGTGTGGAGGTAGATGTGCTGGAAAGTGTGAAAAGGAACAACTTGAGATGGTTCGGCCATATGGAACGTATGGAAAGCGAGAGAATGACTAAGAGGGTGTATGAGAGCGAGGTGGAGGGACAGAGGGGGAGAGGTAGACCGAATATGAGGTGGAAGGATGGAGTGAGGAAGTACATGAACGAAGGTGGTGCTGGTTGGGGGGAGGGGCTTCGACTGACTGGGGACAGAGGTGCATGGGGGCGGTTCGTTCGTGGCCACCCCTTCGGGGATCACGGCGTCAGGCAATAGATAGATAGATAGATAGATCATGTCACCTCTCTCTCTCCTCTCCCTCAGCGTTGGCAGCTTTAGCCTCTCCAATCTCTCCTCATAAGGTAGGTCTCTAAGGCTAGCTATCATCTTAGTGGCAACTCTCTGAACTCTTTCCAGTTTTTTATTATGTTTTATAAGGTGTGGAGACCACACCACTGCTGCATACTCCAGTCTTGGTCGTATTATTGTCCCTATTATTTTTGCTAACATCTCTTCATCTAAATAATTCAGAGCTATTCTCATGTTAGTCAACACTGCATAGGTTTCACCAGTTATTTTATTTATATGCTGTTCAGGTGACAAGCTGTCTGCCACAACCTACCCACTAGGTCTTTTGCTTTCACAGCTTTACTAATTATTTCATCTCCTATTTTATATCCCCAAGAAGGTCTATATTTACTTTTTCCCATCTCAAGAACCTGACACTTACTCGTGTTGAATTCCATTTTCCAAGTTTGACTCCACTCATATAACTTATCTAGATCTCTCTGTAATTCTTCACAACTACTCCTACTTGTAATAGCTTCATTAATTTTGCATCATCAGCAAAACATAGATATATATGAGCCTATTCACATTTGAAGGTCGTTGATGAAAACCAAAAACATGATTGGGGCCAACACCGATCCTTGAGGCACTCCGCTTTTTACCCTTTTCCACGAGGAGAACTTTCCTTTTATTACTGTGCGTATTTGCCGCCCAATTAAATAGTTTTCCATCCACTTTAATAATACTCCCTCAACCCGCCCCACAGTCCTGAGCTTCCACAACAATCTCTTATGAGGCACCTTTATCAAATGCCTTCTTGAAATCTAAGTAAATACAATCTACCCACCCCTCCCTCCCTTGTACAATGTCAATTACCCTATCATAGTAACTCAACAAATTTGTGGTACACGAATGACCTTTTCTGAACCCGAACTGCTTGCTTGAAATTATTTCCCTCTCCTCCAACATACCCACCCATCTTTTTCTAATAATCTTTTCACAAAGCTTGCATATAACACTCGTTAAGGATACCGGTCGATAATTTAGCGGGTCTTCTTTATTTCCACTTTTATATATTGGAGTTATATTTGCTTGTTTCCATTCTAAGGGAAGTTCCCCCCTTGTTTAATGAGTGTTGAACAATATTAAAAATAGGTCTCACTAGTTGTTCAGAACATTCTCTTAATACCCATCTAGCAATGTTATCTGGGCCCATAGATTTTCTCACGTCCAATTCTTCCAACAATGATTTTAGTTCATCCTTGTTGACTTCTATCGACTCTAGTCCCTGTATATCATTCAATTCCACCACAGGTTCTACATAGTCATCCTCTTCCACAAACACGGATGTTAATGTATCATTCATAATTTCACACATACCCACTGTGTCTTCATATAATTGACCCTCTACCCTAAGCTTTGTTATTTTGTCCTTTATTTTAGTTTTACCGTTGATATAACTATAGAACAGTTTGGGTTCTTTTATTACATTTGTTTACTATATCTTTTTCAAAGTTCTTTTTCTCCTCTCTTATAGTCTTGACATAGTTGTTTCTAGCATTCTTATACTCATCCCATTTTTCCTCAGTGTGTCTCCTTCTCACTTTATTCCATGCAGAGTCCTTTTTGTTCTGGGCAATGTGACATCTCATGTTAAACCACTCTTTCTCCTTAACCAGCTTTCTATCCTTAAATGTTGGTACATATTTATCTACCCCCTCCCTGTAAATGTCTAGTAACATGGTGTATTTTACCTGAATATTCTGTTCTTGCTCAATAAATGACCAATCTATATTTGCAAAGTCTCCTCGTAATGATTCATAATCCGCCTTACTATAATTTAGTCTATATTCCCTATGTTCCTCCTCTCTGCCTTCCAGAAATTCCACTGTCAATTCAAATTCAATCACAGCATGATCGCTTTTTCCCATGGGACTCAAATATGTTAGGTTCTTTATTTCTTGGGGGTCTTTGGTGAATAATAAGTCAAGTCTTGATGGGTCATCACCTCCTCTAAATCTTGTATTTTCCGTAACGTGTTGTGTTAATAGATACCCCATTGTTAGTTCAAGAAATTTGCTACCCCAAGTATTTTCATTTGAACCCGCATCCAAACATTCCCAATCCACCTCCCCGCAATTAAAGTCCCCTGCAAGAATAAGCCTATTTTTCCTTTTACAAATAATTTCTAACATACGCAAGGTTTCCAAAATTAATTCATTATATTCATCGTTGCTCCAAGATTTAGTCTTAGGAGGTAAATACATTGATACAATGTCCAATTTTGACCTATCATTATCCTCAATTTCAACTGCTACCACTTCAGCATGGCTATCACCAAGTTTTAATTCTTTAGCAGTAATTTTATTATCTACCATGATCAACACTCCTCCTCCTAGCTTTCCTAACCTGTCCTCTTCTCCATGTACTGTATCCTGCACAACTAATTATATTCGTGTCTACCTCCTGGTTAAGCTTAGTTTCAGTCAAACATACTACCCCGGGCCTCTCTCTCTTTACATATTCGTCAAACTCAATCTTTTTGGAAATTAACCCATCAATATTTGTATACATGAACTTAGCCTTTCCAGTATTTTCCCTATTTTTCTCGTCCCTGCCCGTTCCTTTCTTTTTTGTACGTACCCCTCCCAATTTATTTCCTAGCTTGTCTCCCCTCCTCTTGTCTCCACCTGGACTGTTTCTCGCTCCGTTTCCACCTCCCCTCCCTCTGCCTCCACTTGGACTGTTTCTCTCTCTATCTCCACCTCCCCTCTCTCTGCCTTCTCCCCGTCACCCGTACCATCTCCCTTCCCTCCCTACTTCGTCCCTTCGCTTTATATACCATTTCTTGAGTTTTCCCTCCCACACTCTCCAGAAAAACTTCTTTTCGTCTTCTTTCGTCCTTTCTCCATTCTTTACATTTGCCTCGGTTTGCAATTCCTTTCTTATGTTTCGATCCTCAATACTCATGTCCTTTTCTAATTGTAATTTTCTTAAACTTGCTGGTCAAGTTAAGTCTCCATGTTACGTTCATTATTGCATCCACTGTTACCCTAGACCTAAACTGCACTCTCATTGGCCTTGTGTTTCCCTTACTATATTTACCCATTCTCCTAACTTCTTCAATATCATCTCTCCAGTTGTTTCCTTCTTCATCGACATGCTTGATCAATGTTTTTACCTTATTAATTTCTTCCTTTTCCCTAGCTTTCCTCTCAATAATGTGCTCCTCTATATCCCCAAATACAATAATACACTTATTTCTATCTATTGTTTCACGCAGGACCTGTTCATTTCTCCTCATAGCTTTTACTACCACTGATTCTAAATCTTTATTTTCCCTTTCTGATTGTTTCTTTTGTTCCTCCATGATTTCCTTCATTGCCACTTCCTTCACTTTTCCTCCTTCGTCATTAACCCATTTATTGTGTTTCTCCTTAATCTCCTCCACATGTGTTTTCATTTCCTTGGTTTGCCCTTTGTATTCTTCAAGTTGCAATCTTAAAGCTTCATTTTTCGTCCCGGAGTTGCCCCATATGAGTTTGAATTTCTTTTAGGCTAGCCCGACTCAAATCTTGTCCAGGCTCGATGTCCCCAGCCTGAGCACCACATATTGAACATACAGCCTCAATCTGTGAACTAACACTCACCTTCCACTCCTGCATATCCTCCTTCCACCTTTTAATGTCATTCAGCTCACGTATAATGTTCCCGAGAATGCCCTCGGTCTCACCGACTTCAAATCCACCAAAGTCAGCCATATTTGTTTACATCCACTCGCATTCACAATCACTTGAATTATTTTTATCACTCGAAATATCCTCACTTGCTTTTAATCTCAAATTATTTTAATACTGCATTTTAATACAGGACAACACAAAATATCCTTATACTGAAGTTTAGGTGAGTTTATTTGACGATCGCTGTAAACAGCTTGCTAGATCAGCTGATTTTCGGGAGCGTGGGTGCGGAGGTGTTGTCTCGTCGGTGGTTCTTGTGCGACGTGGCGAACGACTGTGAGGGCGTCGCGTACGCACAGTCCGAGGGCTTCGGAAACTATCAACCAAACGGCCAAGGAAAACAGGAGCTGGAGCCCGCTCCTGAGGAGAGGACCCAGAGCCTGTCCCCCCAGTGCGGAGAAGATCCGCGGCGTGATGTGGAGACCGAAGGGAAGGCCGGCGAACAGGAACACACGATCGGAAGTCCGAACGGCCAAGAATTGCTGGAATCGAGGATGGAGAGGAACGAGCCAAGACGTATCCTGGAGGGCCAGCGACACTACCCACGACAGAGGGCGCAGGGCCAGGCGTACCTGGGGTACCGGCAGCATCCGAAACCGTGTGTGTACGAAGCGCCCGGTGAGGGCCTACAGAGCCACCACCGGGCGCATCGCGTCGCAGTGCTACTTCGGTACCAGAAATACACGGAAGAGGAAAACCGGGTGACCGGCGGTCAACTCCCTCGACGATACCCTGCTCGTGCATGGATGTGAACACGTGGGCCACCTCTGAAGAGATGGGCCGGCGTCGGTGACAAGAGCGGAGCGGGGGTCTGGACGTCCACCTCCAGGTTAGACCCCTCCGCGCAATCCGCCGCCCCCAACGTCCCTCGCGGCCACCGAGGGGCGCAAGGGCGTAAAGGCGTAAACAACCCGCGGGAGCTCCCGAGAGGAGGGGAGCGACCCGGGTGGCCAGGCGAGAAGGAGAACAAGGATACCGACCCAGAGAACCTACACATTGTTTTGACGTGGAGGTACCCCCGGTATGGTCCGTGCGGGCATGAGCGCCACGTAGACCTCCTCTACCCCCCCCCCAACTTCGTCGAAAAGGGCGGGCCACCCCAACCCCTGGCCGTCGCGGGGCTGACCCCGGCGAAGGGCGGCCGGAAGTGGAAGGCCGGCCAGCCCCGACATGGCGGGGATGAAAAGGGGGCAAGAACAGAAGGGTGAGGCGGAACTGACGCACTGGCCTGTAACGGCCCAGTCCTGCGCCTGTGCACGGCAGCAGCACCGGCAGCAGCACCCCGAAGAGGACCGGCAGAAGGACGGGACTGAGAAGACCCCGCGCGCGACAAAGCGCGTCGTTGCGTGTCGTAAGCAGGGTCCGCCGATAGAGAAGCGGAGCGGCCCAAAGCATCCCTCGCAAAAAAGCCCCGACGGAGAGAGCGGAGAGGACAACAAACCCTGACAAATATCCAAGGGGGCTGTCCGGCAGAACGAGGACCGTACCGTCCGGCGTTGCCGAGTTGCCACGCACAAAACCGCCTTCAGCTCGGGAACCAAAGACACCGCGAGCCGAAGGGGGATCCGCCGAACGCCGCCCAAACCCTCGCGAAGATCGCCTGGTGCAGACGCCGCGATAAGCCGCAGGTGGCGAACAGAAGTCTGGAGGGAACCAAAAGACAAGAGAAGAAGTTCGGCACCCACCGCCGCAAGGGGAAAAACCCTGTCGACAGAGGACGGAACTGGGTGAGAGAAGAACGGGGTAGCAATAGAACAAAGTTCAAGAACGGGTGCGCTGAAGCAGGACCAGAACGCGCCGTCCAACCCGCCGACAGACACAAGAGGAGGCAAAAGCAGTGATGACCCCGGGGGAGGGACTGAAGGAGAGCCGGCGACGGAACGGCCGGCGAAGACGAAGGCCTCAGCAAACCAGGCCCCCAACGGGAGAGGGCGAACGAGCAAGATGGCTAAGCCAGGCGTACCGTCGTCGCACAAACCCGTCCCATAGGAGGACAGGCCCGTCAACACAGCCAGGGACTCAACATCCTGAAGGATGTCCCGGCGGCTGAAGTCTGACCAGAGCGTAGGCCTGCAGAAGGGAGGGGGACCGTAGCAGGGGTAGGTATGGTGAGGCGCTGAGGGTGTGTCACCGCCAAAAAGCGCGATAAGAGGGAGTCTTGCATCGACTCCAAGCGCCCGTGTCGATGCGTGACACAAGCCACCCATGCATAGCCGACAATCGATCCGAGAGAGGCGACCCCCCCGCCCCCCAAGAATGGTCGGCCCGCAGGGGTGAGCGCGAGCGGGAGCGAGACCCACGACACGAACCAGCAGAGTCGCGGCCCAAGGAAGGCGAGCTACCACGGTTGTGTCGCCGCTGAGAGACTCGTCCCTGAACACGAACGCCCGAGGGGGAAACAGCACTTTCCCCCTCTTCCAGCGACACGGCAGCCCCTGAGAAAGGGGACCCCGAAACCACGCGATACCCCACCGAGCCAAGAGGAGGGGTACCCCCGTGGCGAGACGGTAAGTGAAGGTCAGGGAGAGAAGAAGGAGGAGGAGCAGGATGACGGGAGTGGGAAGGCTGGCCGGGTGAAAAGACAGTAGCTGGTGTTCCCAGGCGGTCACCCATCCAAGTACGAACCAGACCCGACGTTGCTTAACTTCGCTGAACGGACGAGAAGCGGTGCAATCAACGTGGTATGGCCATTGGCTGAAAAGAGGTCAGAAGTAGCCGCGGGGGGAAACAGAGCAAGGATCCCCGGGGCAGAGATAACAGGGCAGCCCGACACTGAGGCGGAGGAGGGAGGGACCGCCACCGTGGGACGAGACCGTGAAGGAAGAATAGGCACCGAAGCAGGTGAAGTAGGAGGAGAAGCAACTACATCCTGGCGGACCATCCTGGACAGTGTAGGAGGAGGGAGCAAAGGGCCAGCTACAGCCTGAACCTCCGCGCGCGTAGAGGACAAAGGAAGAGGACGGCGTTACGAGCAGGGGAAGCGGGCGGAAGGTAGTAGAGCCCCGACCCGGAGAGGCCAGGGGAGGGCGCACAGGGGCAGAGCCGCTAACCCAGGCCTCAGGGCGAGAACCATGACGAGGGCGATGGGCGCCGTCAAGGCGATCAGGAGGACAACGAGGGGCAGGAGAGGACGGGCGACGAGGCGAGCGAGAGCGTGGACGGAGCAGGGGATCCCCCCGACGATGTGACGACCGGCTGCGGGACCCAGGGGAGAGGGCCCGAGCAGGGAGAGGGCCAGGCGAACGGCCTTCAGTCGGGTCAGGGATACCCAGGGCGACGCGGATCCGGGCGGCAACAAAGGCCGGGGAACGGTGGCCCACAGTCCAAAAGTGGCAGGAGACTATCGCCCACACCGACTGAAGGGAAGCAGAGGCCACTGCCGCCGCCGAGGAACCAGGGCTATGGTGCACCACAACCACCAGGGCCAGACACGGGCCACACAGAGCAGGGAGGTAGGCCGTAGAGGACACACAGTGCGAGTGGCGCAAGCAGGACTTGTGGCACACCAAGCCCGGGGAGCTACAACCATGGCGAAAGCAAGGCAGCCTACCAGCGCTGGAAGAACACACACCATAATCAGCACGTCGAAGGAGTAAGTGGAGAGAATGTCCAAGAAGAACCAGGGAAGGAGCATGGGGAAACAGGAACACACATGCAAACAGGTATCCGTACTCACCCTAAACCGGGAGCACAGAGGTAGGTGAGTAGGGCGGGTGAGGTGGAAGAGCACGAGCAGAACCTGCAAAGATGGAGAAAGTGTTAACCACCACTCAACATCTTACATGCAGGGCCTATAACACCAGTAAAGTGCACACACCAAATAGTATCAGGCAACAAGATGACATAAAAAGGTCAATAGTGAAAGCCAACTATTACCGCAAATTTGCGGGCCAATGGAGGCATAACCGTACCGACACCACCCTCCCGCAATTTTGCGGGACCCCCCAGCGATCCCCGCAAATTTGCGGGCAGCCGAAACGTCCCAGAGGACCGAATCGAGCTCCCGCAAATATGCGGGACCGGCCGAGATGGTCCGGCGCCGAAAAAGCGAGAGGAGCGTCTAGGGAATACCAAAAAAGGGCCACAAATATGCGTCATCTCCTTATGAACTCCAAGCGATGATGGCCATCAAGCTGAGCAGTGTCTTCCTTGAAAATATCCTAACTCAACCGGTAAAGGGAGAGGCAAGGAAGACACACCAGGGGAGAGGAGGCACATCCCCCAGGAACCACCCATCCCACAGAGATAGAGCAAAGCCCATGAGGAGAAGTGGCAGGGAGGGTGGTTTCGCACAAACAGGGGCCCCCGTGGGGTACCCCTGGATTGGGCAAAAAAGACTATGAAAGGATTGAGGTGAAACAGGAAGAGAAAACAAAAACCAGTAAATGAAACTGGTGAGAAAAAGGGTGGCCTAGCCGAGAGCAGAGAATGTGTCAGGGGCGAAAAACCCTGTGGTGTGAAGGAGGGGCCCCCGTGGGGTACCCCTGGATTATCACGAACCACCTGTCGCCCAGGCCCTTGAGACACAGTGAAGGCTCGAAAGGGGGGACTCGGGAATAACGCTAATAATGCGGCCGACACAAACTCTACAAACAGCACCGCCACCAACGAAATCTCAGATTGTTTACCAACGGTACACCTTAGGCTATGAAAAAATGAAAACTCATAGGGGCATAGCCATTCCTGAATGAGAAAACGATCTAGGCTAAATTAAGCGAAAAGCTAAACTATGCCCAGACTAACAGGAAAAAAGAATATGAAAAGAGAAAGAATGAAAAACATATACGAGGAACGCTAGGCGCCCCCGTACCTTCGGTAGGCTATTTCCACACGCGTCTCCATTATACACACTTAGGAGCCCATTTACGTGTGCCCTAGATCACGTAACATCTGTCTAACAAAAAAGAAGGCCAGAATAAGCCGAAACGAACCTAAAACAGGGTGAATTGAAGGAGCACAACAAAAGCGGACTCAAGCAATGGAGCGCGTGAAAAAATGATGACAAGAGAGGGTCGCTCATGCGCACGTTCGACAGGGATCTGCACATGACGGAACACAGGATGGGCCTTAAGCGGTAACTAAGGTAAACCCCTTTTTCTTCTCTTCTATGCTTTTTTCACCTTCGGTGGTAGTTTTGGTTAATGTACAACATCTCCTAGAGCAAGATAAGGAGTAGACTCTAGACGTTTTCTTTTTAACCGCGGTTGGAATGACGACATAGCAGTCAATATAGACAAGTCGTCATTGCAATTAGGTTAATAGCCTTGATGTTGGATTTGCCAAGACTACTAACAAATAACAATCGTGGGGGGGGACCTGAATGGGCACGTGGGAGCATCTGCAGATGGATACGAGGGGGTACATGGAGGAAATGGTTACAGAAGGAGGAATCTGGAAGGCGAATATATACTGGAGTCCTGCGTTACACTCAATGGTTGTGTGTAACACAAAGTTCAAGAAAAGACAGAGCCATCTGATCACATATAACTCTGGGGTCTCCAGTAGCCAGATAGATTACTTCTTGGTTAACAGGAAAGACTGGAAACTGGTTCGGGATGTAAAGGTCATCCCGAGCGAAGAATGTATCCCCTAGCATAAGCTACTTGTGTGCGACATTAGCTTATACAGAGATCTTAAGCGCAAGAAGGTATACATACCCAAAAGGAAAGTGTGGCTGCTGAAGAACAAGGAAGTTAGGGATAGGTTTCATAGTGAACTGGAGGAAATGAATAGAAATAAGGAAGCTACTGGTAGGCCTAACTATATAAATAGTCAATGGAACTTTCTTAAGCATAGCCTTATCACTGCCACTGACAAAGTCTGTGGGAAAACAAAAGGTCACCCCAGGAATAAGACCTGGTGGTGGAACGATGAGGTAGAACATGCTGTGAAAGAGAAAAGGAGATGCTTCTAAGCATGGACGAAGGGAGGCAGCAAGGAGGAATACCAGGCAGCTAAACGAACTGCCAAGAGAGTTATTTACAGTGCTAAAAAAGGCATTAAGGACCTGGTCCTCGAACAAGTGTGTAACACTGACAATCCCAATGGGATCTTCAACCTAGCTAGGCAAGTTAAAAATTACAGTAGGGATATTATAGGTCAGGGGTTCCCAACCTTTTTAGCACCACGCCCCCTTAGGTCAGGACTGTATTCATTATGCCCCCCCCCCCCCCCCCCCCCCCACACACACACACACACACACACACACACACACACACACACACACACACACACACACACACTCCTTTTAAACGAGGAGATGCTGGAGAAAATAATAAAAACATTGGTGAGACCAAGACTGGAGTATGCGGCAGTGGTGTGGGCACCACATCTAAAAAAGCATATAAAGAAGCTGGAGAAGGTTCAGAGAGCTGCAACTAGGATGATACCAGAACTGAGAGAATTACCATATGAGGAGAGATTGAAGAAATTAGATTTACCATCTCTAATGGATAGGAGGGAGAGAGGCGATATGATTATGATGTACAAATGTGTGAGAGGACTCGAAAAGGTGGACAAGAAGGGTTATATTGTGAAAGATAATGGTAGAACTAGGGGGCATAGATATAAACTAATGAAAGGAAGATGTAAAGGAGATGTGAGAAAGTATAGTTTCCCTTACAGAAGTATAAGTAAGTGGAATCAGTTGGAAGAGGAAGTGGTGTGTGCCAAAAACATTCATATTTTTAAGGCAAAGTTAGATAATTGTAACTCAGGAAGCGGGATAATACGAGCCTAAAAAGCTCAACTCCTGTATACTACAAATAGGTAAACAAATAGGTAAATACACACACACACACACACACACACACACACACACACACACACACACCCACACCTCTGATGCCTAGATTTTTTTTTTAATACACTCCATAAGGATGGATAAGACTCAAGATACTGTAAAAAGGGCAAAACATTAACCAATTTGCATGTGAGGGTTAAAACTGAATAATGGGTGGTGATGGGCTGGTCTATCAGAGTGAGAACTGAGCGATCTCTGCCATACCCATAGCTTACTGTGACTGTTCCTTTTACTTATATATTTTCTAGATGTCAAGTGACGGCGTTTCTTCCGTGGATTGACCTCCCAATCTACCAAGATTGGCAGCCAAAGCGTCACATTTTTCCTTTGCCCCTCAACTTTCTCTTCATAATTGCTGAGGGGCACAGGACCCTGGGTGGGACTTTGGTTTCCCAGGCGTTTCCACACCCTCCTTAGCTCCCCGCCATGGAGTGGCTTCGGTCACCCAGGCTTTATTGTGGTCGGCAGAGAGGGTTCTTAGGGGGCGCTCAGTTATGGCCTTGCTCTGGGCCTTGGGGCTGTTCGGCCAGGCAGCTTGGGGAACAACAACAACAACTGAATAATGGTTTTATATCAACACTACTGACTTACGGAAGCGAAGCATGGACGTTGGTTGAGAGACTCAGACCAAGAGTGAGAGCAGTGGAAATGAATTACTTAAGGAGTGTGTGCGGAGTTACATGGAGGGATAGACAAACTAATGAGGAAGTAAGAAGGAGGTGTGGTGTGGAGGTAGATGTGCTGGAAAGTGTGAAAAGGAACAACTTGAGATGGTTCGGCCATATGGAACGTATGGAAAGCGAGAGAATGACTAAGAGGGTGTACGAGAGCGAGGTGGAGGGACAGAGAGGGAGAGGTAGACCGAATGAGAGGTGGAAGGATGGAGTGAGGAAGTACATGAACGAAGGCGGTGCTGGTTGGGGGGAGGGGCGTCGACTGACTGGGGACAGAGGTGCATGGGGGCGGTTCGTTCGTGGCCACCCCTTCGGGGATCACGGCGTCAGGCAATAGATAGATAGATAGATAGATACATACATACATGTGGTTGCTCGGAATGACGGTTATGAAGTTTTCCTATCAAAGTTTCTTATTTATACATATCTTTGGGATTACCTTGTAGGCATTTGAATGGCCTAGCCCTATTATGAACTTTGATTACCCTACGCCCCTCCTAGCATTGTCAAACGCCCCCCAGGTTGGGAAATGCTGTTATAGGTGAACAGTGTGTTAGAAACGATAATGAGGAGATTGTGTATGCAGAAAATGAAATCAGAGAAGCATGGAAGGTACACTATGAACGATTGCTAAATGTAGAGTTTGAATGGGATAAGGAACAGCTTAGTATCGAAAAACCAATATCTGGACCCCCTCCTTTGATAGCACCAGCTGTAGTGAGCGATGCAATCAATAAAATGAAGGACGGTAAAGCTCCAGGGTGCTCTGACATTGTCGCTGAGATAATAAAAGCCTCAGGGGAGACTGGTGTCAACTTAGTCACTGAGTTGATAAACACCATTATTATAGATGAGAAAATCCCAGAGGATTGGCTCAAAAGTGTAATAGTAAATATATACAAAGGAAAAGGGGATGCGCTAGATAGAGGAAATTATAGGGGCCTGAAAATGTTTGACCAAATCATGAAGGTCTGTGAGAGAGTCTTTGAGGGTTTGATCAGGCAATGCATCTCCATTGATGATGTGCAGTTTGGTTTTATGCCAGGACGGGGTCCCATGGGTACACCATGGGAGTAAGCGCTGTAGTAGAATAAAGGGGCCCCTGCCGAAGGATAAGTCAGAAATAGAGAAATTTGAGTGCGTAGTGTGCAAAGGCGAGCTTGTGTTAAGTGATGATCCTGTGGCTGTGAATTTTGGAAATGAGTCTTTGGAGCTGGTGAACAAGTTTTGTTACCTAGGAGATACCATCTCTGCCGGTGGTGGGGCCGAGGCTGCCACTGTTGCTAGAATTAGGTGTGGCTGGGGGAAGTTCAGAGAATTGATGCCAATCCTGACCATGAAAAGAATGCCTCTCCCCCTGAAGGGAAAGGTGTATGCCTCATGTGTTAGAAGTGCAATGACGTATGCCTCAGAAACATGGGCCGTTAAAGTAGAGGATGTCAACAGAATGGAGCGTAATGAGATGAGAATGGTGAGATGGATGTGTGGGGCCAGGCTACAGGATAGAATAACAAATGTTGAGCTGAGGAGACGTTTAGGTATAAAGAGTATTAGCGAGGTGATGCGTACAAGTAGACTGGGATGGTATGGACATGTGGAGAGAATGGATGAACAAAATTGGGTGACAAAATGCAGGTCTGTGATTGTGGAGGGAGCTGCACCAAGGGGTGGACCGAGGAAGACCTGGGATCGGACTATACGCGCCGATCTCAAATCCAAGAACTTGACAAGTGAAGCAGCCCTTAACAGGGTTGCCTGGAACGCCGCCATTAGGACAAGAGACTGAAACTGCACTTATGTGTGGAACACTCAGTCTTAAAATGTTATGTATGTATGTATGTACAACCGATGCTATCTTCATAGTCAGGCAGATACAGGAAAGATACTTACTAAAAGGCAGGGATCTTTACTTTGTGTTTGTAGACCTGGAGAAGGCCTTTGACAGAGTGCCTAGAGATATTGTGCAGTGGGCTATGAGGAAACTTGGTGTGGAAGAGTGGCTGGTGCGTGTGATAATGAAGATGTATGAGGATTCGCGAAGTGCGGTGAGGGTGAAGGGTGTACTGAGTGATGAGTTCGCAGTCCGTGTTGGAGTCCATCAGGGTTCAGTGTTAAGCCCCCTCCTCTTTATTATGGTCCTGGAGGCACTGTCTAGAGTTTTTAGAGGCGGACTCCCGTTGGAACTGTTTTATGCAGACGATTTAGTCCTAATAGCTGACAGTATGCAAGATGCTGAGGCCAAATTCAGAGAATGGAGAGAGGCCATGGCTAGCTAGGGAGTAAGAGTCAATATTAACAAAACCAAGGTTATGCATTGTAGATTGAGACGAGGCAACGTGGAAAAGAGCGGTGCATACCCATGTGCAGTGTGTGGAAAGGGTATGGGCGTTAACGCGATTCAATGTAGCATCTGTCGACGCTGGGTGCACCATGGGAGTAAGCGCTGTAGTAGAATAAAGGGACCCCTGCCGAAGGATAAGTCAGAAATAGAGAAATTTAAGTGCGTAGTGTGCAAAGGCGAGCTTGTGTTAAGTGATGATCCTGTGGCTGTAAATTTTGGAAATGAGTCATTGGAGCTGGTGAACAAGTTTTGTTACCTAGGAGATACCATATCCGCCGGTGGTGGGGCCGAGGCTGCCACTGTCGCTAGAATTAGATGTGGCTGGGGGAAGTTCAGAGAACTAGTGCCAATCCTGACCATGAAAAGAATGCCTCTCCCCCTGAAGGGAAAGGTGTATGCCTCATGTGTTAGAAGTGCAATGACGTATGCCTCAGAAACATGGGCCGTTAAAGTAGAGGATGTCAACAGAATGGAACGTTATGAGATGAGAATGGTGAGATGGATGTCTGGGGCCAGGCTGCAGGATAGAATAACAAATGTTGAGCTGAGGAGACGTTTAGGTATAAAGAGTATTAGCGAAGTGATGCGTACAAGTAGACTGGGATGTTATGGACATGTAGAGAGAATGGATGAACAAAATTGGGTGAAAAAATGCAGATTTGTGATTGTGGAGGGAGCTGCACCAAGGGGTGGACCGAGGAAGACCTGGGATCGGACTATACGTGCCGATCTCAAATCCAAAAACTTGACAAGTGAAGCAGCCCTTAACAGGGTTGCCTGGAACGCCACCATTAGGACAAGAGACTGAAACTGCATGTATGTGTGGAGCACTCAGTCTTAAAATTTTACGTACAGTATGTATATTAGACGAAATATAGCCTAAAGATAACTCGGTGGAAAAGTTGCGTTCATGGGAGTAACGACCCCTTCTGTTCCTCTTACTAATTTGCGACATAGATACCAACACCAGACACAGTACGGTGTCGTCCTTTGCTGATGACACAAAATTAAGCAAGATAGTAAACACACAAGAAGACACGGGCCGACTGCAGGAAGACATGAATGTAGTGTTCCAGTGGACCAGGGAAAACAACATACAATTCAATGAGGAAAAATTCCAATTAATACGGTACGGAGATAATAATGGTGTTAAAGAAATTACAAATTACTTAACAGAATCTAACCACATAATAGAACGGAAAGACAGTGTGAAAGACCTTGGGGTATTAATGTCTGAAAATATGGGTTTCAAAGTACATAACCAGGTCAAAGTGGCGGCTGCGAAACTTCTAACGGGTTGGATTCTGCATACTTTTAAAACACGCGGTGAAGTACCTATGATAACGCTCTTCAAATCTCTAGTGCTACCGCGGCTTGAATATTGTAGCGTATTAACATCCCCATACAAAGCAGGTGAAATAAATGACATAGAGAGTGTACAAAGAAATTTCACTTCGCATATAAGTTCGATAAAACAGCTGCACCATTGGGAGCGTTTAAGAGCACTGAATCTGTACTCACTGGAACGTAGAAGAGAACGTTACCTAATAATATACACGTGGAAAATCGCAGAGGGTTTAGTACCAAACCTACATACAGTACTCCGATAGTCATGAAATTCAGTGATAGGAGAGGCTGGGAATGCGAAATCCCCCGGATGAATAACAGGGGTGCTATGGACTCTCTGCGAGAGGGCTGGTTATCACACAGAGGCCCACGTCTCTTCAACAAACTCCCACGGCGAGTAAGAGACATGAGGGACCTCTCGTTAGACAGCTTCAAGAGAGCCCTGGATGTCGAACTGCAAAAGGTGCCAGACGAGCCCATCCTCGCAAGGGAGCGAGCTGTCGCTTCAAACAGTCTACTGCACCAAATCACCACCCAAAACGAGGGGCGTCGCGCTCCTTGGTGCCGCTAGAAGAGTGGCGAACACATCATAAGGTATAAGGTCGATCGTTTGTTGACATAGCTCTCGAAGTTACAGTAGGCTACTTCGCGCATCTAACTAGTTTCCCAATAGGCATAACGCTCGTGCAATTTAGGCTATTGGGTGTATCGCGCACCGCTTCCTACATTAGGGCAAATCGACGGAATGCTTTGTTTAGCCTAAATTCAGGACTTTGATTACTTTTGGTGTTATATTTCGGTGAAATCGGGTTTTTTCAAGTTGTCGATAACGAAATTCTGGAAGGATGTAATATCCGGGCGTACGGTTCGTCATGACTTATTGTCATCATCATATATATTATCAGCAGGGGCATATAACAGCAATCAAATTAGACGCGAATGTAACTGGGAGTGTGCGACTATGTAAACAAAGCGGACTGTACGCCCGCTAACACAACTCTTACCTAATACACTAATGGAATCTCCGCCTCGAATTGTGACGTCATGCCTTAGATTGTTCGCGACTCCGCGGCCATATTTCTTAAACAAACGTGGGAGCTGTTGGTAGAATTTGAGGGTGTTTGGCTTTGAATAATGGAATACAGTAATGGGTCTTTCGTTGAAATGGGTTATGTTTAGTTGGGATTAAGTCTAATAAGAGTACTGTATATTGTTAGTTTGTAGCTACTTCAATGGGTCATTATTATGTATTTTTCCTTATAAAATTGTTGTATAACATAAGGATGAACCTCGATCCTTCTGGGCTCTGAGTATTGACCAATGTATCTAAACTACTCGCATTTG
Source organism: Paralithodes platypus (assembly GCA_032716605.1). NCBI lineage: Eukaryota > Metazoa > Arthropoda > Malacostraca > Decapoda > Lithodidae > Paralithodes > Paralithodes platypus. The sequence goes on from CM064562.1 coordinate 38,337,139, forward strand.
CTTCGACAATTAATCACATTTTATTTATTATTTCCAGAAAGTATAACTAATGGGTCGCCATAGAATATGTGCAGTGTTTGGGTGTACTCCCGGGAAAAATTTATAACATAGGATTTCCCAAACAGAAAATGTATCGGGACATATGGATAAACAGATGTTACCGGTCTGATCCTATTAATGTGAAACATGACAAAACGGGTGGATGGGACTCGTTAGCCTTGGTAGGCAACTCATCTAGGGGAGACAACCTTATACAAATCCGGGTGGATGGGACTCGTCAGCCTTGGTTGGCAACCTGTCTAGGGGAGTAAACCTGATACAAATCCGTACTGCTTACCTAAGGGTAAGGCAGGTTATTGGATGGATTAGCCAAACACCACTGTAGAAAAATAGTGCTAACAAGATACACAGAGGGCCTCGGAGTCGGACGGATCCTAAATTGAGTGGTCAATCCTGTAAGTCCTTCACTAAACTGGCTTGGGTTGTCCCTCTCACAGGGAATGGGTCCGCTTGGGGGCATTCTGTGTATGGCCACCCTCGTAAGGGGAGTAAGGCGTCCGGCAATAGATAGATAGATAGATAGATGACAAAATCTGTGAAAAACATTTCAGTGTGGAACAATGTGCTACAAATTTAAAATACCAGTTACTAGGGTGTGCATTACCAAAATAATATAGAGGACTCAAACCAGATACATACATACATACATACATACAATTTTAAGACTGAGTGCTCCACACATACATGCAGTTTCAGTCTCTTGTCCTAATGGCGGCGTTCCAGGCAACCCTGTTAATCCACTGAGCCCCAGCTAGTTATAAATAAATGTACCACCAGCGACCAGCAGGTTTTGATTTTTTTTTTTTTTTCCAGAAACAATAGCGAATGGGTTAGGAATGAAGGAAAAACCACAAAAAAACGATCAAAAAGGTCAAAAAGGGGTCCTACGGAACCCCCGAAAGTCGATTTTACAAAAGTAAAAAATTGAAGGCAATAACCCCCAAAAAACATGTTTTTGCACGCTCACGTGCACGCGGTTGGACTTTGAGAGTTTTCAACCATCGGCATGGTTACGTGGGATACATACACAGTTCCCATACAAATCTGAGTCCTCTAGGTGCCATAGAACCGGAGTAATTAACACTGATGCGACGTATGTGACGCTGGTACTGGCAGAAAAATACATTGCCGACGCACTGTTTGCGTCGCTGGGGCTCAGTGGGTTAAGGGCTGCTTCACTTGTCAAATTTTTGGATTTGAGATCGGCACGTATAGTCCGATCCCAGGTCTTCCTCGGTTCACCCCTTGGTGCAGCTCCCTCCACAATCACAAATCTGCATTTTTTCACCCAATTTTGTTCATCCATTCTCTCTACATGTCCATAACATCCCAGTCTACTTGTACGCATCACTTCGCTAATACTCTTTATACCTAAACGTCTCCTCAGCTCAACATTTGTTATTCTATCCTGCAGCCTGGCCCCAGACATCCATCTCACCATTCTCATCTCATAACGTTCCATTCTGTTGACATCCTCTACTTTAACGGCCCATGTTTCTGAGGCATACGTCATTGCACTTCTAACACATGAGGCATACACCTTTCCCTTCAGGGGGAGAGGCATTCTTTTCATGGTCAAAATTGGCAGCAGTTCTCTGAACTTCCCCCAGCCACATCTAATTCTAGCGACAGTGGTAGCCTCGGCCCCACCACCGGCAGAGATGGTATCTCCTAGGTAACAAAACTTGTCCATCAGCTCTCCAATGACTCATTCCCAAAATTCACAGCCACAGGATCATCACTTAACACAAGCTCGCCTTTGCACACTACGCACTTAAATTTCTCTATTTCTGACTTATCCTTCAGCAGGGGTCCCTGTATTCTACTACAGCGCTTACTCCCATGGTGCACCCAGCGTCGGCAGATGCTACATTGAATCGCATTTACGCCCACACCCTTTCCACACACTGCACATGGGTAATGCACCGCTCTTTTCCACATTGCCTCGTCTCAATCTACAATGCCATCCCAGATCAGAATCTACCAATTGTACCACATCCAACAAAGTATGGTAAGAGTCTTTATTATAACATTTACAAACCTAGCACATGATATCAGTATCACAAACAAATACTGTCCTCTCTCCCTCCCTGCTCACCCCAAACCGGCTTCCAAAAGCACATCCAAACTCATATCTCTCGCCGTTCCATCCAATCACTCAAAGACAACACGCACCTTCATGCACGACCTACCAAAATCCATCCTTCTGAATCCTCCCATCCTCGCGAGGACAGAGTCCACCTGGCCAGGTTGAGATGTGGGCACCATCCAGCTCTTCTGAGCTATCAGAAGAAACTGGATGACTCCGTTGTCGACACCTGCCCAAGATGCAACATAACATAAGGTGTATTGGTTCGATTGTTTTAGTTCAGTACCGGTATGTGGTGTCCAGATCACATGCTTTTATTTATTTAATTTGTGGGTGATTGATGTTAAGAATATAATATAATTACCGGTAAGATGATTTAATTTACAGGCAAAAGATCCAGCCCCCAAAAGTGTGCTGAGTCTTCCCGCGACGGTAACATCACGAAGCAGCGGCACTCAACAAGTAAAAGGCATCATGAATCCCTTGCCAGTTCTAGCAAGGAGCTGAATAAGAAGTCCTCAACCAGTGTACTACCTCAGACGTCTGATGAAGATCCCTCTGCAACATGGATTAAAGAAGGTATTTAGTTAGCTCCATACACCTCCATTAAGCTTAACAAAATACTCTCAAGACTCCCATTCGGTTTAAATTTGTAAATCTTTTGGTAAAAGCAGATCCTGGCCAAAGGTCAACTCATCCAAAATTGAACAAAAGGTCTTAAAATTGACAAGGAAATGGGGTGGTAGGTCTTCAAATCACCAAAAACAAATGGGGCAAACATCTTAAGATCCCAAATCTGATGTTGTTTTGCTACCATGCACTCCCTGCTCAAGAGCTAAGCTAGGGTGGGTGTCCTGATGTATCAGACCCTATGGTCTGATCTTGGGGAAAAAAACAAATTTGACAAGTGTGGCAGCTCTGAAAAGAGTTGCCTGGAGCGCCTCCATTAGGATGTGAGACTGGAACCGCACTCCATGTGGAGCACTTGGTCTTTATATATGTGCATGTATGTATGTGTTTATATATACAGTATACAGTACATGTTTGTTTTGCAAATTTTACATTTTAAGTACTGCTAGGTCAACAGAGGCATAGAGTGTAAGGAGACTTACCAATCCATCTGGCACTGCCTGGGAAACAAACCCGGGACCTTTTGTTTGTAAGTCGATCACGGTACCATTGTGCCGTCACCCTATGGTTAGGCTACTGTGGCTTTGATTAACCCTTTGAAAATTAGGACACAGTTTGACAGTTTATTCTGGCTATTATTAGACAATTAGGACACAGTTTGACAGTTTATTCTGGCTATTATTAGACAATTAGGACACAGTTTGACAGTTTATTCTGGCTATTATTAGACAATTAGGACACAGTTTGACAGTTTATTCTGGCTATTATTAGACAATTAGGACACAGTTTGACAGTTTATTCTGGCTATTATTAGACAATTAGGACACAGTTTGACAGTTTATTCTGGCTATTATTAGACAATTAGGACACAGTTTGACAGTTTATTCTGGCTATTATTAGACAATTTTATACAGTTTAGGAAGGATCTGTGGGAAGCATAAGGGTAAAGACCATCTCAATTAACCCTCTGACTTCCATATACAGTTTAGGAAGGATCTGTGGGAAGCATAAGGGTAAAGACCATCTCAATTAACCCTCTGACTTCCATATACAGTTTAGGAAGGATCTGTGGGAAGCATAAGGGTAAAGACTATCTCAATTAACCCTCTGACTTCCATATACAGTTTAGGAAGGATCTGTGGGAAGCATAAGGGTAAAGACTATCTCAATTAACCCTCTGACTTCCATATACCCTTCCTGATCTGTGGGAAGCATAAGGGTAAAGACTATCTCAATTAACCCTCTGACTTACATATACCCTTCCTGATCTGAATTTAATTGCTTAATAATAACAACCAGAAAACAGAAAATAAATGTGTAATCGGATGTTGAAAGGGTTAGATATATTGTTGGTTTAGGTTAGTTTAGGGTAGGAGAGGAATATAAAGAAAACGGGAGTCTGGAGAGAGACGATTGGCCCACACGGCAGATCCCTATCACACCCAACCCATCTCGTTCATATACTTATCTAATTATATCTTGACGCTTTCTATCGTCCTTGATCCCACTATAGCATTTGTGGTGATGATTTAATAAGGGGAGGCAGACCGTTTTTCTGGACCCCCTTCTCCCTAATGTTTAGCCTCACTAGTTTTGAGATTATAAGACGTTCGGCCCATTAGTTTGGCAATTTTAATACCTTTCGCTCCATTTCGTTTTCAATTTTAAGACCTTTCGTGCCATTTAGGTGTCAATTTTTTTCCTGGCGAGCGATAGCGAGCCTGCAATTTTAAGAACCGGGAAATTTTTACTACCAAAAAAATTTACAAATTTATCTTAAAGGGGGTCTAGGGAGTGTTTTTCTAAGCTTGATGGAGGTCTAGGGAGGAAACTAAACAAATATATGAATACACTCAACCCTCCGTTATCGCGGGTTTGGTTATAGCGTTTCATCGTTATTGTGCATACCTAAAAAACCCAACTATTCTGTTATCGCTGGTCCTAGAACCGTTATCGCGGTCCCTCTTTGATGGGAAAACTCGAAAATCCCGCCTGTCTACGTCACCGCCAAGCATGGGGTGATTTAGCAGCTGATTGACTTGACGCCAGAGCGAGGTGGGGCTCTCATTGGCTGTTTTTTCTGTTCTTCTATTTATTAATCATGTATCATACAGTGAAGTACCGAAAACAAGAACAATAATAATGAAAGACTCGACATCAAACTAGAAAACACAAACAAACAAGTGAATCCAATGAATCCGATATCAGAGCGTAACTTGCGCAATTTACGGCCGCCATCTTTGATGTCGTCAACATAAGCCAGACGCTTTTAAGTCCACCCGCCTTTTACTTGCATATTTGTGCCTGAACCTCTTATCTCTCGCGTTTATTATGACCTCTAGTGCATTCAGTGATAGGGATGGTGGGCCTGGTGATAATAATATAGGAATTGAAAGCCTGGGAATATCAAAACACAGTCAAGTCAAATGCCGTGCCTGACGAAAGCCACGGAAACGACGATGGGTTAGCTAGGCCTATCTATCTATCTATCTATCTATCTATCTATCTATTGCCTGACGCTGTGATCCCCGAAGGGGTGGCCACGAACGAACCGCCCCCATGCACCTCTGTCCCCAGTCAGTCGACGCCCCTCCCCCCAACCAGCACCGCCGTCGTTCATGTAGTTCCTCACTCCATCCTTCCACCTCATATTCGGTCTACCTCTCCCTCTCTGTCCCTCCACCTCGCTCTCGTACACCCTCTTAGTCATTCTCTCGCTTTCCATACGTTCCATATGGCCGAACCATCTCAAGTTGTTCCTTTTCACACTTTCCAGCACATCTACCTCCACACCACACCTCCTTCTTACTTCCTCATTAGTCTGTCTATCATCATCATCATCATCATCATCTCCGACGCCTTGCTTCCCCCTGGGAAACCCCCACTAGAGGATGGCCATGACAGAAACGTCTCCAAGCTACTTTGTCAAGACATGCCTCCCTTGCCCGTGCCACAATGCCCCTTCCACTACGTGGAAGTTTTTCTTCAATATATTTTTCCACTTTCTTTTCCCATACCATAGGTGGTCTTCCACTACTAGCGGTTCCACTCACCTGACTCCCATATATCTTTCTTGGCATTCTGTCTTCATCCATTCTCTGAACATGACCATACCACCTCAAAGTACTTCTCTTTATCCACTCAACCACACCACAATCAATGCCCAAAGCCTGCTCTTCCATTCCAAAGGACTCGTACACTTCCCTATTACTTGGCCCATCTAGCCTATTCATGCCAGCTGCCATTCTGAAAAAGCTCATCTGTCTATCCCTCCATGTAACTCCGCACGCACTCCTTAAGTAATTCATTTCCACTGCTCTCACTCTTGGTCTGAGTCTCAACCAACGTCCATGCTTCGCTTCCGTAAGTCAGTGTCGGGATTACCACACTGTCATGCAAGGACTTCTTCACTTCCATACTGACCACCCTATTTCTTGTTACTGCTTTTAGCATTCCTACAACCCTCTTCCCCTGTTGTACCCTCTCCCGCACCTCTTCATCCATAGTCCCATCTTTACTCAACACACTGCCCAGATACTTAAAAGAGTTGACGATCTCCATAGCCTGACCGTTCAGCTTCACCTCACACTCTGTGACTTCACCCCTTTCGAAGACCATAACCTTGCTCTTCCCCGTATTTACCTTCAAATTCCGTTTTTCGCACACTGTTCCAAACTCATTTACCAGACCCTGCAACTCCCATTCATTATCACTCATCAGAACTGTATCATCCGCAAACAGCAGTATAGGTAGCTTCCACTCAATTCCCTCCCTTTTCAGCGATACACCAACATCCACTGCTCTTGATAGGATTTCTTTCATGACTCCATCCATATATACAGTAAACAACCACGGGGACATCACACACCCCTGTTTCAAACCAACATTCAGGTCAAAGAACTCGCTCTGCTCACTCTCCACACGTACTGCCGCCTTTGCACCCTCATACATGCTCTTCACTGCTTTCAGCAACTTGCCCTCTACTCCGTATATTCTAAGTACTTTCCACAAACCTTCTCTATCCACTCTGTCATAGGCCTTCTCCAAGTCCATAAAGGCAACATACACCTTTTGTTTCTTCTCCAGATACTTCTCCACAACACAATTCAGGGTAAAAATCTGATCTACACATCCTCTTCCCTTCCTAAAACCTCCCTGCTCGTCGCCTATCCATTTCTCTCCGTTCTCACTCTCACTATCACTACCCTACTGTATACCTTCCCTACTACGCTTAGAAGACATATTCCTCGGTGGTTACCACACACTCCTCTTTCCCCTTTGCCCTTATATAGGGGGACTATTATGCCAGTCTTCCAGTCATCGGGTGCACTCCCCTTCTCCCATGCTAGTTTGCACATTTTCCATACCCATTCTATCACTATCTCACCACCATACCTCAACATTTCCCCACACACTCCATCTGTTCCTGGTGCTTTCCCCAACTTCACTCTTTTCATGGCTTCCCACACTTCTGACCTCCTGATCCCCACCTCCACCTCCACTACTTCTCTTCTTCTCCCTCCCATACCATATCCAGCTATGTTTGCTGGCTCTTCATTCCTTACATTTAGCAACTCACTGAAGTACTCCCTCCATCTTTCGACTCTCTCTTGCTTCTCGGCTAGCATTCTCCCATTCTTATCTTTCACACCCTTACTGTTTCCCTTGCTACCTTCCCTAAGCTATGATCTTGAGAGAGGTGTCATGACAGATGGCTATAGAGTTTAGGCTATTTTGCCACTGCTGGTGATTGTTAAATGTGTGTTGTATGTGAGCCTTCTTTTGATGCATTGATTTTTGTTCTTTTTTCTTTCTCTTTTCGAGCGCTAGTGAATTCTTCGGAAAAATTGGCGCTTATGAGAAATAAGTAACATGCTTATTATTATTATTATTATTAACTTTCTTGACTTCTTTCCAGAACAGTTTCTTACTCTCCCTCCATTTTACACTCAGATTCCTTCCAAATTCCTCATCTACTCTTCTCTTACTTTCCTTCACTACTCTCTTCACCACCCTCTTACTCTCTGCTCTTACCTCTTACCTCTTACTCTAGCTAGGCCTCGGCTATGCTAAATATGATTGTTTTCTAATAAAGTCTATGTGGTAAGTAATATCCTCATAATATGTATTTTTAAATATTTTCAATATATATTTGTTGGATGTAGGCTTATTTAAGGGGAGAAATAGGTACTTGGGTGACTGTTTGGACGAATCTGGGGGCGAAAAGTTGGGACCTGGGAACCAAATTATTTTTCCCAATAAGTTATTAAGTTCCATTATCGCGGTTCTCGTTATAGCGGCACTAATTAGGCACCAATTAGGCGCGATAACAGAGGGTTGAGTGTAAATGAAATACTGTAATAGACCAAACAAACGGCCAGTCTCCCCTTAACATAAAACTACAGAATAATGGCTGGGGAGTGCTGGAGTGCCCTTAGTGATCCCTGGTCTCTGGGTCTTCTTCTCGGGGACCAATAGTCTATTCGCTGTAAGTGGGACAGAAATCATGACTTCTAACCTCTGTAACTAAAAATCAACTAGAGTAATCGAGCTAATATTTCTACCATTTGGAAAGAGTCAGTCTAGGAATATATGTGAATATTTACAGCCAATTTGCTCTAGCCCTTTTTGAGTTACAGAGGATAGAGGTCATGATTTCTCGCCTACTAACAGCGAATAGACTATAAATATGTGTGAATTTGTACAGTATTTTGTTTTTTGTGTTGTGTTGTGTTGTCCCTGTTTGGGCTCTGTCTCGAGTCGGCCACCCCCAGCAGTGGGGTATGTGCCTGAGTAGCTTATATACATACAGGTCTCCCTCGCTATCCGATGCCCCAATTTGAAATATTATTGTAGGTTTTTAGGTGTTTGTGTTTGTGTTTTGGCTGGTCCCAGAATGCATCCCCATTTACCCCATTAATTATAGAGTTCGTTATACGTTTTTTCTATTATTATGTTACCTCCACCAACCGACTTTACTCCTAAACTCAATTAATGAAATCAGCAAATACATGTGGCAGTCCAGGGATTCGAACCTAGGATGCTCACACCCAAATTCAGTGCATTTATCCATCGGGTTTTCAGGAACGTAACCCAATCGTATATATTTACATTGTTCGTATACGTTTTGGTTTGTTTATTTTGCAAGTTTTACATTATGATCGAGGGAGACCTGTACAATAAATACATACATTCCAGAGTGTTTCGAGGGTGAAGATGTTTGGACCAAGGATATCGTGGAGGTGGAGTGCTTCAAGGAGGAACTGAAGGAGGAACCTATTGATGATGTGCTGAGAGATGGCACAACAATAGACATCAAGATGATAGATATCAATACAATAAACGTTACAATGGTGGACGGCATGGTAATAAACAGCCCAACAACAGAGAGTCCCGTGGCCGCAGTGTTTGATTGGAAGGATGTTTTGCAAGATAGAACGCTGACATACGGTGCACTCATAGACGGCACGGCAATAAACAGCCTAACAACAGAGAGTCCCGTGGCCGCAGTGATGGATTGGAAGGATGTTTTGCCAGATAGAACGCTGACAGACGGAACACTCATAGACGGCACGGCAATAAACAGCCGAACAACAGAGAGTCCCGTGGCCGCAGTGTTGGATGGGAAGGATGTTTTGCCAGATAGAACGCTGACAGACGGCACACTGATAGACGGCACGGCAATAAACAGCCCAACAACAGAGAGTCCCGTGGCCGCAGTGTTGGATGGGAAGGATGTTTTGCCAGATAGAACGCTGACAGACGGCACACTGATAGACGGCACGGCAATAAACAGTCCAACAACAGAGAGTCCCGTGGCCGCAGTGTTGGATGGGAAGAATGTTTTGCCAGATAGAACGCTGACAGACGGCGCACTCATAGACGGCACGGCAATAAACAGTCCAACAACAGAGAGTCCCGTGGCCGCAGTGTTGGATGGGAAGGATGTTTTGCCAGATAGAATGCTGACAGACGGCACGGCAATAAACAGTCCAACAACAGAGAGTCCCGTGGCCGCAGTGCTGGATGGGAAGGCTGTTTTGCCGTTAAGTACTGGCGCCTTGGCTGTCAAAGATGCCACCACTCTCAGGACTTATCAAAGTGAGTATTGACAAGCTTACCTATTTCAATAATATGGGAGGTTAAGAGCCTTTCTTGTAGTTGCTCCCATCTCTCGGTCGTTCTTGAGTACGAGTGTCACAACTCGTAATTTATAAAAAATGTCATAATTAGCTTACGATTACTGTACTTACGTAAATTGAAGATCATCGTAGGCGAAATCTCCTCCACAGCCACACTCTTCTTCTTCTTACTCTAGACGTGATCTAACCTCAATGTTCACGTCCGCGCAGGGTGTCAAACCAGAACAAGTTTTTTTTTATAGACTTGAATGAATATGAGAATAAATTCAAGAAAAGGTAAACTAAGGGAAGACTGGCCGTTTGTTTGGTCTATTAATTAATTTATTCATATATTAATTTAGTTTCCTCCCTAGACCTCCACCAAGCTTAGAAAAACACCCCCTAGACCCCCTTTCAAGATAAATTTGTACATTTTTCGGTAGAAAAATGTGCCGGCCGAAGGCCTATTCCTGTTAAAATTGCAGGCTCGCTATCGCTCGCCAGGAAATAATCGACACCTAAATGGCACGAAAGGTCTTAAAAATTACAACAAAATTGGGCAAAAGGTGTTAAAAGCGCCAAACTAATGGGCCGAACGTCTTATAATCTCAAAACAAATGGGGTTTAAGACGAGGGAGAAAGGGGACCAAAACAAAACAACTATCCCCCCTAAATATAAATTAGATGATAACATGTAGCCGGAAATATTGCTTATGTGATGCTAGCTTTACTTCCATTTCAAGTACAGTACAGTACTGTAGTGAAAAATGTAGATTAATGTGACAGCAAGCATTCCCTCTTTCACTTGGCAAAATTTCTGTGATCTGTGCTGGAATCGGCCACCCCCAGATAAAAAATAAATAAATAGATAAAAATAGAAAAATGAGGAATGTGCCTGAGTACTGTATATAGATAGATAGATAGATAGATAGATAAACTATTATTGTGTGCTGTACCCTCTTCCAGGAACTTTTATTTATAAATGAACTAATTAAGACCAGATATCAAAAGTCCAGAAAGATACTAGCTACTGTACAGTAAACAAAATAGATACTGTAGAAACATATATATCCTCTACCCAACCTTAGCCGTTTCTGTCTTGTGTCTTTCACTGTCCTACTTTTCCTTCTGGGGGCGGAAGGCTAGGAATCCTTCTTCCCTTGTAGACTTCACCTACTAGATGAGACAGAGGAAGGGGCGAGGGAACCCGAAAGTTGTCCCGGACCCTAAGAATTGGAACTTGAAATGTTCTTTCTGTTCGGTCTATCTCGAGTTGGCCACTCCCAGCTATGGGGTATGTGCCTGACTATACTGTATACATGCATATTATAGGTTTGAGTCCCGAAGGGAAGAAGGAAAACCTAATATTTAGTAGTGGCCCCGGAATCATTGATGATGCGCGTTAACGTAGGTAATGGCCAATCTTTGAACTCCAGCTTGTCTTTCAAACTTCCCGCCCGGGAGAGATCAAAATACGATTGCCACACATCGTGAGCGAAACGCTCTTAAAAAAACAGTCACGGACTCGTCCTGTATGATGTGGGGACTACTACTAGAAAAAAGTAGCAAAAAATAAGATAATAAAAAATTAAACTTTAATCTTAGCATTGCGCTTCTCATACGTCTGTTGATTGTGTACGCTTCGCCTCGCTTATCGAAGCGCTATCTCGCTCTTAATCTGATATATCAAGACTCTCAAAACATAGCAGATGAATGGGAAGGGGATGGAAGGGAGGGCCAAATTCGTCAATGATTCCGGGGCCACTACTAAATATTAGGTTTTCCTTCTTCCCTTCGGGACTCAAACCTATAATTTATTAGTGGCCCCTTCATCATTGACGATGCACCTGATATCTCAAGACTGGAGGGGGACATTCATCATGAACATCAAAAACCACAAATAAATCAAGGAGGTCCAAGGAGACACGTACTAAAAACATCAGTTTAATAAAAATAATAAATTATTATACAGGCGGCGTTCCTTAAAGGTAGCCTGCGGTGTTGTCACCTATACGTTTGACAGAACAGTTGGTGAAACACATAAACTATACATATATATAGCTTATAATACAAAAATTTAAATAAATCATTATCAATACTGATAATAAGTTGGCCTATATATTTATGGCCCCAGGTACTATATTACAAAATATTTTTACTCTCTCTATTAATCCTAGTCCTTAAGATTAATGAGTATATATAGTGAACTCTATTGCATCCATAAAGTAAACATTAAAATTTCCTGACTAGACTTATTTGAGTCTAAGGAATGGGTTATCACATGACCTTTCATTCTCGTCATATCTTGTATCACATAAGAGGCAGGTCAGAGTCCTTAGCTAGGATACTCCCCCCCCCCCCCCTTTCTTTACAAAAATAGCTTGAAACTAGACTTTCTGCCTTAACCCTTCAACCCCGGGTGGTACACGTGTGTACCATTATGTTTTGACCCGAGGAACCCGGGTGGTACAACATTGTACCATTGCTTGCGTATGTGCTTTTGAATGGCGCGCGTAAACATTTCGTTCCGTGGTCGCTAGGCAACGCCACCAGACACCATGTACGCCACCAAAACAGTCTCAACCTTGCCGCCAACATGGATACTAGCCCAAAAAGTGATTCCCCTGTGTCCGATTCCATGCTCCCTTCGACGCCTGCCCAGGTTCGTCGCGCCCTAACGCAAAGGCACGTACAAGATGCGTTGACTCCCGGAGGTATTGAAATAGCTTGAGGAGTTATGAACGTGGTGAAGGACAAAATAGTGTTGATGACTTGGGCAGTGATAGCTCCGAGTCTTATCAGTCGCACTATAGTGAATAATTAGACGATCTAGACTAAATTCATCAAAGAGACACGCAATTTGTTGGATTTGAGCATGACGATGATAGTGATGATAGTACTGAACGTGATATAGTTGTGCAAGGTGATGAGAGTGTAGTGAGAGTGAGCGAATGGGACAGCACTAGGTCGACTACCAAGTTTAGGTTGAGTGACACGACACCTAGCCCTTCGCCAGCTAAATCCCCATTCAAGATACGTTTTTATAAGAAGCAAGTTCTTGAAAAGGCGGCCGCGGCAGCCAGGAAAGAGGCCCTAAAACTTGTTGAGGGAGCAGTGCGTGAGGGTGCCAGTGAGGGTGAGTGTGAGGGTGAGGTTGACCCGCCATTGTCTTGCTTATCTACCCACGCCACCCAAGTTGCCCCAGGCGCCCGCCATTCTTCCCCACCACCACCAGCACTGCCTAGGGTTGAGGACCCCCCACTTTCGGCCTATTTACCCCCTATTTCCCCCGAGAGGAGACATACTACTAAAGAAAAGGGAAAAGGGAGAAAATATGTGAAAAAAGGAGCTACAAGTAGGCGCTCTTTGTTCGAGGCTCCCGCGGCTTCCACCCCTGCCGGTCCCAGCCATACGCCCCCGCAAGTTTCCCCAGGGTCCACCCCACCTCTCCAGCCTACAACAGAGGTTCCTGACGATGTATTTGACCTCGCATCCATACCTGCACCTACAGACACTGAACCAGTGCTGTCTACGACTCGTCGTAGGCCAAGGAGCCCCGAACCTCTGCATGAAGATGACAGAGCATCACCTGCCACTCCTTCCCCACCTCGCCGACCTACACGCCGCCCACGCATCATTCATTCCCCGCGAGATTATGAGGGGGGGTCTGAAGTTGAAGGGCACCTCACAGATGACTCTGGCCATGATTACATGGGTCCACCGTCAGGGCAAGATGACGGCTCTGACGACAACGACGATGACTTTATGGACATCGGCGACCCTCAACCCAGACGCTTGGCCCAGGGCCGTCGTGCTCCTGGCCGCCCTGGCCGCCGGGCTGGGCCTGGGCGCCGTCGCGCTCCTGGCTGCCCTAGGGTGCGCGCCGCCAAAGTTCGTGGGCGTGCTGCCCCAGCTGCAGCTCCTCGTCAGCGTCGCCAGCAGGACCCATTTTATATTTTCAACTGGCAGGATGTGGCTGCTGATGAAGTGAATGACCCTGATGTAACCCCTTTTGATGAGGTACAGGAGGGTTCAGGAGTTACCCCAAGGTTTCCCGCAGGCCCCAATGCTCCACCACATGAGCTTTTTGAGGCATTTTTTGATAAGGAGGTTACTGAGTTTGTCATAGAGGAGACAAACAAGCACCACCAAATCCAGGTGAACTTTTTTGGCAAGGTGACCAAGGGCCACATGAAGCGGTGGACCCCAGTGACTCATCCCGAGTTCATGGTGTTCCTGGCAATCACCATGCTAATGCCTCATGTAAAGAAGCACAGGTTGGCTGACTATTGGATCACCAAAGATCTGATATCCACCCCTGCCTTCGGGAAATACATCTCTCGGGACCGGTACCTCGACATCCTCGGAGCGCTCCATCTTGTCACCAACACCGACATGCATCTCTCTGACAAGCTGTGGAAGATTAGGACGTTGTACGAGATGATGCGAGAACGTTTCACGTCATACTTCACGCCCTTCTGCAACGTCTGTATTGACGAGTCTCTTGTGCTGTTCCGGGGAAAGCTGAGCTTCAGGCAGTACATCCCCTCAAAGAGACATCGCTTTGGTATAAAGTTCTTTGTGCTGTGCGATTGCCAAACTGGCTATGTCCTGGACTTCCTGGTCTACAGCGGGAAGGAAGGGGACGTGGAAATAGACCCCCTCATTGGCTTTGGCGGAGCAGTGGTTCAAGCCATGATGAACCGGTACTTCGAGAAGAATCACGTCCTCTACACGGACAACTACTACACGTCCCCCACTCTCTCAAAGTACCTCCATCAGCGCAAGACGGGGACTGTAGGCACAGTTAGAGCGAAAAGGAAGGGCATGCCAACTTTCCCTCCTAAAACCAAGAAAGGCGATGTCTTCAAGAAGAAGTCGGGACCCATTCTGGCTATCCACTGGCACGACCAGCGGAAGGTCAACCTCCTGAGCACCGTCCACAAGGGGGAAATGGTTGAGACTGGCAAGGTGGATCGCCGCACCAAAGTCAGGGTGACCAAGCCCGATGCTGTAATGGACTACAACATAAATATGAGGCTGGTGGACAAGTCCGACATGCAGATAGGCTTCATCGACTGTCTGCGTACCTCGTGCAGATGGTACAAAAAGTTCTTTCTGCACATGGTGGACATGTCAATGCTGAATGCCTACAATATCTACAGGCTTCGGAATCCGCGCACACCCAGGAAGTTCAGTAGCCTGCGGAGGTTCCGAAAACAGGTGTTGGTGGAGCCTCCTGGACAGGTATGCTACGCCACAGAGGGCAGTGGCACAACCTGTGCCCCCCGTTCAGGGCCGCATGCAGTGTGCACAGTATCTAAATGTGCACAAGCTCGGTTACCTGCCTCTGGATCGAGATGGAGTCACCATTAGCAGAAGGCGGTGCCATGTCTGCTGGAACAGCCAGGTGAGGCCGAGGAAGCAGAAAAAGACCACCATGCAGTGTGTGGAGTGCCAGGTGTCACTATGTGCTATACCGTGCTTTGCTGAGTACCACACCAAGCAGGAGTACTAACTAATAATCATAGTGAAAGTACCAAAGAGTGACAATATGTATGTATATAGGCAACAAGTGGAAACAAAACAATGTATTGTGATAAAAAAGTCATGTATTATGAAAACATATATATATAAGTGAAAAAAGACACAATAAATTGTATATAAAACTAACAAAGCATATAACTAAGTAAAAGTGACACATGACATAATATTAGATGGCCAAAGTATAATAAACACCTGTGATAACGAATAATCAGTGCCTAATATAACAATAATCTACCTCAATGACTAATAAAATGTACCGTATCAAGTGAAAATGAGCATTATCAGTGACAGTGACACTCTCTAAAGCATATTTATCAAAGTGAAAATGACACAACACCCAATACTTGTTGGCCAAAGCACAATAAACACCTGTGATAACGAATAATCACTGCCTAATATAACAATAACCTACCTCAATGACTAATAAAATGTACCGTATCAAGTGAAAATGAGCATTATCAGTGACAGTGACACTCTCTAAAGCATATTTATCAAAGTGAAAATGACACAACACCCAATACTTGTTGGCCAAAGTACAATAAACACCTGTGATAACGAATAATCACTGCCTAATATAACAATAACCTACCTCAATGACTAATAAAATGTACCGTATCAAGTGAAAATTAGCATTATCAGTGACAGTGACACTCTCTCAAGCATATTTACCAAAGTGAAAGTGACACACGAACTAATATTAGATGGCCAAAGTATAATAAACACCTGTGATAACGAATAATTAGTGCGTAATATAACAATAACCAGCCTCAATTACTCCTAAAAACTACGGTATCGAGTGAAAATGTGAAATATTAGTGACAATGATAGCCTAATACACATATTTTATATAATTGGACTCCAAATAACTATAATAACATCACTATCAATAAATAAAATCGACTCCGGGAGGTAAAAACTCTGGCGCGACGAGTGGCTAAGTGCGCAGTAGGTTAGCCAAGCCGGGGCCTGGGCCAAGGCGACGCATCCGAACACGGGAAGATTTTCCCGCATAAAAATCACTCCACTTCCCGCGCTCGCCATTATGCAATCACTTGGGCTAGAGACTTCTACTCAACGGCATTCTACACATGAAGGTTTGTGCAATTTTTTTTTTTTTTTTTATAACTTTGTGTCATGTATTTCAGGAGTAACAGGTGAATGAACATGGACCAAAATTCCTCAAAACCCCCGGTCACAGAGTACAGTCACGATCTACCCTAGCCGGGGTTGGAGGGTTAATGCTACACATGTACGAGAAGGTTTCATGAGATTCACGGACAGGTAACATGTTAGAAATGTATGATTAGAAGACCACAACTGTGTCTGTTGAATATCATCGAGAGAGTAATTTTGGAGGAATCTGAGTGATGCCGCCCACTTCCGAATATCGTGAGCCCTAGCCAACACGCCCGGATTACTCTCCCGAATCACCTCTACTAATAACGCAGCTAGCCGGCGTTTTTGAAGACGTTTACCTGTCCGCGAAACCCAAAGGGACCCAGCCTGTGACGGCCGGGACCCCGCATAAATGACATAAGGGCTTGGACCGGACATAGCAAATGGTGCCGATCGCCCTGTTTCAGAGCTGGAACTTCAAACTCTGTAAATACATGATTACAATGTTCATTCTTTGCAATGAAGTTAGGAGCAGGGGCAATATGGACACTCATGTTGCGCCTCGAGAACCGTATACAGGTCGGCTCCGAACTCATCGCCGCCAACTCAGACACCCTGTCACCTGTTGCCAATGCCATCAGAAAAATGGCCTTTTTAAGTTTTAATTCAAAAGGCGGATCATGGCAATATTTACGTGATTGAAGCATTTCAAGGGCCAGATCAAGTGACCAGGTGGGTGTGAGTTGACGAGGAGGGGGGCGAAGCCGGAAGCAAGACCGCATAAAACCCTTTTCCTCCGGCACAGGCATGCCTGTTAAATAAAAAAACGGTGTCCGAATTGCTGTGAGGTGATTCCTTAATGTCACAACTGATAACTTTTTAATATCAAAGAGGTAATTTAAATAATTAAACACCAGAGCCACCGAGGACTATTCTTGATCAGTTTCTACTATCCATGTAGTAAACGACTTCCAGTGCGATTGGTACTGTCTTTGAGTTGATTTAGCATACTGATTAATCAATTTGTGAGTCACTGATTCCCCAAACTGGCCTAGCCACTTGGCCTTCTGAATGTCCATAAGGCAAAAGTCAGCGAGGTCTTGAGGTTTCCAATTGTGTCTTAAGTAGAAGTACGAGATCGGGAGCGACACCGGGTTCTCGCACCACGTCTTCAATTGATTGTACCAAACTTGAGCCGGCCACATTGGCGTGATCATCGAGACCATGCCCCGATAATCCCGTAGTTTGTGAACTACTTTGCACATTAACCCTTCCCGCCCGGGCTCGCCGTCCTAAGGACATTGTTGAGATCCGGGTGATATGGCCAAAAAACGTCAACGCCTAGGCTACCGTATCTTTGTTATTTTAACCCTTTGGCGCACGATGACTCGTTCAGAGTCATTAGGTATTTTTGTCCTAGGCGCACGATGACTCGTTAAGAGTCATTAAACTTAAAAATATTCGCCAAAAATTAAGTTTTCGTCTGACGCGCGTCATATTTGGCACATATATTAAGTATTACGTCTAGTTCAAAGGGTACAATTGGCAACCCCCTCAGTTTAACCGTTTACTCACGGCTGGCTGGGAAGTGAGCAGAGTACAGCTCAGTCTGTGTTTCGATACTTTCACGTTTATTCGTGTATCTCAGTAACTATTTGGTTTATAGTAATTCTGAAGATACCAGTGGAATCCTCATTAAATTCCGCTTCCATATATGTATGCAAATCAAAATTGTTGCAGGCAAAATTTTGAGCTAGCGCGAGTTGGAGATAAGGTATTTACTTTTTTTTTACAATTCTTATTTCGGAGTGCCCCAATGTGGTTGTTTTGTATTTATTCTATGTTTTTATTCGCTTATCTTCAAGTTCAATCAATAACGAAGCCGATGGTACCTCATTAATCCAAATACAAGGATTTTTTGGTGGATAAAAACGTCACAGAAACAAATTATCGCCGGGCACAAAACTGGCTCTGAGTGAGCTGAGATATAATTTTGGAGTGGGAAAAACTTTGATTGGAAACTATAGGTGCGCCAAAGAGTTAACTGCTAGAAAATTCCCACGCATGTCTAAACATACTGTGGTTTCCAATCTGTAAACTGGCATTAAGTAGAGCTCTCTAAGTCAACTGGTTCAGTTGTGATGACGATTTCCGTGGCGTGCATTTTTCCGCGATTTTAGCAATGTGACACACTTTCAAGACTGAATCTGTCTTGCCGACACACAACAACACAGCTCCGACGTCTGCTTGCTGCCAGAGGTGCGTGCGTCGCTTCCGACAGGCTTTGTTTACATACGTCGGACGCGCGGCTTTCAAAACAAGCTGAATAGGCTTTCAAGCTTATGGACTATATAAGGACACCCGGGTTCCTGCCCATCTGCCGCGGGATCCTTATATAATGCTGCCCGGGCTGGAAGGGTTAAGGATGCTTCTGGCGGTGGAAATAGATAAATGGAGCTCCATTTGTTCCACTCTACCAGAAATGCGTCTGGACCCCCCGCCGGAGTCTGACTCCGCCGTGTGAGGTACAGAGGTAGCTTGTGTGTTGCCTCTGACTCGAACAAGTCCACTTGTGGCTGGTAGGGTTCGGCAATCATCTTTTGAAAGATGGTTTGCTTGAGAGAGCCCATTCTACTTTGGTGCTCTGTCTCCGAGACAGAGCATCTGCCCATACGTTCGCCACGCCGGGCAGATACGTTGCATGAAGATAAATCTCTAGCTTCGCAGCTAGGTGAAAGATCTTTTCCGACAACCCTTGTAACACTTGAGATCTCGCTGACCCTTGCTTTTGAATGCATGTCACTGCAGTCAAATTGTCCATTCTGACGGCAAGAGACTTTCCCACCTGGCTCATGCCGTGCTCCTGTAAAAAGAATAGTGGGACTAGCAACTCCTTGGCATTGATATGAAGATGATTTGATATTGACCATAGACCCTGACCCTGATGTCGTAGGTTTGACTGGTAACCCCATCCCAGGGTTCCTGACGCGTCTGTGTCGATCCAGACCGTCGGAGGCGGAGCTGTCCAAGTTAAGGAGGAGTGTATTACTTCTGGCTTTGCCCAAGCCGCCAGGAGGTTGTGGATTAAATTTAGAATTTTCCTCAGTGTTTCCGCTGGCAATAGCGGAAAGCACCTGTTTCCCTCCAAAATAATTCTTTTGACCTTCAGACGACCTAACAGGACCGTCAGCTGTATCCAATTGAGTGAACCTACCAGAGATTCCCAGATCCTCCTCGTTGTCGTCAGAGAATGAAGAAACCGAAAGAGTTTCTTCCGAAATCTCTGATGGTTGTCTTCGCTCTGACTCAGAGTGAGTAACTTGGTATCCCAAATAAGGCCCACCTATTGAAGTTTCCTGGTGGGGATCAAGGAGGATTTTGCTAAATTTACCTTGAACCCCAAAGCAGTTACATGATCTACCACCTGTTGAACATGTTGAAGGCATATTATTTTGGATTGTGCTACCACTAGCCAGTCGTCTAGTACCATAACACCATGATCCCCAGTTCGAGCAATGGTAGCAAAGCCTGTCGAACTAATTTTGTGAAAACTCGGGGTGCTAGATTTAATCCAAAGGGCATTCTCTGAAAGACAAACGTTTGGTCCCCGTTGCGTAAAGCTAGATACTTTTGAAAACGTTTGTTTATTGGGACATGCCAGTAGGCATCTGTTAGATCTATTGAGCACATCCAGCTCTGCGGCGAGAGTGCCAATCTGATCTGATTCACTGTGAGCATCCTGAATGACTGGTTGTGAATGTGTGTGTTGAGATATGATAGGTCGATCACCGGCCTCATCTGAACACTGTCCCGTTTTGGCACCAAAAACAACCGGGATATGAACACGGACATTGACGCAGGACTGGGGATAATGATCTGCTTTTGGGCCATCTCTTTGACGATTGATCCCACCTCCAATGAAACAAGATTGAATTCTGTAGGGATACGTAGACGGGGTCGCCGGGACCACCGCCAGGAGAGGCCTTTGCGGACCACTGTCCTTGCCCATGTTCGCCGGGGCCATGCCCGAAAACAATCTCGGAAGTTGCCAGTTGCATAACTGGTGTTGTCCGGCAGTACTACTCTCGTTTCCGTCTCGCCTTGCCGTGGCACTGGGAGTGAGAGAGCCTTGTGGTAAGCTATCAGTTTTTTGAAGAGGAGGGAAGTGACTCTGACTTTGGTGTGGGGGAATGAGAGGCCTTGCTACTATCGCTACTGGGTTTACCCAGAGAAGTACCCCTGAACCAACGCCCTCTACCCCTTAATTGACCTCGCCCTCGAGGTGTCCCGTTATTTGCAGGGGTGGTGAAAGTCTTTGATGACTGATGTGACTGAGCTTGCCCACGAAAGGAACTCTTAGCTTTGAAATGAGGTTTAGCTGACTGTTCACCCTTAGACTTAGACGTAGTAGCAGTCTGTGAGTCAAGTAGGAAATTTACGGTGCGCCAGGCATCGTCAGAGGCAATAGTTTTGGTGAATACATTAGACAAAATAAGTCTCCTACCAATCTCCGCCGGGAGCTTCCTCACCAAGTAAACCCTCAAATCTTGGCGGACCCGTACTGCCTCAAAGAGAGCGGTCCAGACGTCGCCGAGAGACTGAATTGAATTTTGGAGAAGAAGACGCCTGGTCAGAGAAAGAGCCTTCTGGGTCCCGGCGTCTGTTGCCGACTCAGTCGTCCTGGCCAGAGAGGCCCCAAGATGGCGGCTGAGTAGGTACTGAGACGCCGTTCTCCAGGCTTTCTGCCTCATTTTGAAATCTTTATCTATCTGGACCTGTGTAGGGGGACAAAAAGGTTCAGGCAACTGGCATAAAGATAATTTAGGGGCACCTAGAAATTAAAAAATATACTGAGGTATCCCATCCGCCTTGCCTACCGGCATGGAAAACCAATGATTGTCTTCCGACGGGAGCTGGTGACTGCTCTTACTGGTAATGGTGCTGGCAAACAGCTGGGCCTCCTGTGCCCACGCAACCCATGGCCCAGATTCCCCACCCTGAAGATGAACTAAAGATGACCCATGAGAGTCCCTGAAGGGTACAGCATTAAGTTCAGGGGTCAAACCCTGTAAAGCTTAAGATCATTGAACCCATCTGACTTAGTCCAGTCGGAAAACAATTTCCCAGCGGATGCGGGAGGCAAGGCAGGGGATTGCATGTGCACAAAATAATCAGGATTATAAAATGTGGGAATGGCCCTGACGACAACATCAAGTACCTCACCCACCTGGTTCTTGGCCCGCAACTTTCTAGACTCACTAGCCTCGATAACCCAATGTTCCGGCACAGGTAACCGTGGGTTGTGCGACCTCGGGGTGTAGCGGCTTAACAACTGACCAAGATGTATCTGGTCCATATAGGAGAGGCATAGGGCCTTTCTTTCCAGGAATAGATTTATCAAGCGG
Source organism: Paralithodes platypus (assembly GCA_032716605.1). Classification (NCBI taxonomy): domain Eukaryota; kingdom Metazoa; phylum Arthropoda; class Malacostraca; order Decapoda; family Lithodidae; genus Paralithodes; species Paralithodes platypus. Next base: position 38,359,107 of record CM064562.1, read on the forward strand.
GGGGGGAGCAAATCTGAAAGCTGTTTCAAATTAGATGGTAACAAAGCTGTGGCACCCAAAGTGGGAGCTGGAGTAGTGACAGTAGGGGGAGATAAAGTTACTATAGCTTGCGGTTGCACTGGTACTTGCCCTAGAGGTCACACCACCGGGGCTACGGGTACTGGCACCACTACCTGACGCTCACCCTTCACTTGTCTCATAAAGTCAAATAACTCTTGCAATTGTTCCTTGGCTACAAAGATCCCACATTCTTGGTCAGACTGGGATGCAGAATGGGACGTCTCTGACTCCTGCGTTCCAGATTGGCGAGAAGCTGGGCGTTGGCCAGACGCCAGCTCCTCGTCGTATACTCCATGTTGGTGTAGATGAGGACCCGGTGACTGGGTCGGGGTGGCCGGCTCAGCCTCCAACCGAGACTCGCTGACCTGGGCAGCGGTGTCGTGTGTTTCTGTAAATGTTTCAAGAACGTCGGACTCAGAGACGTCTTTCAGGTTCAGATCCAGGATGTCATACAAGAGTGGGTCATGTCCTGAGGGCTGCTGGTCAATAGAGCTGTCATAGCTCCGCCGGCTAGAACACACGCTGCTACTCCTTTCAATTCCCAAAACTGGCAATACCTTAGGTTCTGGCTGCGGGTTGTGGGGAATTGTGAACCGGTGAGGATGGCCTGAGACATGACTGGATGTGTTTCTTGGCGTCTCTCTGGGTGTCGAAGGCGGATGGCGATTTGGAGGACGTCTTAGATTTGCTCTTCTTAGACTTGTCATCGCCGGCATCAAGTGCGGCGTCAAAGTCAGTCCGTCTCCGTTTAGTCGTCTGTTCATCAGAAGGCGGCTTGGAAGTCAGTAGAGGAGAGCGGGACCTGTCTCGCCGGCTAGACGAAGCTTTGACTTCCGGCGGATCAGCGGTCCTTGGTCGCTTAGTTTGGCGGGAGGAAGTTTCACGAGAACCCACAGAGGGTAAAGTAACTAAAGCCCCTTTTAATAAGTCATCTAAAATCTGGTCATCCAGCTGGAGAGATTTATGGGCGACCGTCTTACAGTAAGTTACAAAATCAGACCTAATGTGCAGTAAAATAGTTTTACATTGAGTGTCACCATGGGTCATATAGGCATTGCGGAAGGCTGAACAGTGGGGGCACGCTTGGGAAAGCCAACGCCCCCGCGAACGGTCAAGACAAGGAACACACCGTAAACAAAGGGAGTGTCCGATAACAGCTAATTGATTACAACCCAAAGCCTTGCAAAAAGAGAAAGCACTCTTATCCATGATAACCTCCTCCCGCCAGGGAGATTGCAGAATTCTCCTAGGTGTCCCCCACGCGAACCTGGTGTGAGAAAATTTCAAGAATCAATGCTCATAAGGACACGCTAGGCTGGCAAAGCTAAAAATAGCAATAAATCTCCACCGTAACAGAGAAAGAAGAGTTGAATAACACTACGCAATCATAGTTCCCCTTACGTTAAGTACATTCCCCAAGAATGTAAGTGAGTAGTTAGTAGCCCCATCTATCTACCTATCTATTGCCGGACACCTTACTCCCCTTACGAGGGTGGCCATACACAGAATGCCCCCAAGCGGACCTATTCCCTGTGAGAGGGACAACCCGAGCCAGTTTAGTGAAGGACTTACAGGATTGACCACTCAATTTAGGATCCGTCAGACTCCGAGGCCCTCTGTGTATCTTGTTAGCACTATTTTTCTACAGTGGTGTTCGGCTAATCCATCCACTAACCTGCCTTACCCTTAGTTAAGCAGTACGGATTTGTATCAGGTTTACTCCCCTAGACAGGTTGCCAACCAAGGCTGACTAGTCCCATCCACCCGGATTTGTATAAGGTTGTCTCCCCTAGATGAGTTGCCTACCAAGGCTAATGAGTCCCATCCACCCCATGTTCTACTTAAATGATATAACTTCTTACCCAAGTGACCAACACTGACATCTCGTCTTGTGATGCAAGAACTAACCCCGGCGACCAGCGCTGCTATGGATATTAATTCTTAGCCCCGGCGGACCAGCCGCACAAAAATTAAAGCAAAACAATTTAACTGAAAGCTACAAGATCGAAATGGGTGAGTTCGTTTCTCGGCTCAGCCGTTAATATCCCGGCGGACGTGGCTCCCCACGATGCACCCCCAGGATAAACGTCCGAATGTGCCAAGCAACGAACGTTTTTATCTGTTAAGTTAATTGCGGCGGAAATTACTTTATGATAAAGGAGAAGGCTTAGCCGGACCTCCGGAACACAATTTTAGTTACATGTCAGCTCAGCCGAAATCAAACTATACGCCGTGAATCAAAACAGACAAAAATCCATGACAATCCTGTACCAGACGGCGGATGTTTTGAATTTTAACATACTCGTAGACGTTTCCCGGCGGAAAAACCACACGAAACAACTAGAGGCACGTTTTTATTAAGTCTTACTTTATAAATCCCGCCGGAAGGGCCAACCCTCCATTATGTGGCATGAACAACGTGAAACATACATGGCATGGTTATACTGTACATGAATAGTAATCAATACATCAATAATAACACACCCTAACCATATATATAATAACCTACATGAGGCCAACTAGACGGGGGCAGATAGCGATGAGTTAATCACTGTAGCACAAACCTGCGAACCACTGAAGACCTCACAAACACGTAAAACCACGAACAGTAGGTTGAAGAGCAGCATGGCTCTGTGCAGGACCCCTCAGCTAAGTGAGACAATCCACGAGCACTAGCCCACGAAGCATACTTGTTGCACACCCATAATGGACCGAGCAACAGGCCCCGGTTCACCCTAAATGAAGCCTCATGGCTACTCAGTGAACTAACAATGAGCTAGGATAATAAAACAACACGGAGCCTTGCCTTATCACAACACATATAGGCGTACTATAGACCCTGAAAAACAGTCTCCAGGGCCCGCATTTAACACTTCACACCCTATACAAGTCGATAAGCTACCTGTCCTCAGCACATAACATGTACAAATGAGCAAAGACTCACCATAAACGAGGGGAGGTGACGAACGAGAAAGGGCAGGAGCGCCAGGACACACGTCCTTTCCACGCGGGCCCGGGAGAATTAACCCGTTATCGGGCAGGTACCCCGCGCGGGGTCCTTAAACGTGTGTTTTTGGCGGGCTATATTTCGTGCCATTGATGACGTAGATGGCTTGGGTTTGCTTCAACCAATAGGGGATCCTTTCGTCATTATCTCCAGCAAATCACAGCCCTCTACCCCATCCCTGCGCGGCGGTGCAGGGCGAGAAGCGAGTCATACTCAGCAAAGCAGCCGTAGTGGTCATATGTGCATCAAGTTTGCTCCCTTCCCATGCCCCTCACGCCTAACACAATGGAGGTAAGGTTCTTAAAAGTTGATAGGACATAGATAAATAGTTGTACTTTATGCTGGTATGAATGAAATTATGGTGAACATAGTGTATATCCTGCGCGGGATGTACGCCGGACTTACGGGGGAACGTATGCCGCCACCTTTCACCCTCCCGGGATCTTTGGCCCGCATCACGAATAACCGCGCTCATCCCTGCGGGGATCTTTGGCCCGCAACACGAATAATCGTATGGCCTGATAGTTATGATGGTGATTGTGCATATATGATGGTGATTAGTGATTGTGATTATATTATTGATGATTATACTGCTATGCAATAAGTTTCCTACAAAATAACCTTGAAACAGAGCAATACCTGACTAATAGGTAATGTTAGAAATGACAAAATGGTGGTGCATTTTTTTTTTTTTTTAAATGCTTTAGTGGTAGGCCAGTACCTTATTCATTGGTATGGACTCCACATAATGTTAGTTATAATATTTTTTGGCCAAATATAGTCATTTTTATGTCAATGTTCATATTATTCACCATAAATTTAGCGAAGAAAGTGATAGTGACATTATATATTTCTTTTTTTCAGAGACCAGTGGGTTCCTTCTACAGTACAAGCAAACCAGAAGAAGGACGCAGTGGGTGGCACCACAGACCAGCGCCGACAGTGACATCGAGTTCGACCTTGAAGATGATGATGACACCATCGACCCTGACTTCCTGGCCCACATCGGGGACGATGAACTACTATCCAGTAGTCCCAGTACATCTAAGAGGCAAGGTTAGTATCAAAGTGAATGAATTTTATACCAATAAACTATGGGGAAACCCACAAGTGTGGAGTCGGAGGGTGAGTGTGGCTCAGTGCTGTCACAGAGTTTCCCCCCAATGACTGATTGATTGACTGACTGGTCATTATAGTGAATATTGTTATGTATTTCCCTATTGTGTTGGTCATTTAAACAATTTAAAGGACTTATAGTTATATTGTTGGGTATTTTTTTTTTTAAAAGAACTTACAGTAAATAATGTTGTGTAGTTCATTATTGTGTTGGTCATTTAAACAGTTTAAAGAACTTATAGTAAATATTGTTGGGCATTTAAAGATTGTGTTGGGCATTTAAACAATTTAAAGGACTTATAGTAAATATGGTTGGGCATTTAAACAATTTAAAGGACTTATAGTAAATATTGTTGGGCATTTAATAAATTTAAAGAACTTTTTAGTAAACAGTGTTGTGCATTTCATTCATGTGTTTGGAATTTATTTTTTTAAAGAAATTATAGTAAACAAATTACAATACTTACCTTACCATTACTTACCTTACTGTTACTTAAGTAACAGTAAGTATTACCTTTACTAATAACTTGTATTATTTCACAGGTACGCTTGTGGTGGAGCCCCGGGATGTGTCCGACGACGACGACGACGACGAGGATGAAGAAGTGGATGATGCCGTTCCACGAGCCCGCAAGAGGATACGGACTACCACTGCTCCAAGGACATGGAAGAAGGAGGATATCGACATCCCACCACTCCCGGATTTTGTTCACCTGGCTCCAACTCACATCCTCTCACCTTTCGAATATTTTGAACGGCTCTTCTCCTTGGAACTGGTGGGCCACATAGTCTACCAAACTAACCTCTATGCTCGGCAGAAGGACGTCAACACAACGTTCAGCACAGACAAACACGAGATCATGGTGTTCGTCGGGATCCTGATCTACATGGGAATAAGTAGCCTGCCGAGCATAGAGGATTACTGGGCCATGGAGACCAGGGTGCCTCAAGTAGCTGATGTCATGTCTTCCAAACTCTTCAGGCTACTGAGATCCCTCCTACACTTCAATGACAACGAGTATGCCAGGACATCCATAGACAGGTTTTACAAGATAAGGCCAGTCATAGCATCCATCACAAAGCGGTTCCTCCGAGTTGACGCTACTCCAGTCCAGTCCATTGATGAGGTGATGGTGGCCTATAAGGGGAAGAGAGCTGGTAACCTGAGGCAATACAACAAGACCAAACCAGACAAGTGGGGCTTCAAGCTTTTCTGCAGAGGTAGTATCGATGGGTTTGTACATGACATTCTTATGTACCAGGGCGAGCCCACCTTCCCAGCTCATCATACCATCCTTGCTGAAGATGAGCAGCAGATGTTGGTCAGCAGCAAGACCATGGTAGTCCTTGTCAAGACCCTCAAGGAACCCAATAAGAGTGCTGTGTATGCTGACAACTTCTTCACAAGCTTTGCGTTAGTGGAATACTTGCGGGAAAAGTATGGCTGCAGGTATGTTGGCACAGCAAGAGTCAATCACATTGAAAAGCCCACTCTAATGGCTGTCAAGGATATGGACAAGAAGTCGGTGCCCCGTGGAACTCTGGACTATTGTTCTTCCAATGGTATACTTGCTGCACGGTGGAAAGACAACAAGGTGGTCACAGTCCTGTCCTCCGATGCTGGCATTGAGCCCATGTCCACAGTCTCCAGGTATGACAAGCAAGCCAAGGAGAAGAAGGAAGTGAAATGCCCCGACGTTATCAAAAAGTACAATGGAAGGATGGGGGGGATTGATAAAAGCGACATGCTCACCCACCTGTACAGCACACCCATGAGAGCGAGAAGGTGGTATATAAAGCTCTTTGGATATAGTGTGGACATTTGTATATGTAATGCCTGGCTGCTCTACAAAAGGGACTGTGTCGCTTTGGGGGAAAAACCAATGCCCCTGAAGCACTTTCGCCTGGACATCTCCAGGTTTATGAGATGCACCAATGTATTGGCAGCGCGGGCCACGAGGAACTCCATCGACTCTCCAACGTCACCAATACCACTACTGAGGAGAGGCCAGAGGAGTTCAATCCCAAGTCCTGTTGAGCGACAGAATGCCACCACCCATCACATGCCCCGTTTTGTGACCATGCGGCAGACGTGCAAGCATTGCAGTAAGAAGGGGGCAATTCATCGGTCACGGTGGATGTGCGACACTTGTAAGGTCGCCCTGTGCCTGTCTGACACCCGAAATTGCTTCGTTCCATTTCACAACGAAGCATAAATATATAAATATGTGTGTAAATAGTGTCAACAAACTAATATGTAAGTTATTTATTTAATTAAAGTGTATTTTTATATAAATCAAGGCTGTATTTCATTACACATTTATTCTAGTACAGTCGGCTCCCCGTATCCGCGCCTAACTGGTACCGACTGCGGTACGCGGATACTTGAAAATGCGGATACGTGGAGTGTATTTAACATAGGTTTCAATGGAGAAAATACTTAGGTCGTTCCGAGCTCACCCAACTTGTACCCTAAAAATAAATTATTTTTAACATTAAGAGGTACCGTACCAAATTATTAAAGGGTACTTACAGATCCACAATGACAGCTCCTTTTATCCAGTCTGGTCCACGAAGCTCCAGGTAAGGCAGTATAAGGTAAGGCAGTAGGTGACCCAGTAGAATACGGCAGGTTGTAGACGTCAGAGGGTTTATCCAAAGGTTAAATCCAGTTGTCTTTTTGTAACATTCCCAACCCTTGCCCTTAATTTCACTTTTTCTCATACCCCATCATTATTTTCACAGATTTTCTCTCATAAAGCCCAGCATTAAATTTAGATTTTCTATCAGAACCCCAGCAACAATTTTCATTTCCCTCCCCCCCTCCCAACACTTTCACTTTTTACTCTCGGTTTTCCATGGCTTCAAGGGCTTCATGAAAACCCTCAAAGTCCCCTGGAATGTCCTCCACCGGATCATCACCGACCGATGCGGGAGATTCAATATGTTCATGTGCGCGAGTAATTGAATTTTTGTCGCGGATAACGATCTTCGGAAATTTAGGGTTGACCATAGATAAGGGGCATCTCGAATGTATGGAGCACGGATACAGGGAGCCGACTGTATGTAAGTAAAAGTTCACATTATTGCTAATTATACTTATTTATGTTGCTGACAATTATTTACAATCATATTAAGTTGAAATAAGACATATATTTAGTGAAAAACATTACACCAAAACGGGCCAAACATCCCTGGCGGGATGTTCATGGTTACCCATAAGTCGGGCGAGTAGCCCGTACGTGTTATTTGTTTGACGCAACATTGCAACATTCAAGTGCACCAAACTGAATATTTCACAACAGTAAAAATGTCTTAGAAACACACCAATTTTCATGTCCTAAGAGGGTTTTTTGATATCTCAACTATTTCACCAAGTGCCCTCTAAAGGGTTAAGAGCGAGATAGCGCTTCGATAAGCGAGGCGAAGCGTACACAATCAGCAGACGTATGAGAAGCGCAATGGTAAGATCAAAGTTTAATTTTTAATTTTCTTATTTTTTGCTAGTTTTTTCTAGTAGTGATCCCTACATCATATAGGACGAGTCCGTGAGTGTTTTTTTAAGAGCGTTTCGCTCACGATGTGTGGCAATCGTATTTTGATCTCTCCCGGGCGGGAAGTTTGAAAGACAAGCTTGAGTTCAAAGATTGGCCATTACCTACGTTAAGGCTCATCGTCAATGATGAAGGGGCCACTAATAATATACCTATTGCATCTCACGATTGTACTATTTAATATGCAATCATTATTTTTATCTCTCATATAATTTTAAGGTGTTAGTTACAGTGTCTCTATACTTATGTGGGGGACTGTACATCATGGAGATCATTCACCTCTTCAAATTGGTGCTCCACAAAAAGTTGGATTCCAATGTTGCGTCCTAATGACGGCGCTCCAGGTAGCCCTGTTCAGAGCTGCCTCACTTGTCAGGATTTATTATTCAAAATTAGACCCTAAAGTCTGATCCCACGTCTTTCCTTGTCTGGCCTTTGGTGCAGCTCCCTCCACGTTCACTGACTTGCATCTTTTCACCCAACTTAGTTCACCCATCCTCTCCCCCTGTCCACACCATCTAAGCTGGATAGTATGCATCTTAACACTGATACTCTTGATACCCTAATCTATTGTGTAAAACCTTGGTAGGACCCTCTAATCTCTATCCCTTAACCCTTGTCTATCGGTGCCCGACTTAAGGCGGTTAAGAGAACCAAGGACTAAAAGGCGGGATCCGACTTAAGTCCAATGCGATGTTGAGCACATAATCGGCTCTGAGAGAGAGTCCGAGCGGTGGGAGGAGCGCGGGTGGGCTATGACCGTTCGGCATGGACGTTGTCCCGCCACTGACAGTTTCATCACATCCCACCACATCCCTGGTCCCGCAATACAAGGTAAAAACTGAAGAAATTACTGTATTTTAGGGATTTTCCCTTCGTGTTGCACGATCGTTGCAAGACAACACGTGGTCGTACAAGGATGGTTCAGGTGTCATTGGAAAACTCAATTATCGCCCTTTCACGGATACATACTGTAATTGTATTACGCTCTGGCTCTTGTTTATGCATGAAAAAGAGCATGGAATGAAGCTCGTTTAGGGTAAATCTGCCCGCTTGGCAGGTAGTAGAAGCTACAAACGGCCCCGCTCGTAGGGCGTTAATAAGTTTTCTCTAATCCTAAATTAATACGCACTGTATAGCTTTTAATTGCAGGAAAAAGTGCTGCTACACCAAGTAAGAACAAATCCCATGTCATCCACGAAGATGCTACAGGGAGCAATATAGATTATCCAAGTCCTAATGAACAGGACCGTCTATCCCCTTCCAACACCTCAACCAACGGCCTCTTCAATGAGCACCGCTATTCATCCAATAGCAAAACCATAAACGACAACCTTTCCGATGACCAGAACGGTTTATTGCTAAGTAATACCTCAACTGGCGACCTTCCCAACAAGGAAAAAAGCGTATCAATTCGCAAAACTTCAACCAGCAACTTTTCAAACGCCAACCCCTCAACCGTTAACCTCTCAACCAGCAACCTCTCAACCAGCAACCTCTCAACCAGCAACCTCTCGACTAGCAATCTCTCAACTAGCAATCTCTCAACCAGCAGTCTCTCAACAATCAACAGCTCAACTGGCAATCTCCCAAACAGCGTCCGTCCAACTAGCAACCATTCCTCCGATCAACCTTCCAAAAAGAGGCCCCGAAAAGAGGTTGCAATGGAAGAAAAGGAGAGCGAGAAATACGCCACATCGGATGAAGTGTTTCTTGAATATGTGAGATTAACCCTGAACGGCCTGGTTGCGAAGGAGAAGCGCCAGGTCAAGGTGGAGGTTATGGGAGTGTTGAGCGACATGACTAGACTACTCCAACGCTAGATAATTTCAACATGACTAGACGACTCAAACGCTAGATAATTTCAACATGACTAGACGACTCCAACGGTAGATAATTTCAACATGACTAGACGACTCAAACGCTAGATAATTTCAACATGACTAAGACGACTCCAACGGTAGATCATTTCAACATGACTAGACAACTCAAACGCTAGATAATTTCAACATGACTAAACGACTCCAACGCTAGATAATTTCAACATGACTAGACTACTCAAACGCTAGATAATTTCAACATGACTAGACGACTCAAACGCTAGATAATTTCAACATGACTAGATGGCTCAAACGCTAGATAATTTCAACATGACTAGACGACTCAAACGCTATATAATTTCAACATGACTAGACGGCTCAAACGCTAGATAATTTCAACATGACTAGACTGCTCCAACGCTAGATAATTTCAACATGACTAGACGACTCCAACGCTATATAATTTCAACATGACTAGACGACTCCAACGCTAGATAATTTCAACCTGACTAGACGACTCCAACGCTAGATAATTTCAACATGACTAGACGACTCAAACGCTAGATAATTTCAACATGACTAGACGACTCAAACGCTAGATAATTTCAACATGACTAGACGACTCAAACGCTAGATAATTTCAACATGGCTAGACGGCTCAAACGCTAGATAATTTCAACATGACTAGACGACTCCAACGGTAGATAATTTCAACATGACTAGACGACTCAAACACTAGATAATTTCAACATGACTAGACGACTCCAACGCTAGATAATTTCAACATGAATAGACGACTCAAACGCTAGATAATTTCAACATGACTAGACGACTCAAACGCTAGATAATTTCAACATGACTAGACGGCTCAAACGCTAGATAATTTCAACATGACTAGATGACTCAAATACTAGATAATTTCAACATGACTTGACGACTCAAACGCTAGATAATTTCAACATGACTAGACGACTCAAACGCATTGCCTCGTCTCAATCTACAATGCCATCCCAGATCGGAATCTACCAATTGTACCACATCCAACAAAGTACTGTATGGTAAGAGTCTTTATCACAACATTTACAAACCCAGCACACGATATCAGTATCACACACAAATACTGTCATCTCTCCCTCCCTGCCCACCCCAAACCAGCTTCCAGAAGCACATCCAAACTCATATATCTCGCCGTTCCATCCAATCACTCATAGACAACACGCACCTCCATGCACGACCTACCGAAATCCATCCTTCTGAATCCTCCCATCCTCGCGAGGACAGAGTCCAGCTGGCCAGGTTGAGATGTGGGCACCATCCAGCAGCTCTTCTGAACTATCAGAAGAAACTGGATGACTCCATTGTCGACACCTGCCCAAGATGCAACACAGCGTTAGGTGTATTGGTTCCATTGTTTTAGTTCAGTACCGGTATGTGGTGTCCCGATCACATGCTTTTATTAATTTCATTTGTGGGTGATTGATGTTAAGAATATAATATAATTAAGATGATTTAATTTACAGACAAAAGATCCAGCTCCCAAAAGTGTGCGGAGTCTTCCTGCGACGGTAACATCACAAAGCAGCGGCACTCAACAAGTAAAAGGCCCCTTGCCAGTTCTAGCAAGGAGCTGATTAAGAAGTCCTCAACCAGTGTACTACCTCAGACGTCTGATGAAGATCCCTCTGCAACGTGGATTAAAGAAGGTACAGTGGTCCCTCGCGCTTGGCGAGTTTCAGCTTGGCGAAACACAGTAATGGCGATTGGTTGGATATGGTACCAGAATCCGAATTTGGCGCTTCAAATTCACTTTTGGCGCCAAGAATCTGAATGACTGGAATCGCCGATAGGCCTATATAATAATTTACTTATCATTACTTATTATATCTTATAAACATAATAGTAGGTAGCCAACTTACCATAATACTAAATTATATTTCATAAACTTATATAAACCAAGTAATCTTGGCCAAACCGATACGCATGCAGTTTTGTTTACCACCGGTTTGCTAAAGTGCCACCATTATCAATTTTCTTCGAGCCGACTCGAGCGGGAAGGTTACCAATTGAAGTTAAATCCGCTAGCATATATTGTTAGATGTAAGACATGATAAATACCACTAGAAATATGAATTGGCAAAATCCATATATCACTTCAAAATTGTTCTGAAATTTCAAAACAAAAGTTTAAATACAAACCGCTAGTGTAAATCATTGCTGTTAGATTGAAGTAAAGGTCTCTAGATCTAGCGGAAGTCGCTATACGTATTGGTAGTACTGCACACTGCCGACGGCGACACGATTGTCATTGTTGGTGATGTTCCAGTAGGGGAATGAACAGAATATTTTTCTTGTCCAATAATAGCTATTTCATAGTCCCACAGGACTTATTTGGATATATTTATGACCCTTGGTATGAAGGTATGTTGCCAATATAATAATAGAGACAAATAAATAGTTAAAGGACTAATAACCTAATAATAATGACATAAATAATTAACTCTTTGTAAGCCTATCCCGATACTTCCTGTGACTAAACTGGTCATGGCCCATATAGTTCGGTTATGGGAGTGATCACTGTTAAAGTACGAAAATGGAGGTCAAAAGGGTGAACTTGGGCCACGTCAAAGACTAATGGATAATTTTTCCATAGTACTATTCGCATGTGGCGAAATTCACTTTTGGCGCTGCTTTGGCTAGACTAATTAAATCGCCAAATGAGAGGGACCACTGTATTTAGTTAGCTCCATACACCTCCATTAAGCTTAACAAAATACTCTCAAGACCCCCATTTGGTTTAAATTTGTAAATCTTTTGGTAAAGGCAGGTCATGGCCAAAGGCCAACTCATCCAAAATTGAACAAAATTTCTTAAAATTGACAAGGAAATAGGGTGGTAGGTCTTCAAATCACCCAAAACAAATGGGGCAAACATCTTTAAATCCCAAATCTGATTTTTTTTTTTTTTTTGCTACCATGCACTCCCTGCTCAAGAGCTAAGTGAGGGTGGGTGTCCTGATGTATCAGACCTTATAGTCTGATCTTGGGGAAAAAAACAAATTTGACAAGTGTGGCAGCTCTGAAAAGAGTTGCCTGGAGCGCCTCCATTAGGATGTGAGACTGGAACCGCACTCCGTGTGGAGCACTTGGTCTTTATATTTGTGCATGTATGTATGTATGTGTATATACAGTATACAGTACAGTACATGTTTGTTTTGCAAATTTACATTTTAAGTACTGCTAGGTCAACAGAGGCATAGAGTGTAAGGAGACTTACCAATCCATCTGGCACTGCCTGGGAAACAAACCCGGGACCTTTTGTTTGTAAGTCGATCACAGTACCATTGTGCCATAGGTCACCCTATGGTTAGGCTACTGTGGCTTTGATTAACCCTTTTGAAAATTAGGACACAGTTTGACAGTTTATTCTGGCTATTATTAGACAATTAGGACACAGTTTGACAGTTTATTCTGTCTATTATTAGACAATTAGGACACAGTTTGACAGTTTATTCTGGCTATTATTAGACAATTAGGACACAGTTTGACAGTTTATTCTGGCTATTATTAGACAATTTTATACAGTTTAGGAAGGATCTGTGGGAAGCATAAGGGTAAAGACTATCTCAATTAACCCTCTGACTTACATATACCCTTCCTGATCTGAATTTAATTGCTTAATAACAACCAGAAAATAGAAAATAAATGTGTAATCGGATGTTGAAAGGGTTAGATATATTGTTGGTTTAGGTTAGTTTAGGGTACGAGAGGAATATAAAGAAAACGGGAGTCTGGAGAGAGACGATTGGCCCACACGGCAGATCCCTTCCACACCCAACCCATCTCGTTCATATACCTATCTAATTATATCTTGACTCTTTCTATCGTCCTTGATCCCACTACAGTATAGCATTTGTGGTGATTATTTAATAAGGGGAGGCAGACCATTTTTCTGGACCCCCTTCTCCCTAATGTTTAGCCCCACTAGTTTTGAGATTATAAGACGTTTGGCCCATTAGTTTGGCGATTTTAACACCTTTCGCTCCATTTCGTTGTCAATTTAAAACCTGTCGTGCCATTTAGGTTTCAATTTTTTTCTGGCGAGCGATAGCGACCTTGCAATTTTAAGAGGAATCGGCCTTCGGCTGGAACATTTTTCTACCGAAAAATGTACAAATTTATCTTGAAGGGGGGTCTAGGGAGTGTTTTTCTAAGCTTGATGGAGTTCTAGGGAGGAAACTAAAAAAATATATGAATAAATGAATTAATAGACCAAACAAACGGTCTGTCCCCTTAACATAAAACTACAGAATAATGGCCGGGGGAGTGCTGGAGTGCCCTTAGTGATCCCTGGTCTCTGGGTGTTCTCCTGGGGGACCTAGAGTCTATTCGCTGTAAGTGGGAGAGAAATCATGACTTCTAACCTCTGTAACTAAAAACCTACTAGAGTAATCGAGCTAATATTTCTACCATTTGGGAAGAGTCAGTCAAGGAATATATGTGAATATTTACAGCCAATTTGCTATAGCCCTTTTTGAGTTACAGAGGATAGAGGTCATCATTTCTCGCCTACTTACAGCGAATAGACTATAAATATGTGTGAATTTGTATTTTGTTTTTTGTGTTGTGCTATGTTGTGTTGTCCCTGTTCGGGATCTGTCTCGAGTCGGCCACCCCCAGCAGTGGGGTATGTGCCTGAGTAGCTTATATACATACAGGTCTCCCTCGCTATCCGATGCCCCAATTTAAAATATTATTGTAGGTTTTTAGGTGTTTGTGTTTTGGCTGGTCCCAGAATGCATCCCCATTTACCCCATTAGTTTTATGGTTTGCTATAAGATTATTCCTTTTAATCTATTTATTTTATTAATTTCACCACAACACCAAACACCTCCAATGAAATTAATGAAAGCATATATGTGATCCACCAGGATTCCAACTCGGGTTATCACACACAGATTTTTAGACACCTTAACCATTACACCACCAAGACGGTTAACCCTCTCACCATGGAAGGGCTCTTGAACGCCCATAAAAAAGCATATAACAGGTACCCGGAAGGGCTCTTGAACGCCCAGTGGTTGAAAGCCTGTGAGCTTCTTGTGCGAGGCGTCGGTCCGACGCATGTAAACAACAGCCAGCTGGACCGACGCCCCGCATCTCCGGCCACAAGAAGGAGAGCGTCGCTTGTTCGTGTGTGCCTGTATGTTGTTGTTAAGTATCGAAAAGTAGTGTAAAGTGGCTGTTTTTGCCATAAAGTTATCTCCAATGAAATCATCATCACAAATCAACCAGTTGACTTAGAGAGCTCTACTTAACGCCATTCTACAGGTAAATGACACAGCTACGCTTGGGGATGCGTGGGAATGCGGGAAGCAGTCAGATTAACAAATATACGGCAGCCTAGCCTAGACATTTTTCAGCCAAAACACCCGGGTTTCGGGGAATATATATATAATACATAGCCGGGGCTGGAGGGTTAAAGGTTTATGCACACGCCTACGACTTATTATCCATTCTCGAATACTGGATATTATTCTAATCATGTTCATATTCCCATATCTGGTTTTCAGGAATGTAACCCAATCGTATATCAAGGGAGACCTGTACAATAAATACATACATTCCAGAGTGTTTCGAGGGTGAAGATGTTGGGACTGAGACCAAGGATATCGTGGAGGTGGAGTGCTTCAAGGAGGAACTGAAGGAGGAACCTATTGATGATGTACTGAGAGATGGCACAACAATAGACATCAAGATGATAGATATCAATACAATAAACGTTACAATGGTGGACGGCACGGTAATAAACAGCCCAACAACAGAGAGTCCCGTGGCCGCAGTGTTTGATTGGAAGGATGTTTTGCAAGATAGAACGCTGAGATACGGCGCACTCATAGACGGCACGGCAATAAACAGCCCAACAACAGAGAGTCCCGTGGCCGCAGTGATGGATTGGAAGGATGTTTTGCCAGATAGAACGCTGACAGACGGCACACTCATAGACGGCACGGCAATAAACAGCCCAACAACAGAGAGTCCCGTGGCCGCAGTGTTGGATGGGAAGGATGTTTTGCCAGATAGAACGCTGACAGACGGCACACTCATAGACGGCACGGCAATAAACAGCCCAACAACAGAGAGACCCGTGGCCGCAGTGTTGGATGGGAAGAATGTTTTGCCAGATAGAACGCTGACAGACGGCGTACTCATAGACGGCACGGCAATAAACAGCCCAACAACAGAGAGTCCCGTGGCCGCAGTGTTGGATGGGAAGGATGTTTTGCCAGATAGAATGCTGACAGACGGCACGGCAATAAACAGTCCAACAACAGAGAGTCCCGTGGCCGCAGTGTTGGATGGGAAGGATGTTTTGCCAGATAGAATGCTGACAGACGGCACGGCAATAAACAGTCCAACAACAGAGAGTCCCGTGGCCGCAGTGTTGGATGGGAAGGCTGTTTTGCCGTTAAGTACTGGCGCCTTGGCTGTCAAAGATGCCACCACTCTCAGGACTTATCAAAGTGAGTATTGACAAGCTTACCTATTTCAATAATATGGGAGGTTAAGAGCCTTTCTTGTAGTTGCTCCCATCTCTCGGTCGTTCTTGAGTACGAATGTCACAACTTGTAATTTATAAAAAAATTCATAATTAGCTTACAATTACAGGTACAGTACTTACGAAAATTGAAGATAATCGTAGGCGAAATCTCCTCCACAGCCGCACTCTTCTTCTTCTTACTCTAGACGTGATCTAACCTCAATGTTCACGTCCGCGCAGGGTGTCAAACCAGAACAAGTTTTTTTTATAGACTTGAATGAATATGAGAAGAAATTCAAGAAAAGGTAAACTAAGGGGAGACTGGCCGTTTGTTTGGTCTATTAATTAATTTATTCATATATTAATTTAGTTTCCTCCCTAGACCTCCACCAAGCTTAGAAAAACACCCCCTAGACCCCCTTTCAAGATAAATTTTATACATTTTTCGGTAGAAAAATGTTCCGGCCGAAGGCCGGTTCCTCTTAAAATTGCAGGCTTGCTATCGTTCGCCAGGAAATAATCGACACCTAAATGGCACGAAAGGTCTTGTCAAGTTGCAAATTTGATTTTAATAGAAAATTTTGACACTACAGGTAATTGTAATTTCTTTATTCATGCAGTTTAGTCAAATTTACCAGAACGTCCCCAACTTCCCAAATTGACTAATTCCTTGAACGTGACAATAGTGCGTTGTTATGTGTGCGATTAGTTTGCTTGGGAACCAGATTAACTTGCTCATGTAGTGATGTACACCCTATGTGGTGGATTGTGTTCTTTTATTTATAAATTATTGTTTTACTTAAGCGTTGTTTCCACATAGCGATTTTGATTAGTTGTTTTGTCGTTTTACTGTGTTCATATAAGTTTTGGTTTGTTTATTTTGCAAGTTTTACATTATAATTGACAACGAAATGGGGCGAAAGGTGTTAAAATTGCCAAACTAATGGGCCGAACATCTTATAATCTCAAAACAAATGGGGCTTAACCCTCTCCGACATATGACGCAATTTTGAGCCTATTAGGGATACTTTAAAGCCTTTGTTACCATCAGGGGTATTTAGAAACCTTTAGTTTAGTTACTTCAACCTCTGCAGTTGTCTTTGAGTTAGCTGTGGGCAGAAAACTAATTTTGGAGAGGTAATTATAAGAGTGAGAGAACTCTATTTCTTATTGCAAATCTGGCAACCTCTGCGTCATATGTGCGTGAAAGGGTTAACTCGAGGGAGAAAGGGGACCAGAAAAACACCCATGTCCCCTTTAAACAAGAAAAATCTCAAGGTCCACTGTACACCAAATGTAATCAAAATTTATATGATAACTTGTAGCGTAGTCAAGGCTCCGTTACATGTAGCCGAAAATATTGCTTATGTGATGCTAGCTTTACTTCCATTTCAAGTACAGTACAGTACTGTAGTGAAAAATGTAGATTAATGTGACAGCAAGCATTCCCTCTTTCACTTGGCAAAATTTCTGTGATCTGTGCTGGAATCGGCCACCCCCAGATAAAAAATAAATAAATAGATAAAAATAGAAAAATGAGGAATGTGCCTGAGTACTGTATATAGATAGATAGATAGATAGATAGAGTACAGTAGATAGATAAACTATTATTGTGTGCTGTACCCTCTTCCAGGAACTTGTATTTATAAATGAACTAATTAAGACCAGATATCAAAAGTCCAGAAAGATACTAGCTACTGTACAGTAAACAAAATAGATACTGTAGAAACATATATATCCTCTACCCAACCTTAGCCGTTTCTGTCTGTGTCTTTCACTGTCCTACTTTTCCTTCTGGGGGCGGAAGGCTAGGAATCCTTCTTCCCTTGTAGACTTCATCTACTAGATGAGACAGAGGAAGGGGCGAGGTAACCCGAAAGTTGTCCCGGACCCTAAGAATTGGAACTTGAAATGTTCTTTCTGTTCGGTCTGTCTCGAGTTGGCCACTCCCAGCTATGGGTTATGTGTCTGGGTATACTGTTTTTTTTTTTTTTTTTTTTTTTTCTTTTTTTTTTTTTTTTTTTTTAAGAGACAATGAACAGAGGAAGGAAAAACACAGATAAAACAAAAAGGTCCATGTGCCTAAAGGCATCCTCCATTCATAAAATGTTTGTAACAACTGGATTTAAACATTTGTAGATTGTAAGTTTGTGGAAAGCAATTCGAGGGAAGTGAATTCCAAAGAGTAGTAGCTCTGGGGATAAATGAATTCTGATAAGCAGAAGTTCTGCATTGTGGAGGAGAAAGTGTAAATTCATGGGCGCTCTCAGCTGCCCTAGTTCTACGGGGAAAGATGTGGAGAGGCGGCACAATTGAAGCAAGTTCCTCGGAACAATTGCTGTGAAAATATCTGTAGAATAATGCAAGGGATGCAATGTTTCTTCGTATGGATAATGTAGGAAGGTCCTATACATACATATACATACATATATACCTATTGCATCTCACGATTGTACTATTTAATATGCAATCATTATTTTTATCTCTCATATAATTTTAAGGTGTTAGTTACAGTGTCTCTATACTTATGTGGGGGACTGTACATCATGGAGATCATTCACCTCTTCAAATTGGTGCTCCACAAAAAGTTGGATTCCAATGTTGCGTCCTAATGACGGCGCTCCAGGTAGCCCTGTTCAGAGCTGCCTCACTTGTCAGGATTTATTATTCAAAATTAGACCCTAAAGTCTGATCCCACGTCTTTCCTTGTCTGGCCTTTGGTGCAGCTCCCTCCACGTTCACTGACTTGCATCTTTTCACCCAACTTAGTTCATCCATCCTCTCCACCTGTCCAAACCATCTAAGCTGGATAGTATGCATCTTAACACTGATACTCTTGATACCCTAATCTATTATGTAAAACCTTGGTAGGACCCTCTAATCTCTATCCCTTAATAAGAGTTCTCTAATACTAAATTAATACGTACTGTATACCTTCTAATTGCAGGAAAAAGTGCTGCTACACCAAGTAAGAACATCTCCCTTGCCGTCCACGAAGGTGCTACAGGGATCAACATAGATTATCCAAGTCCTAATGAACAGGACCGTCTATCCCCTTCCGACACCTCAACCAGCGGCCTCTTCAATGAGCACCGCTATTCATCCAATAGCAAAACCATAAACGACAACCTTTCCGATGACCAGAATGGTTCATCGCTAAGTAATACCTCGACTGGCAACCTTCCCAACACGGAAAAAAACGTATCAATTAGCAAAACTTCAACCAGCAACCTCTCAAACGTCAACCCCTCAACCGATAACCTATCAACCAGCAACCTGTCAACCAGCAATCTCTCAACCAGCAGTCTCTCAACTGTCAACAGCTTATCTGGAAATCTCCCAAACAGTAACCTATCAACCAGCAACCTTTCAACCAGCAACCTCTCAAACGTCAACCCCTCAACCGATAACCTGTCAACCAGCAACCTATCAACCAGCAATCTCTCAACCAGCAGTCTCTCAACCGTCAACAGCTCAACTGGCAATCTCCCAAACAGCGTCCGCCCAACCAACAACCATTCCTCCGATCAGCCTTCCAAAAAGAGGCCCCGAAAAGAGGTTGCAATGGAAGAAAAGGAGAGCGAGAAAGACGCAATATCGGATGAAGTGTTTCTTGAATACGTGAGATTAACCCTGAACGGCCTGGATGCGAAGGAGAAGCGCCAGGTCAAGGTGGAGGTTATGGGAGTGTTGAGCGACATGACTAGACGACTCAAACGCTAGATAATTTCAACCAGTAGATCAAACGCTAGATAATTTAAACCAGTAGATCATAGATTATACAGATCTACATGACTAGACGACTCAAAAGCTAGATAATTTCAACCAGTAGACCATAGATTATACATAGATCTACATGACTAGACGACTCAAACGCTAGATAATTTCAACCAGTAGACCATAGATTATACATAGATCTACTGTACATGACTAGGCGACTCAAACGTTAGATAATTTCAACCAGTAGACCATAGATTATACATAGATCTACATGACTAGACGACTCAAACGTTAGATAATATCAACCAGTAGACCATAGATTATACATAGATCTACTGTACATGACTAGGCGACTCAAACGTTAGATAATATCAACCAGTAGACCATAGATTATACATAGATCTACTGTACATGACTAGGCGACTCAAACGTTAGATAATTTCAACCAGTAGACCATAGATTATACATAGATCTACATGACTAGACGACTCAAACGCTAGATAATTTCAACCAGTAGACCATAGATTATACATAGATCTACATGACTAGGCGACTCAAACGTTAGATAATTTCAACCAGTAGATCATAGATTATACATAGATCTACTGTACATGACTAGGCAACTCAAACGTTAGATAATTTCAACCAGTAGACCATAGATTATACATAGATCTACTGTACATGACTAGGCGACTCAAACGCTTGATAATTTCAACCAGTAGACCATAGATTATACATAGATCTACTGTACATGACTAGGCGACTCAAACGTTAGATAATTTCAACCAGTAGATCATAGATTATACATAGATCTACATGACTAGACGACTCAAACGCTTGATAATTTCAACCAGTAGACCATAGATTATACATAGATCTACTGTACATGACTAGGCGACTCAAACGTTAGATAATTTCAACCAGTAGACCATAGATTATACATAGATCTACTGTACATGACTAGGCGACTCAAACGTTAGATAATTTCAACCAGTAGACCATAGATTATACATACTGTAGATCTACATGACTAGACGACTCAAACGCTAGATAATTTCAACTAGTAGACCATAGATTATACAGTAAACTCCTTTTTATCCAAAAATCAGGAGTCTTTAATGTAAAACTTGCAAAATAAATAAACCAAAACATATACGAATACAGTAAAAAGACAAAATAACTAATCAAAATCACTATGTGGCATTTTTTACGGATAAACGAATGTCCCTCTATATAGAGCTAAATATGTGTACAAATGTCCCTCTATATAGAGCTAAATATGTGTACAAATGGCCCTCTATATAGAGCTAAATATGTGTACAAATGGCCCTCTATATAGAGCTAAATATGTGTACAAATGTCCCTCTATATAGAGCTAAATATGTGTACAAATGGCCAAATATACTGTTTTCAATGCATTTAAAACCATTTCTAGACTGCTTTAGCTTCAAATGATCATCTAATTCAAGGGATGTCTACTTCAGAGGGGTTGAATTGATGCAATTAAGCACCCAGAGAGGCTAGAATATGTAAAAACTTGAAAAATATGGATAGCAAAAACTTTGGTTAACTGAAATTTTTGGTTATATGAATTTTGGATAAAAGGGAGTTTATTGTATTATACATAGACCTACAAGTGTCCCTCGATACACGGACGAGTTACGTTCTTGTATTATACATAGATCTACAAGTGTCCGTCGATACACGGACGAGTTACGTTCATGAAAACACGATCATAAATAGAAACAATCATATGGCAAAACACGATCATAAATAGAAACAATCATATGGCAAAACACGATCATAAATAGAAACAATCATATGGCAAAACACGCTCATAAATAGAAACAATCATATGGCAAAACACGATCATAAATAGAAACAATCATATGGCAAAACACGATCATAAATAGAAACAATCATATGGCAAAACACGCTCATAAATAGAAACAATCATATGGCAAAACCTAAAATTAAAGGGGTAAATGGGGATGCATTCTGGGACCAGCCAAAACCCAAACAACTAAAAACCTGTAATAATATTGTAAATTGGGGCATTGGATAGTGAGGGAGACCTGTATATGATTTAGAGAAGGTGTGGTGGAGTGGTCTTGCTAATGGACTGGTAATCCTAATATCTTAGGTTCAAATTCCAAGGTGTCAATCTTGCAACTTTGGACAACTCTCTTCCTATCGTCTAGATACATTCATACATTAAGGGAGCCCACCTCGCTTTTTTTCTCTTTCTCTCCCTCTCTCTTTGGTTTGTATTCATTCGGCCTCCTACTGTTTTAAGACGTTTACCCCCATCCAGGTGTCAATATTTTCCTGGCGAGCGGTAGCGAGCCAGCATATATATATTTTTGTTTTGACAGTAAGCTAAATTTTTACATTTTTCGATAGAAAAATTTCTCCGGTGAAGCCGGATTTCTCCATACAATGCTGGCTGGCTATCGCTCGCCAGGAAGAAATCGACACCTGGATTGGGATAAACGTCTTAAAACAGTTGTTGTTGTTGTTGTTGTTGTTGTTGTTGTTCTTCCCCAAGCTGCCTGGCCAAACAGCCCCAAGGCCCCGAGAAAGGCCAAGGCCATAACCGAGCGCCCCCACAGAACCCTCCCTGCCTACCACAATAAAGCCTGGGTGACCGAAGCCACTCCATGGCGGGGAGCTGAGGAGGGTGCGGAAACGCCCGGGAAACCAAAGCCCCACCCAGGGCCCTGTGCCCCTCAGCAATTATGAAGAGAAAGTTGAGGGGCAAAGGAAAAAGTTGGCTGAATGGGCCCGAATGGATACAAGCCAGAAAAAGAGAGAAAAGGAGAGAAAGATAAAAGAAGCCGGTGACCCCCCATAACCCTTCCCGCCCGGTTGTCATTTTAAAAGGACACCGCGGCAGATTGGCAGGAACCCGGGTGACCTTATGTAATCCGTATGCTTGAAAGCCTATTCAGCTTGTTTTGAAAGCCGCGCGGCCGACGTATGTAAACAAAGCCTGTCGGAGGCAACGCACGCACCTCTGGCAGCAAGCAGACGTCGGAGCTTTGTTGTTGTGTGGTCTGCAAAGATAGTGTATCCCATTGCTAAAATCGCGGAAAAATGCGTTCCACGGAAATCATTATCACAACTGAACCAGTTGACTTAGAGAGCTCTACTCAATGCCAGTCTACAAATTGGAAACCACAGTACGTTTAGACATGCGTGGAAATTTTCTAGCAGTTAAAATAACAAAGATACGGTAGCCTAGGCGTAGACGTATTTTGGCCATATCGCCCGGGTCTCAACAACGTCCTTAGGAGGGGGAGCCCGTGCCAGAAGGGTTAAAGACACGTGAGTAGGTAATTCTTTTTGTTGACCTTATGGTGGCATTGCAGGCAGCTCGGTCTTTGGCGTCCCTCTTAGTTCCTGAAAACTCGATCTTAACCCTCCAGCCCCGGCTATGTATTATATATATATTCCTCGAAACCCGGGTGTTTTGGCCGAAAAATGTCTAGGCTAGGCTACCGTATATTCGTTAATCAGACTGCTTCCCGCATTCCCGCGCATCCCCAAGCGTAGCTGTGTTATTTACCTGTAGAATGGCATTAAGTAGAGCTCTCTAAGTCAACTGGTTGAGCTGTGATGATGATTTCATTGGAGATAACTTTATGGCCAAAACAGCCACTTTACACCACTTTTCGATACTTAACAACAACATACAGGCACACACGAACAAGCGACGCTCTCCTTCTTGTGGCCGGAGATGCGGGGCGTCGGTCCAGCCGGCTGTTGTTTACATGCGTCGGACCGACGCCTCGCACACGAAGCTCACAGGCTTTCAACCACTGGGCGTTCAAGAGGCCTTCCGGGAACCTGTTATATGTTTTTTTATGGGCGTTCAAGAGGCCTTCCGTGGTGAGAGGGTTAAATTGAAAAATCGTATAGCGAGCCCTAAAATTAATGTGGTAAATGGGGATGCATTCTCTGATCAGCCAAAACATAAACACCTAAAAACCTATTATAATATCGTAAATCGGGGCATCGGATAGTGAGGGAGAATTGTATGTGAAAGTTTTTCCTCGATATACTTTTCCACTTTTCCCATACCATAGGTGGCCTTCCTCTACTATAGTCTATTCGCTGTAAGTAGGCAAAAAATCATGACCTCTATCCTCTGTAACTCAAAAAGGGCTAGAGCAAATTGGCTGTAAATTCCCACATCTATTCCTCAACTGACTCTTTCCAAATGGTAGAAATTTTAGCTCGATTACTCTAGTCGTTTTTGAGCTACAGAGGTTAGAGGTTATGATTTTTCGCCTACTTAACCCTTTCTAGCTCTAATACATGTTTCTGTTCTGTTTTCTGGCTACTATTAGACAATTTTATTCAGATTAGTAACGGTATGCGGAAGTCAGGTTGTTGTTGTTGCTGTTCCCCAGGCTGCCTGGCCGAACAGCCCCAAGGCCCCAAGCAAGGCCAAGGCCATAACCGAGCGCCCCCACAGATCCCTCCCTGCCTACCACAATAAAGCCTGGGTGACCGAAGCCACTCCATGGCAGGGAACTAAGGAGGGCGCGGAAACGCCCGGGAAACCAAAGCCCCACCCAGGGCCCTGTTCCCCTCAGCAATTATGAAGAGAAAGTTGAGGGTCAAAGGAAAAATGTGACGCTTTGGCTTCCAATCTGGCAACCTCTAGGTTGGGAGATTGGGAGGTCAATCCACGGAAGAGACGCCGTCACCTGAGATCTAGAAAATATATAAGTAAAAGGAACAGTCAGAGTAAGCAATGGGTATGGCAGAGATCACTCAGCTCTCACTCTGATAGACCAGCCCATCACCACATGACTAGAACCCAATCCTCTCAGCATCAGCTAGGAACGGCCCTAGAAAGCCGCCTTTGGCGGGGGGATAGCTCCCCTATTTCAACCCCTTTCGGGGTTGGGCACCCGCCCAAAGTCAAAGGGTTGATTGAGATAGTATTTACCCTTTTAATACCCACAGATCCTTCCTAAGCTGCATAAAATTGTCTAATGATAGCCAAAATAATCTGCTAAAAGGCGTCAGAGCTTCAAGTGGTTAACCAAAATAAACTGCTAAAACGCGTCTGAGCTTCAAGGGGTTAAAGTGAATAGACTATAGCTGCTCCACTCCCCTGACTCACATGTAGGCTATATCTTTCTTGGCATTCTGTCTTCATCCATTCTCTCATTTTAGCATAAGTATATAGTTTATTTTTTACTTACAGAAATATAGACAATTGATTTTGTTTGTCTCGTTGAGTAGGAGAATTTAACCCTCTCCAACATATGACGCAATTTTGAGCCTATTGGGGATACTTTAAAGCCTTTGTTACCATCAGGGGTATTTAGAAACCTTTAGTTTAGTTACTTCAACCTCTGCAGTTGTCTTGGAGTTAGCTGTGGGCAGAAAACTAATTTTGGAGAGGTAATTGTAAGAGTGAGAGAACTCTATTTCTCAATGCTAATCTGGCAACCTCTGCGTCATATGTGCGTGAAAGGGTTAACAAGGGGAGGAGGACTTTCACAAATATATCTAAGAGGGGTCTTGGGTGTATTTTTTTAAGCTTGATGGAGATCTAATGAGGAAACTAAAAATATATAATGAAATCTTATTATCCTTTTGATTCTCACAAAACCCTTTCTAAACTTTATAAAATCATCTAACAGTAGCCATAATAAGATGAAAAGGTGTATCCTTGAATACTGAAGGGTTAAGGGGACACTGACTGCTTTTTTTACCTATAAATTCATTCATTCATAAATTCTTATGTGTCCTCGCTAGACATCCCTCAAACTTAGAAAAACATCCCCTAGACGGGGAAAAAATGTTCCGGACGAAGGCCGGTTCCTCTTACAATTACAGGCTCGCTATTGCTCGCCATGAAAAAATTGACACCTAAATGGTACGATAGTTCTTGAAATGTATAACGAAATGGGACGAAAGGTCTTAAAATCGTCAAACAAATGGGACGAATGTCTAAAAATCTCAAAACTAATGGGACCAAACACTAGGGAGAAAGGGGACCAGAAAAATGGTCTGTCTCCTCTTAAGATCTCCATGACTGTTATATGAATTAGCTACTGTACTGTATTATTTATTTAAGTCTACTGTAGTACTGTACTGTACACTCGGATGCCATAGTCTCTAGCCCACTCATAAGTATTCCTGGACTTCACCTAACTATGAGAGTTCCGTATGGAGCTAAGTGGTCTGGTTAATCTGCTCTACATAACTAACTAACCTATTTTTAACCCACAGAACCCCAGCGACGACAACGTGTCGTCGGCAATGTATGAAACGCTAAACCCCAGCGACGACAACGTGTCGTCAATGTTAATTACTCCGGTCCTATGGCACCTAGAGGGCTCAGATTTGTATGGGAGCTGTGTAAGTATCCCACGCAACCATGCCGATGGTTGAAAACTCTCAAAGTCCAACCGCGTGCGCGTGAGCGCGCAAAAACATGGTTTTTGGGGGTTATTGCCTTCAATTTTTTACTTTTGTAAAATCGACTTTCGGGGGCTCCGTAGGACCCCTTTTTGACCTTTTTTTATTGTTTTTTTGTGGTTTTTCCTTCATTCCTAACCCATTCGCTATTGTTTCTGGATTTTTGTTTTCTTTTTTCAAAACCTGCCGGTCCCTGGTGGTAGGCCTACATTTATTTATAACTAGCTAGGGCTCAGTGGGTTAATATGGAAGTATACCTCTGGAAATTAATTTATGAATATAATGTTCTATACATCAATTACAAAACTATTTATACTATTTATTGAAAAGTAAGTTCTATCCATAAATTAATCAAGATAGTTTAATTTAAAATGTAAAACTTGCAAACTAAGCAAACCAAAACTGGGACAAAGACAATATAAAGTGAAATTAACTTATCAAAATCGCTATGTGGAAACAACGCTTACTAAAGAAAAACATAGGGGGTGTACAAATTCTTAATACTGGGCTGGAGACTATGGCATCCGAGTGTACGTAAAGTTTTGTACATAACATTTTGTACCTTAGATTTGGCATGAGTATATATTGTATTAAAACGTATGAGTTTTACTTGTCATTCAACTTTAGATATTGGTACGGTACTTAAAAGCTAACTAGTTGTATGGTTATAATTTTGTGCATGTACAGTCGCGCTAATAAGTGATGTCTCGGCACCAAGTATGTTTTGATCAATAATTGGTATCAGCAATAACTAAGCTTCATTCTTCATATCGAGTGAAATGTACAAACATGTTCCTATATTTACCCACCCTATTCAACATCTGACAGACATTAATACAGCACAGAGCGAGCCAAATGTAATGACAGCTGGGACATGACTTATTAGCGCGACTGTATCTCTACATTTGTTATGTTGGCAATAAGTCGCTGGAGATGGTGGACAAGTTTTGCTACTTGAGGAATGCGATCTCTGCCGATGGTGGGGACGAGGCCGCCACTGTTGCCAGAATTAGATGCGGCTGGGGAAAGTTCAGATAACTGCTGCCAATACTAACTTTGAGAAGACTCCCTCTCCCCTTGAAGGGAAAGGTGTACGCTTCGTGTATTAGGTCAATGACATATGCTTCTGAAATGTGGCCTGTCAAAGTGAATATCATTAGAATGCAACATAATGAGATGAGAATGGTGAGATAGATGTGTGGGGCCAAACTGCAAGATAAGATTTCTAGTGAAGAGCTGAGGAGAAGGTTAGGTATCAAGAGTATCAGTGATGAGATACGTATGAGCAGTATGCAGAAAGGGCGGGCGCGTGCTCAATACAGTGTACTGTATAGCGTCTGCCACAGCTGGGTACATCACGGGAAGAACGCTGCACTAGAATATAGGTTTTAAGTCCCTTTGGGACGCTTATGAAATCCTAATATTTGGTGGTGGTTCCGTAGTCAATGACGCACTGCCTATTATAAGTAATTGGCACCACTGTCCTTAGACAAACCCTCAATGAGGAGAAGCCCCCTTGTCAAAACAATGGGCAAACCACTTCATAAGGAGCATCGTTAAAATTCCTATGGAGCGTCATTTTAACATGGATACCATTGAAGAAAAAATATAATAAATCAATACAAAGTAAATAAATAATCAGTGTTAACCGAATGCGTTTCCCATCCTTACCCTGGTACTTCTGTGAAGCGACCCTTATATTGTAGAGCCCCATAGTTGTCCTTCAATGATATATCAAGATAATACCCTAAGGAATGGGAAGGGGAAGGTAGGAGAGAACATTCCGTCATTGACTACGGAACCACCACCAAATACTGTATTAGGTTTTCTTAAGCGTCCCAAATGGACTCTAATCTATTATTCAGTGGTAGTTCCTCCGTCAATGACGCACTGCCTGAACTCTAAGAATGGAGGTGGGACATTGCTAGTAGAAATATCATGCTTTGGAAATGGAAACGCACTGATGCAGAAGTTTGTTTATTGAGTAAAACTAAGCCCAGGATGATGCATTCAAAATTAGCCTGTAACGGTTCCATGTCATCTCAACCAGTAGCTCTCAACCAGTGCCAAATCAACCAAACCAGTGCCAAAATATAGTACTAACCTAACCTAACCTAACTGTATTGGTTGATTTGGTACTAGTTGAAATGGTCTACTGGTTGAGTTGACCGGTCACCGCCTGTAACAAATACCATCCACAGATGGCGGCAGCACATACAAAAATACCATATGCTACGGATTTGATGACTAGCTTAACCCTCTCCGACATATGACGCAATTTTGAGCCTATTGGGGATACTTTAAAGCCTTTGTTACCATCAGGGGTATTTATAAACCTTTAGTTTAGCTACGTCAACCTCTGCAGTTGTCTTTGAATTAGCTGTGGGCAGAAAACTAATTTCGGAGAGGTAATTATGAGAGTGAGCGAACTCTTATTTCTTATTGCTAATCTGGCAACCTCTGCGTCATAAATGCGTGAAAGGGTTAAAGGACTAAACCCCCGGCGGGGAGAACCTGAGATAAAATAATGCTATGTGACCCGATGAAGAGTAACTAGAAACAAATTAACAGGACCCACCACAGTTGGCCTAATAAAATTAACATATGTTGTTGTTGCTGTTCCCCAGGCTGTTTGGCCGAGCAGCCCCAAGGTCCCGAGCAAGGCCAAGGCCATAACTGAGTGCCCCCACAGAACCCTCCATGCTTACCATTAATGAAGCCCAGGTGACCGAAGCCACTCCAAGGCGAGAAGCTGAGGAGGGTGCGGAAACGCCCGGGAAACCAAAGCCCCACCCAATGCCCCGTGCCCCTCAGCAATTATGAAGGGAAAGTTGAGGGGCAAAGGAAAAATGTGACGCTTTGGCTCCCAGTCTGCCAACCTCGAGGTTGACAGTAGGGAGGTCAATCCACGGAAGAGACGCCGTAACGTGAGATCTAGAAAATATTTAAGTAAAAGGAAGTCAGAGTAAGCTATGGGTATGGCAGAGATCGCTCAACTCTCACTCTGATAGACCAGCCCATCACCAGATTAACATCTGTAATGGACATATACAGTACTTCCAAAGCCGTGGGATCTGACTTTGCAGTCTGATCTTAAGTCAAAGAATCTGACAAGTGAGGCAGCTCTTAACTGGGTTGCCTGGAACACCGCCATTAGGACGTGAGACCGGAACCGCGTTTCATGTGGAGCACTCGGTCTTTAAATTTGTGTATGTATGTATGGAGGGTGTGCAGCGTCTTAGTCTCAGTCTAGTTTGTTTATGTTTAGGAAAAGGGAGAGGGAGAGAGAGAGATATAATAAGGTACCTGAAGGTCACAGATATGGGTGATGTGAGTGAGGCATAACCCCTTTGATGTGCTAAAATGAATTATTTTATGTTTGAAGAGAAAGAGATCAAATGTGAGGAGTCTGAAGGTTACTAAGGAGTACAAAGGAAAACAAGGAACAACGGGTCATGCGACCCCTCGAGGTTACTTTCCCTCCAAAACACTGCTGTTTCAAGTGTTGCAACAGTATTTTGGAGAGAATGTGGGAAAGTTGTGAGAAGGAAGTACTGCCCTGGGACTTAGTTCATGGCAGGGGAAATTATATTAAGATCTATTAGGCTATTGAACAAACACTACTAAAGAAAATATTTATTCAATTACATATTTAGCTTCCATCTTGAAGAGCACAAGTGGGCTCAAGGGCTCTGTAGAGGTAATACCTTTGAAGACGTTGGGTTTATCCCTTCTTCTTGAATGGTCCTCATATCCCAGGGAAAGCTGATTGCCAGAGATTATAACCCCTTCTGTACCGGCGATGTCTTTTAACTTTACTCTTGCTGCTATTAGACTATTTTATTCAGTTTAAAAAGGGCCTCCAGCAATTAACAGGCTTCGAACTATCTCACTTAACCCATTCTACTACCACAGATTTTCATAAACTGAACAAAATCATCTAATAGTTGCCAGAATACTGTATAATAAAAAGTACATCACCGGTACAGAAGGGGTTAACCTGGCCTCTTACTGATTTCCCAGACCGTCCTAACACCTACACGCGGTGAGCCTGTTTCTACCAAGTTAGGCGGATCTAGAGGGGCATACCTCGAAAAAAATAGCCAAAATACAGATCCAAGTCATTGCCTCTGAATCTGTGTTTTGTTTGCAGGTCTTCCTTGATTTACGAGTGAGTTACGTTCCCGTAAACCTGATCTAAAAAGGTCTTCCTTGATTTACTACAGTATTGGGTTACGTTCCTGAAAACCTGATCCCCTAAAAACCTATAATAATATCGTAAATTGGGGCTTCGGATAGTGAGGGAGACCTGATTAAGTAGGCTACAGTAGGTATACAGGTCTCGCTCACTATCCGATGCCCCAATTTACGATATTATCATTGGTTTCTAGGTGTTTGGGTTTTGGCTGGTCCCAGAACGCATCCCCATTTACCAATTAATTTTAGGGTTCGCTATTACTGTACTATTTTTCTATTCAAGATCGGGTTTTCATGAACGTAATCCAACCGTAAATCGAGGGAGACCTGTAATTCTCCAGTGTTTGGCTGAGCCTCGGTTACAAGGCCTGGCACAGTATTTACCTTAACCCCTTCTGTACCGCTGACGTCCTTTGAACTTTACTCTGGCTACTATTAGACTATTTTAATCAGTTTATAAAGGGCCTCCAGCAATTAACAGGCTTCGAACTATCTCCCTCAACCTTTTTTTACTACCACAGATCCTACTTAAACTGCACAAAATATTCTAAATATAGCTTGAATACATTTAAAAAGACGATGCCGGTAAAGAAGGGATTAAGGGGAGATATTTGTTTAAGAGGGTTTTTTTCTTGACCCCCTTGTGCCTCATGTGTATCCCCAACTCTCTCTTCTCTCGCTCTCCCCCCCACCCCACCCCCAACAGCAAAGGTAGGCCTCCACTCGCTCCCGGCTGCTGCATCACAGTCACTCCTGCGGCCTCTCCCATGATTGGCGGGAGGATGGCAAACACTCATTTATATTATGCTTGTTTTAACATTCCTGCTTTTGTTTTCCCCCCACAGGTGCGTAAGGCGGGGGCGGGCTGATACAAGACCATTATTGTTTGGTGGATTATAAGGGAGATGCTTCCTTCTTTACTCATTCTATAATGTCTCAAACTTGACTTTTGTCTTTATAGAGTGTTGTCCTTGTTTTGGTGTGTTGATTTTGCAATTTTTACATTATAATCTGATGCATGTCAATCGTTGCCTAGATTTAATCTTGTTAACCCTCCAGCCCCGGCTATGTATTATATATATATTCCTCGAAACCCGGGTGTTTTGGCCGAAAAACGTCTAGGCTAGGCTACCGTATATTCGTTAATCAGACTGCTTCCCGCATTCCCGCGCATCCCCAAGCGTAGCTGTGTTATTTACCTGTAGAATGGCATTAAGTAGAGCTCTTTAAGTCAACTGGTTGAGTTGTGATGATGATTTCATTGGAGATAACTTTATGGCCAAAACAGCCACTTTACACTACTTTTCGATACTTAACAACAACATACAGGCACACCCGAACAAGCGACGCTCTCCTTCTTGTGGCCGGAGATGCGGGGCGTCGGTCCAGCCGGCTGTTGTTTACATGCGTCGGACCGACGCCTCGCACACCAAGCTCACAGGCTTTGACCTCATGGGTGTTTAAGAGCCCTTCCGGGCAGCTCGCGTATGCTTTTTTATGGGCGTTCAAGAGCCCTTCCGGGAACAGAGGGTTAAGGTCAATTAGTGTGACTGTATTCTTAAATTTGATTTTAATAATACAGTATTAATCAAGCATTTCTAACTTGAAGTTTCTCATAATTATACCCTCTGCTTAGACTGCTTGTCTGTATTTATTGAATGCTATATACTTCTATTGTTATTATTTTTTATTATTTGTATTGCTCTTGTTAAAAAGAGCGCTTTATATATATATCTCTTGTTACTTCTTCATATTTTGAAATTGTTCTATTATATTTTATTATATATATTCTCTTTTGATAGTATCAATTGCTTGCCTTTGTGATTTCTTTATTATATTTGTACTACTGTATACATGTAGGTTATTTGTAGGGTAGCAGATGGTAGGGGTCATGTGTTCATGCTATGCTCACAGGTACAGTACCTCCACGATAGCACTACCGTTGGTGAGTGCTGTATGCATTTTGTACTGGGTTTACTGGATAAAGGTGGATCCTAACTTAATTGGGCAGAGAAAGAATTAACACACAAACACACATACAGAAGTGTACGGACAACACAGAAGTACATTGATAGTTGTTGTTCCCCAGGCTGTCTGGCCGAATAGCCCCAAGGTCCCGAGCAAGGCCAAGGCCATAAACGGGCGCCCCCACAAAACTCTCCCTGCTTACCACTAATAAAGCCCGGGTGACCGAAGCCACTACAAGGCAGGGAGCTGAGGAGGGTGCGTAAACGCCCGGGAAACCAAAGCCCCTACCCAGGGCCCTGTGCCCCTCAGCAATTATGAAGGGAAAGTTGAGGGGCAAAGGAAAAATGTGACGCTTTGTCTCCCTATCTGCCAACCTCTAGGTTGGCAGTAGGGAGGTCAATCTACGGAAAAGACGCTGTCACTTGAGATGTAGAAAATATACTGTATAAGTAAAAGGAACAGTCAGAGTAAGCTATGGGTATGGCAGAGATCGCTCAGCTCTCACTCTGATAGACCAGCCCATCACCACATGACTAGAACCCAATCCTCTCAGCATCAGCTAGGAAAGGCCTTAGAAAGCCGCCTTTGGCAAGGGGATAGCTCCCCTATTTCAACTCCTTTCGGGGTTGGGCACCCACCAGTACATTGATAGTTATTATATTCAGATAAGATAACAACACATGATGGCTTACTTGGTTCCACATGAAATAATACAAATAACATACACAAGATCATGGACATGGAAATAGTTATACCCTGGAGCTAAGATGAATCGCAATATTAAGACTGCTCCTTCGAATAGCAATAATAGTTACACACAAAATATATATATTAATAATCACTGAATGTCTCTTTTAATGTTTAATGTTTATCACGGATATAATTTTTTTTTTAAAAAGACCTCCGTCTACGTATTGTGAAAAACCTGCTATCCTCCGGCAAATTGTGGGGTTGAGTGAGTGAAGGGGGGGACAGTGAATGAAGGAGGATGCATGTTTTTCATAATACGTGTTGCTAGCCCCAAACGCGCGAGCAACTGTGGCTTTCAACCATCCGACACATCCCCTTAATATAATAGTATCCTAAAAATCGCACATAGATTGGAACAAGTCACGGAAGCACTTCTTGAACGAATTAACCCTTCAACCCCGGGTGGTACACGTGTGTACCATTATGTTTTGCCCCCAGGAACCCGGGTGGTACAACATTGTACCATTGCTTGAAAGCCTGTGAGCTTCGTGTGCGAGGCGTCGGTCCGACGCATGTAAACAACAGCCGGCTGGACCGACGCCCCGCATCTCCGGCCACAAGAAGGAGAGCGTCGCTTGTTCGTGTGTGCCTGTATGTTGTTGTTAAGTATCGAAAAGTAGTGTAAAGTGGCTGTTTTGGCCATAAAGTTATCTCCAATAAAATCATCATCACAAATCAAGCACTTGACTTAGAGAGCTCTACTTAACGCCATTCTACAGATAAATAACACAGCTACGCTTGGGGATGCGCGGGAATGCGGGAAGCAGTCAGCATAACAATGATACGGTAGCCTAGCCTAGACGTTTTTCGGCCAAAACACCCGGATTTCGGGGAATATTTATGTAATGCGTAGCCGGGGCGGGAGGGTTAAGCAAGGAATGTCACATAAATTAAAAAAAAAAATCACAAGTTAGGCTACTTGGTCAATGGGCATGGAAAGAGTGTCAGTGGGGTTGATTTTATGTGTATATCACTGTATGGATGTGTGCGGCTATAAAGTTACATATTATCACACGTGCAGTGGCGTCACCAGGGGTAAAATATTTGGGGGGCTGTAGCCCTGGCATAGATAGGTGGGTGGCGAGCGAAGCGAGCCTGAGCAGCTGGGGTGTCCGAGACAAGACGAAGGGTTGATGTGTGTGTTGTTGAAGATTATGGTATAGTAGTGAAGAAGATTGTGATGGATATATACCTGTAGATGTACAAACTGGGTTTTGGGAGCATTGACAGTAACAAGATTGTCTCTACTCCAGTTGAAAATAGTTGATAGATCAGAAGACGGGCGTGATATGTCCTCATCACGGGAGCTTTGAAGTAACTGCATCGTGGAAGATTATGAAAAACTAGTTGAATAGTGTAAGGTAGAGTCCTAAGCAGATGAGGGAATAGGGCAAGAGGTAAAGTTGTAAAGATCATTAACAATGAATATTAGAAATAGAACTTGAGATAGGACAAAACCCTGAGGAACACCGGAGTTGATATAGGTTGAAGAAGTGAGTGATGGGCGCCCAAAACCACAGTTATGGAACCGTCAGAAAGGAAATTTGAGGTAAAGGCACAGATAGAGGGATAGAAACCGAAGGAGGGTAGACGAGATTTGTGACAGATTCTAACGAAGGGTTTGGATGTGTCTAGCGCAATAGAAAAGGTCTCCCCAAAGTCTCAAAAGGACACATGAGTTAGTCAGATAAGAAAGTAGATTACCAGTAGAGCACCCATTAACCCGTTCTGTACCGGCGACGTCCTTGTAATTTTATTGTAGCTATATTTAGGCAATTTTATGAAGCTTAGGAAAGATATATGGTAGCTAAAAGGATTAATTGAGATAGCCTGTAGCCTTTTCATGGGTTAACGTCTTTCCTAAGCTGAATAAAATCGTCTAATAGTTGCCAGGATATACTATAAAGGATGTCACCGGTACTGAACGTGTTAAGGTAACCATACTAGTGAACTGAAAGTAGATTATGGGAAGACAAATTGTTCAAGAAAGTTCTGAATTATTTTAGATTCACACATGCACGAGATAGCTCAATCTTTGTAACATATACAATCTGTATGACCTATACATCATTCTTATATATGTCATTACCTGCTGAAATTAAATTAGTTTTTCATTAGACTATGTGAGTCTTGAATCAGTGGTGATCTATTGTATTTATTTTTTAACCTTTCTACTATAGTTTTGGTATTTTGTCATCCTCTAGAGTCTATATCAATGTTAAAATCAGCGGGGGTCTGGTGGCAGCAGCTCCCAGGTTAGGTTAAGTTGTTAGATTAGGTTAATGACAAGATACGGAAATTGTTGTGGTGATCGGGTATGGCCAAATTAGGGCATTTCCGCAACAAATGGGTGCTATATAATCGCATGAATCACATACAAAACAGTAGGGAAAACCATGGTTTATCTGAAAAACTATGTGGGATAAATATGGGGAAGCCGGCCATCTTGAATCAGTAAAGATCCATTTTTTCCAATGTAGGCCTACTTTTAGTATTTTGTCATCCATTATATCAATGCTTAGACCAGCTGGGGTAAGTTTCTTAGGTTAGATTTAAAACAAAATATGGAAATTGATGGGGTATGACCAAAACCAGACATTTCCGCAACAAATGGGTTCTAAAATTGCACGGATCACTTGAAAACCAATAGCAAAAAAACAAGTTTTGTGTGGAAAACTCACATTTGTAAATAAATAAAAATACCGAAGATTTGAATTAAGAATAGATTACAACAACTGTAAGGATAGGCTTAAAATATATGACACCTAACTGAGCTATATGGGCTATCCTTCGCTGATGAGCTTAAGAACTATTATAATTATTGGTATATTTATTATTATTATTATTGTCTTTATTAATAGTATTTTTAATATTACAGTATTATTATAACTGCGAGATGGCTTCGCCGTTTGATCCAATTGTCTATATTAGGCTAGTTACGCATTTAACTTAATTTTCTTTGAATTGTATTAGAGAAAACGAAGGTTATGTTATGGGTGACTATACGAATCAAAACAAATATCCTTATTTATTATATTATTTTCACGCATTTTGAACAGTTACAAGTAAAACTAAATCATTTTATAAAATAATAGTTAATTTAGATATGACACACAAAGTTTCCACGTTCAAATGAACCTAGATAATAACAGAAGGTATGTAGATATTTTAGTTCAAAGAATCTCGCGCAGTGTAAGCTGCTAAGCATCACTTTCCTTGTTGCTCTTAACTACGGCGGTGCATCTTATTAGTACGGTGTAACCGTACTAATTTACTTTGACAATCACAATGTCTGCTCTAGATTTTCTGTTGGGGGATACTCCTGATCGATCCTATGATGATTATCAATCCACAAAACAAAACTTGCTTGATGAATTTGTCAAGTTATATGTCATTGGATCGGGTGGCCATGCAAAGGTGTACAAGGGTCTGTATCGAGGGGAGATGGGATGTTTAAAGGAAGGACATAGCGAAGATGAAAAACAAGCGTTTTTGGAAGAGTCCGAGATATTGTTCAAGTTGGATGGCGCAGGTGGGACTCCAAAATTACTCGGTTTTGCTTCAGATGCCCCGATAATAATTACATCATTTTGTAAGGGTCAAACGATCGATGATTGGCAGAATACTGGTACATTAACCAAGACCCAGGTTGTATCAGCGCTGATCGAAATCACCAGTAGCATTCAAGATATTCATCGTAAATGTGTCGTCCACAACGATATTAAAAGTGACAATGTCTTGATCACTTTTTCCAGTGACGACATTTGTTCGGTGAATATTATTGATATGGGCTTAGCAACTAAGCCTTGTGATAAGCTTGAGCTCACTGATGTCAGTTCAGAAAATTATGCAAATTTTTCCCACTACGCCCCAGAGGTTTATTTCGGCAAGACCACCAACCCGAGGAGTGATGTGTTCTCCTTGGGTCAGCTGGCAGCCTCCCTGCTTAAGGTTGCAGGGGCCGGAGTGTCTTCTTGTCCGGATATGAACCTTCTAGTGGATGAAATGACTCGCCACAAGCTGGAAAGCCGGCCCACCACCTGGAAGGTCCTCTCCGAACTCAAAGCCATTGCCCTATCTGATCAGTTGAAGGACCTCTCAGTGGCAAAATAATCTTGCTTTGTCTTGATCTTTTGAAAATTTATGTGTTTTAGTGTTAACTATTCTATTTATATACTATTATATATACTATTATTTTATTATTAGGCTATACTCTTATATTATCTATACTACAGTATACTAACCCTTTGATTAGTTACCTATGAGGTTATTTTATATTATATTTTGGTTATTTTGACTATTTTATGTAGCTTAGGGAGGAACTCTAGAAATCAATGGGGCAACTACCACAGCCTCTACCTAAGCTGAATAACATCGTCAAATGACAACCAGAATAAAATGTAGAATGCCATCATAGGTACTTAAGGGGTTACCATACCTTTACTATATATATATGTTGTTGTTGTTGTTCCCTAAGCTGCCTGGCCGAACAGCCCCGAGTCCCTGAGGAAGGCCATGGCCATGATCGGGCTTTCCCACAGAGCTCTCATTGAGTGTAGATTGTGTTGTTGGCGTAAGTGGTTGTGTGAAATGCAGTCTTCTATGATGTGTTTAATGGTATGGGGTGCTGTGTTACATCCCGGGCAGGCGTCGACAACGGAGTCATCCAGTCTCTTCTGATAGCTCAGGAGAGCTGGATGGTGTCCGCATCTCAGCCTGGCCAGGTGGACTCTGTCCTCGTGAGGGAGGGAGGATTCGGAAGGATGGATTTCGGGAGGTCGTGCATGCAGCTGTGTGTTGTCTGTGAGTGAGTGGATGGATTGGCGGGAAATATGAGTAGGGATGTGCTTCTGGAAGTTGGTTCGGGGTGGGCAGGGAGGGAGAGAGGATAATAATTGTGTGTGATACCGTGTGCTGGGTGTTGTTTTGATATTTCTTGGTGTCTGTGGGTGTGTTGCCATGTAGTTTAGTGGGTGGTCTTGGTTCGTGGAGGCTGCTGCCAGGAATTGAGTGCCTCTCATGTCCAGATGGTCTTAGACTTTGAGGATTTTGGTTTCTTGGTGTAGGTGATCTGTGGGTGCAGTAGCTGTGCAGCCTGTAATGATCTTCAGGGCTGTTTTGAATAGTCTGTAAGGTCTTATGATGTGTTTCAGCTAGGTTAGAAGCCCAGGCTGGGCTTGCGTATTCCATCACTGATCTTATATGTTGTTTATATACTGTGGTGGTAGTTTCTTTGTTGTGTCCAAATTGTGTGTGAGCAAGTGACCTGAGGGCGTTAAGTCTGGGTGTCAGTTTTTTTTTAATGTTTGTGGTGTGCTGTTTGAATGTCATATGAGTATCATATGTTACTCCTAGGATTTTGGGTGTGTGTGTATGTGTTAGGGGTGTGTTGTTTATAGTGAGTTGAGGGATGTATTCGTGTTCTCCTGTCCAGCTTGTGAGCAGGGTTGCGGTGGATTTGGCTGGGGCTAGATTAAGTCTGTTTGTAGTGCAGCAGCCATGTAGTGTGTTGAGATAGGGTTGAAGGAGATCTGTTGCTCTTTTTGGGTCATGGTGTGTGCATGTGAGTTATGTCATCTGCATAGGAGGCTAAGTTTATTTTTTGCGTATTGGGTGTAGTTATATCGTGCATTAACAGATTGAAGAGTGCGGGCGATAGGACGGATCCTTGTGGGACTCCGTTTGGAAAGTTTCTGATTTTAGATGACTGACCGGCAAAAGATACGTGTGCACATCTGCCTGCTAGGAAGTTGGCCAGCTACCTTTTTGTGTTGTGCATGTTTGTGTTGTAGATTTTGTTTGTTAGGTTGTGGCGGGGGATGGCATCGAAGGCTTTACTAATGTCGAGTGTGGCTAATAGTGATCTGTGTGGCAGTGGCGTCACAAGGGGTAAAATTTTTGGGGGGCTGTAGCCCTGGCATAGATAGGTGGGTGGGTGGCGAGCGAAGCGAGCCTGAGCAGATGGGGGGTCCGGTGGGGCGCTGTAAGCCCCCCCAGAAAATTTTGAAATTTGAGCAGTTTCTGGGGCCTTTTTGAGGCCTAAAAATGTGTATAAGTAAGAAACATATGACACATAAATATTGATGAGCCTGATACCAGGCATCAGTCAGTAAGTTACAAGGCCAATGGTAATTGTAGGGTATAAAGCCTATGTGCAGAGAATAGTTTTTTCTTCATATACTATCTTACTATAGTCCATTCATTATAGGTAGGCCAGAAATTGTGACCCCTAACCTTTGTAATTCGCTAAATGGCTAGAGCAAATGGGTTGTAAATGTCCATACTTATTGCCTGGCTGACCCTTCCCAAAGGTAGAAATATTAGCTTGATTACTCCAGTCTTTCCTTAGGTATAGAGGTAAGTGGTCTAGATGTTTCGCCTACTTATAATGAATATACTATAGTTTGTAACGATTTCTTAGCATATTAAATTGGATAATTTGAAGAACTTTTATTATTGTACCATTATATAGATTTAATTGGCAAGATTTTTTTTCCATTACTGTGATAGAAAAACAAAAAAGTATAATTTATTAACTCCAAATCATAAAGCAATTACTTTAGATAAGCCTATTGATAAAATACAAGATTACAAACAATTGTTATTCTATAAAACTGATATCCTTTCAAAGTTTCATATAGTGACATGGCCTAATGGTATGTGGATATGTGTCTTTTATTTCACAATTTCACTTTTCAATCAATGTAAATGACAGGGCTGGTGAATGTGGTGAACTGGTTATGCATTATTTATTATTTAATGTTTATTTATTTATTTTAATTACTTTTGGCAGTTTTGGGGTTTGCATTTTTTTGGGGTCTGAGTCTCCCCCCCCCCCCCCTGGTGACGCCACTGCACACGTGATCTCACAAGGAGTTCGCATATAAAATATTCTACTTTACAACGATAGATACGTGTGGTTTGTGTCCTCGTCTATAGAGGCCTAACAAGTGAGAAGGGAGGTCTGTTACACAGCCTTCAGCAAGCTAGGTTCTTCATTCTGGTGCCGTGGTCCAACATCTATGGATCTTCCTCGGGCTTGTCCTTGTGGCTTCAGCGTCAGGGTTGGTGGCGGTGGTCATCCGACAACATCCTCCAGCAGGTCTCGACACGGGGGCGAGTTGGCTCCTTACTATCCATGTGTCGAGAGGTAGGGGGGAGAGCTCAGAGAAGTTGCTAGGGAGCACAGACCTGTGTACTGGCAATCTAGCAACTCCCATACTCAGGTTTCAGGCTACACATGGACTAGTGTACTGGTGATAGCCTTGACCTAAGCCTGGAGGGTTAGAGAACTTACTAGGTAGCACGGACCAGTGTACTGTCCACCTAGCAATTCACCTCTCGAGCAATCGAGACTACGTTTTCGTCGCTGGCCGAGCTCAACTGAGTACTGGGGTAGAATAGTATTGTCCCGTGTATAATAAGATTATGGGCCAGTGCTCCTTACTTATTATACAACGGTTAGCCTGACGAGCAGAACTTCCTGTTTGCTTATCTCTAAATGCCTGGCCGATCTCAACTCATACAGGTTACACAACCAGTGTGGTATCTACACTATTTATATTACTGTGGCCGAGCTCAACACAGTTGTTGTTGTTGTTGCTGTTCCCCAGACTGCCTGGCCGAACAGCTCCAAGGCCCCGAGCAAGGCCAAGGCCATAACCGAGCGCCCCCACAGAACCCTTCCTGCCTACCACAATAAAGCCTGGGTGACCGAAGCCACTCCATGGCGGGGAGCTGAGGAGGGTGCGGAAACGCCCGGGAAACCAAAGCCCCACCCAGGGCCCTGTGCCCCACAGCAATTATGAAGAGAAAGTTGAGGGGCAAAGGAAAAATGTGACGCTTTGGCTTCCAATCTTGGTAGATTGGGAGGTCAATCCACGGAAGAGACGCCGTCACTTGAGATCTAGAAAATATATAAGTAAAAGGAAGTCAGAGTAAGCTGTGGGTATGGCAGAGATCACTCAGTTCTCGCTCTGATAGACCAGCCCATCACCAGTTATTGTGGGTAGTTTGGAGAGGGGACGGTGGTAACTGTGGCTTGAACACTCATCAGTTATATTTGGAAAGCGTCAGTACTCCTTTCCCACCTTGCCTGACCCCAGTGATCTGGCTGAGGTAGCCTAGTCTCAGATTTGGTTGGATGGTCACTGTTGGTCTATTTGAGGGTAAGGAAGGCAGTTGTAGAGTTGACTTAATTTCTGTCGTCGTGAGAGGACCCCAGCCACACGAGCACAACCTGGGTCGGCAGCTTCCGCGGTTGGGGGGCTTCGGGGCCGGCAACTGGGGCTTGATGGAGGAGTGTTTGGGATTTTTTCCCTTTCCTTCTCCCCTCGAGCTTTTGTTGTCGGCTTAACTAATTTTGCATAGTTTTCATTCCTCTTTCTATGTTTTTCCCCTTCTGTTCTTATTCTGTCCCATTCGGTTGTCCTCGGGCAGCCTATATCACATGCCTCCCTGGCCTGGCTAGGTTGTAAGTTCCTGACGTGATTTGTCTCTTCGGTCGCTACTGCGGACGATTTGACTTGATTCCCCTCAGTAGTGCATTTTTTTGCATCTCGCTGTGATTTTTTTCTACCTTTGTCCTAAACTCTCATTCTTCGCCTTTGATCACTTTTTAGTTGGTGCTGCAGTGTAGTAGTTCTTGCCTTATCCTTCAGCCCTGCCCTATAAGAGCTCTGCTGTGGAGCTCATGTGGTCTGACTGAACTAATGAAATGGCGAGAAATGTCTGCGTGTCTTCACCTTCGTAGATTTGTTCACCTCCTGCCCTTCCCTATCTATCTTGACTTGATTAGTTGTCCATCTTGATCTAATCCTTCGGGCCAACCCTATGAGACTTCTTTTGTGGAACTCCGTGGTCTGGTTAAACCATAGACTCCTGGGTTAAACTAATTAAAAAAAAAAAACAAAAAAAAAAAAAATTATTTACGCCCATGCGAAATCGGATGATGTTGGGAAAACATGAAAACAAATTTCGGCATCACTTTATCGAGACTGGGACAGCAGGAACCTTTGTCAGCCAGAGTGGACAGCAGAGTGCTGTGCTGGTATGGACATATTGAGCAAATGGAAGATGAAAGGCTTACAAAGAATATGTGAGTCAGATACAAGGGGAGGTAGAGGGGTAGGAAGACCTCCATTGAGATGGAGAGAATGTGTAGTACAAATATTGGAAGATAGAGAAATGCCTATAGATCGGGCAAGAGAAATGGTAATAAGTAGAAATGAATGGAGAATGCTTGTGAATAGATGAGTGATAACGCGGTCATTTGGGAGAGGGGGTCGGGCCGCTCAGGCGCCAGTTGGACTAGATAATAGTTCATCAGGCGCCTGACCCGGGAAGCCGGTATATATGAAGGGTCATGCCTGGATGAGATGTGAGCGGGCCTGTGGTGGTAAAGCTTCGCTATATGTCTGCCTGCTGAGACCGGAACCTCTCCGGGAGGTATGGGACCTGGGAATCTTTTGCTGGAGACCCCAAATGGGCCTGGTTCTCTGGGTCTTCTCCGGGGTGACCTAGATACATACATACATGTATGTATGTATAGGCTATATATACTCTGGCACCTTCCCCATTTTTTTTTTTTTTTTTCTTTTTTTTTTAAAGACAGTGCTCAACACATACGTGCAGTTTCAGTCTCTTGTCCTAATGGCGGCATTCCAGGCAACCCTGTTAACCCCTCGAGTACCAGCGACGCACATTATGCGTCGGCAATGTAGCCTATGTAACGCTAACCCCTCTTGCCGCATAGGGTGCGACGCGGTTAATTACTCCGGTCCTATGGCACCTACTGTAGAGGGCTCAGATTTGTATGGGAACTGCGTAAGTTTCCCACGCAACAATGCCGATGGTTGAAAACCTCAAGTCCAGCAGCGTGCGCATGAGCGCGCAAAAACATGTTTTTCATGTATTTGCCTATATACCCATTTCGCCATGTTAATTCCGACTTTCGGGTGCCCCGTAGGACCCCTTAACCTCTCAGCTGCGCAGCCCCTGTAGTATACATCATACCCCTGTGCGTAGGTATTTTTATTCATTCCTCACTATAATCGTTAATTTACCATAAATATAATTAATACTTATCCATATGCGCCTATTTTACGTTTATTATGAAGATAGTAACATGTGACAACAATAAAACAACTGGAAATGGTGTTTGGGGGGTGACAAACACGAAATATTGCCAAGCGTTTCATTCATGGAGTTGACAGAGAGAGAGACCACACCCTAGCTTCACGAGCTCTGGAGAGAGACTGCCATGGA
The DNA here is from genome assembly GCA_032716605.1 of Paralithodes platypus. Classification (NCBI taxonomy): domain Eukaryota; kingdom Metazoa; phylum Arthropoda; class Malacostraca; order Decapoda; family Lithodidae; genus Paralithodes; species Paralithodes platypus. Next base: position 38,402,546 of record CM064562.1, read on the forward strand.
GCTAGTGCGGGCTTGTCTATCTCTCTCTCCTCCCTCCCTTTCGACCTTGAAACCAGGTAGGAAGTGTTGGCGCCATAAATAAACCGATAATCACAGGAATAAGATAAAAATAGGTGATAATTGAAGGGGGGGGGGGGGGGGGACTTTGACACATGTGAAAGAGTGATTGGAGGTATGGAGGGAAATTATCTCGCAAACACAATTTTTTTATTTTTTTTAAAGTGCCACTGGGGTGTTTTAAGTGTTTTTTTTAGGCCTAGGATCTTAAGAGTTTCCTTGCAGTCGCCCAGTAAAACATCCTAAGAGTCTCCCCATAGCTGCCGGGTTAATAACCTAGGGGATCATTTTTTTTGTGGTTTTTTCCTTCATTTCTAACCCATTCGATCCAGATGTTTTCTAGATTTTTTTTTTTTTTTTTTTTTTTTTACAACCTGCCGGTCTTGGAGTGTACATTTATATTATATTGCCTGGTGCTCAGTGGGTTAACCCGGGAAAAGCGCCGAGACTTAAGAGGTTTTGGTGGTGAAAGGCGACGGGACTCTTAAGATCCAAGGCCTAAAAAAAGCTTTTTAAAGACCCCATGCACTCAAAACAAAGGAATATGTGATTCAGTGAGATAATTCCCCTGCAAGCCTCCTATCACTCCTCCACATGTGTCAAAAACTCAAAACCCCCTCCTTCCCCCCTTTCCCCTCCCCCCCCCCTTCAATTATCACCTATTTTACCTCTTATTCCCTAATTACCAGTTTATTTATCGCGCCAATATCTCCAACCCGGTTCCAAGGTCGTCTACTGCGCATATAGAGAGCATGGGAAGAGAAAGAAAGCATGACCGAGGGCTCAGTCTGCCTTCAGGCCTCAGAGAGGGAGGATATATATATACGTCGCGTTCGCCTCTCACCTCATGACGAGGGTCGGCAATAATTAGTCTTTTTCACCCCCCAAATACTATTCCCACTTGTTTTATTGTTGTTACATGTTAATATCTTCATATTAACCTGGCAACGGCGAGGGGGGGGTATTGAACTAGCTGCCCATGGGCGAGCATAAATTATAGGCTCCATTCAGGCCTATAATTGTCATTTTACGATAAATATCGTTATTACTTATTCATATGAGCCTATTTTACCTTCACTATGAAGATAGTAACCTGTAACAACAATAAAACAAGTGAAAATATAATTTTTCTGGTCAAAATCGCGAATATAGATGGACCAGCCCATTCATGAATTATGGAGAAAATTGAGGCAACCCCTCCCTCCACGAGGCCTCAAGCCACACTGAGCCTACTCATTCACGCACTCGGTTGTAAAACACACTCGCTAGGCACGTAAGCACATCCTCCACACATTTTGCTAATGTTAGCACAAAATATACCAACGAATTAGGGAATAACAGGGAAAATAGGTGATAATTGAAGGGGGAGGGCAAAAGGGAGAAGGAGGGGATGTGGAGGAGTGATATGAGGTATAGGAAAAAAAAAATGTGTTTAGTGCTATATACTGGGGCTGTTTAAATGTTTTTTTTAGGCCTCCCTCTTAAAGGTGGGTGTGCATGCTATTATTTTCCTCCACAATCATTACCGGCAGTGTGCACTATAGCTTTTGGTGCAATATTTTCTGCTACAATGGCTTAATTATTTATATAATGGCCAAAATAGGATATGGGTGACACTTTTCTGGATTCGGAGTTTAAGCGCTCTGATGACGTATGCCCAGGAACACAACAAGCTCTTCTGACAGGTGGAAATGGAGGATAGTGACAGTAGTTCCGATTCGTTTGCCAATACTGAGGGTGATAACCGTGATTATGGCAAAGAACCTCAAGTGATGAATATTGGTGGTGTCCAGGCTTATATGTATGAACCTGTAGGACGAGATCCAGCAGCAGGAGAGGAGGGAGAAGCAGCTGTGATTACCGCCCGCCTTGTTTACACTATTCGGAGCCGCGGCGGACGCTAGCGATCATGTCCCCGTCTATTTTGACTGCATTTGGATACAATAATGAAAGCCCGCCCCTCACGCCTCCATGACTTATTGTCATCATCATATACATTGCCAACAGGGTGCAAATAAAAACAAAAATCGCCGTAAAAATAGACGGGAACTTATACCGCGGCGATCGTTTTTTTTTTTTTTTTTTTTTTAGCCTAGTTGCTAGTAGTTGAATTTCAGCCAATAAATTTCTTTAGCCTAGGTTAGGCCTATATCCATCGACACTGACTGTATAATTTGGGCTAGGCTTAAGTTAGCCCATATTATCCACTCTCCTGACTCCTGAAATTGGCAAGCACGTATGGGTGGGAGGGTGGTTTGGGGGATGGTGGGGGGAAGGTAGAAGGGTAATTGACTCGTGTTACAAATATAGAGCCGATTGGTGGGGTAGTTTCGCCACCACGGATTTTAATTTTTTTATGTGATGATCTACGGATAGGCTGGAAGTGGGTGGTGGGAGGAAGTTGGGGTTATGGTGGGGGGAAGACAGAAGGGTAGGGGACTTGTCACACAAATATGGAACCAATTGGTGCAGTCGTTTTGCCGCCACATATTTTCATTTTTTTCCTTTGTGATGGCCTGATGCGGCGACCCATGGTCGGCGAGTGGATTGGGGGAGGGGGTTGGGGTGGTGGTAGCAAGACGCCAGAAGGGTAAGGTACATGTGGTAGAAATATGAAAGCTATAGGTGCAGTCGTTTCGCTGCTACAATTTTTTTTCGGCGAGTCCGTATATATACGGACCTGGCACTGGGCGTGACAAGACCCCAGTCCGTATAGGCAATCAGCGGGTGCATCTAGCCATACCCATACTCCACTGCACTTTATTGCCAAAGCATTCATCACGAAAATGTCCATTGCATATGAAGCTTGTTTTGGGCTTTGCCTCCCACACTCTGGTTCTTTGTATAAACTTCACCCATTTGTTACAATGGTATGGATCACTTGGAAACTTGTGTAGTGCTATGTTTGGTCCAGGGATGTTGCTACACCCGAAAACAGCACACCTATTCACCATTTTTGCTATACTTGCTGATGTTTACTTCCCAAATGTTTGCCTGGGCGTACGTCACATCCTCACGTGAGTACTAGTTGCAAGGGGTCGCAATTCAATATCTATTTTTGATTTGTTCTCTAATATTGAAGATTAGTTTTGACAAAGGAGTAGTCAGGTTGATTACTGGAGATCTAAACATCTCTTTAAATACATTATAAATTAATTTTAATTTCGGACGCCCCACCACCTTTAAGTTTCTCACTTTCTCAGTTTCTGTTATTCTTTATGTCATATCAATGAATCAAATATCAATGATATGATATGATTGATATCATTGTGAGTTTGTGACATTGTGACTGTCCATTGATATCTATGATATGACATAAAGAATTACAGAAACTGTCCAAACTGAGAAACTAGGTCCGAAACTGCCAGGTCCGACGGTATAAAATTTATAATAATTATATATATACGGCCGGCCGGGACTAGGGTCTTGTCAGATGTCAGTTGTCACGCCCAGTGCCAGGTCCGTATATAATTATATACTGACTCGCCGAAAACAAAATCGTAGCAGCGAAACGACTGCACCTATGGCTTTCATATTTTTAGTTTTTACACCACATGTACCTTACCCTTCTGCATACCCACCACGGCACCACCACTACCCCCAGTGGCGTCACCAGGGGGGGGGGGGGCGCTTGGGGGGGCTTAGCCCCCCCAAATCAAGGACTCAGGCCCCCCAAAAATGCAAACCCCAAAACTGCCAAAAGTAATTAAAATAAATAAATAAAAATTAAATAATAAATAATGCATAACCAGTTCACCACATTCACCAGCCCTGTCATTTACATTGATTGAAAAGTGAAATTGTGAAATAAAAGACACATATCCACATACCATTAGGCCATGTCACTATATGAAACTTTGAAAGGATATCAGTTTTATAGAATAACAATTGTTTGTAATCTTGTATTTTATCAATAGGCTTATCTAAAGTAATTGCTTTATGATTTGGAGTTAATAAATTATACTTTTTTGTTTTAAGTGAACTGTTTTGTTTTTCTATCACAGTAATGGAAGAAAAATCTTGCCAATTAAATCTATATAATGGTACAATAATAAAAGTTCTTCAAATTATCCAATTTAATATGCTAAGAAATCGTTACAAACTATAGTATATTAATTATAAGTAGGCGAAACATCTAGACCACTTACCTCTATACCTAAGGAAAGACTGGAGTAATCAAGCTAATATTTCTACCTTTGGGAAGGGTCAGCCAGGCAATAAGTATGGACATTTACAACCCATTTGCTCTAGCCATTTAGCGAATTACAAAGGTTAGGGGTCACAATTTCTGGCCTACCTATAATGAATGGACTATAGTATGATAGTATATGAAGAAAAAACTATTCTCTGCACATAGGCTTTATACCCTACAATTACCATTGGCCTTGTAACTTACTGACTGATGCCTGGTATCAGGCTCATCAATATTTATGTGTCATATGTTTCTTACTTATACACATTTTTAGGCCTCAAAAAGGCCCCAGAAACTGCTCAAATTTCAAAAAAATTCGGGGGGGGCTTACAGCGCCCCTCCCCCCCGGACCCCCCAGCTTCTCAGGCTCGCTTCGCTCGCCACCCACCCACCTATCTATGCCAGGGCTACAGCCCCCCCCCAAAATTTTACCCCTGGTGACGCCACTGCCACACAGATCACTATTAGCCACACTCGACATTAGTAAAGCCTTCGATGCCATCCCTCGCCACAACCTAACAAACAAAATCTACAACACAAACATGCACAACAACACAAAAAGGTGGCTGGCCAACTTCCTAGCAGGCAGATGTGCACACGTATCTTTTGCCGGTCAGTCATCTAAAATCAGAAACTTTCCAAACGGAGTCCCACAAGGATCCGTCCTATCGCCCGCACTCTTCAATCTGTACATGCATGATATAACTACACCCAATACGCCAAAAATAAACTTAGCCTCCTATGCAGATGACATAACACTCTCATGCACACACCATGACCCAAAAAGAGCAACAGATCTCCTTCAGCCCTATCTCAACACACTACATGGCTGGTGCACTACAAACAGACTTAATCTAGCCCCAGCCAAATCCACCGCAACCCTGCTCACAAGCTGGACAGGAGAACACGAATACATCCCTCAACTCACCATAAACAACACACCCCTAACACATACACACACACCCAAAATCCTAGGAGTAACATATGATACTCATATGACATTCAAACAGCACACCACAAACATTAAAAAGAAACTGACACCCAGACTTAACGCCCTCAGGTCACTTGCTCACACAAAATTTGGACACAACAAAGAAACTACCACTACAGTATATAAACAATACATAAGATCAGTGATGGAATACGCAAGCCCAGCCTGGGCTTCTAACCTAGCTGAAACACATCATAAGACCTTACAGACTATTCAAAACAAAGCCCTGAAGATCATTACAGGCTGCACAGCTACTGCACCCACAGATCACCTACATCAAGAAACCAAAATCCTCAAAGTCTAAGACCATCTGGACATGAGAGGCACTCAATTCCTGGCAGCAGCCTCCACGAACCAAGACCACCCACTAAACTACATGGCAACACACCCACAGACACCAAGAAATATCAAAACAACACCCAGCACACGGTATCACACACAATTATTATCCTCTCTCCCTCCCTGCCCACCCCGAACCAACTTCCAGAAGCACATCCCTACTCATATTTCCCGCCAATCCATCCACTCACTCACAGACAACACACAGCTGCATGCTTGACCTCCCGAAATCCATCCTTCCGAATCCTCCCTCCCTCGCGAGGACAGAGTCCACCTGGCCAGGCTGAGATGCGGACACCATCCAGCTCTCCTGAGCTATCAGAAGAGACTGGATGACTCCGTTGTCGACGACTGCCCGGGATGTAACACAGCACCCCATACCATTAAACACATCATAGAAGACTGCATTTCACACAACCACTTACGACAACAACACAATCTACACTCAATGAGAGCTCTGTGGGAAAGCCCGATCGTGGCCATGGCCTTTCTCAGGGACTCGGGGCTGTTCGGCCAGGCAGCTTAGGGAACAACAACAACAACATATATATATAGTAAAGGTATGGTAACCCCTTAAGTACCTATGATGGCATTCTACATTTTATTCTGGTTGTCATTTGACGATGTTATTCAGCTTAGGTAGAGGCTGTGGTAGTTGCCCCATTGATTTCTAGAGTTCCTCCCTAAGCTACATAAAATAGTCAAAATAACCAAAATATAATATAAAATAACCTCATAGGTAACTAATCAAAGGGTTAGTATACTGTAGTATAGATAATATAAGAGTATAGCCTAATAATAAAATAATAGTATATAATTATAATAGTATAAAAATAGAATAGTTAACACTAAAACACATAAATTTTCAAAAGATCAAGACAAAGCAAGATTATTTTGCCACTGAGAGGTCCTTCAACTGATCAGATAGGGCAATGGCTTTGAGTTCGGAGAGGACCTTCCAGGTGGTGGGCCGGCTTTCCAGCTTGTGGCGAGTCATTTCATCCACTAGAAGGTTCATATCCGGACAAGAAGACACTCCGGCCCCTGCAACCTTAAGCAGGGAGGCTGCCAGCTGACCCAAGGAGAACACATCACTCCTCGGGTTGGTGGTCTTGCCGAAATAAACCTCTGGGGCGTAGTGGGAAAAATTTGCATAATTTTCTGAACTGACATCAGTGAGCTCAAGCTTATCACAAGGCTTAGTTGCTAAGCCCATATCAATAATATGCACCGAACAAATGTCGTCACTGGAAAAAGTGATCAAGACATTGTCACTTTTAATATCGTTGTGGACGACACATTTACGATGAATATCTTGAATGCTACTGGTGATTTCGATCAGCGCTGATACAACCTGGGTCTTGGTTAATGTACCAGTATTCTGCCAATCATCGATCGTTTGACCCTTACAAAATGATGTAATTATTATCGGGGCGTCTGAAGCAAAACCGAGTAATTTTGGAGTCCCACCTGCGCCATCCAACTTGAACAATATCTCGGACTCTTCCAAAAACGCTTGTTTTTCATCTTCGCTATGTCCTTCCTTTAAACATCCCATCTCCCCTCGATACAGACCCTTGTACACCTTTGCATGGCCACCCGATCCAATGACATAGAACTTGACAAATTCATCAAGCAAGTTTTGTTTTGTGGATTGATAATCATCATAGGATCGATCAGGAGTATCCCCCAATAGAAAATCCAGAGCAGACATTGTGATTGTCAAAGTAAATTAGTACGGTTACACCGTACTAATAAGATGCACCGCCGTAGTTAAGAACAACAAGGAAAGTGATGCTTAACAGCTTACACTGCGCGAGATTCTTTGAACTAAAATATCTACATACCTTCTGTTATTATCTAGGTTCATTTGAGCGTGGCAACTTTGTGTGTCATATCTAAATTAACTATTATTTTATAAAATGATTTAGTTTTACTTGCAACTGTTCAAAATGCATGAACATAATATAATAAATAAGGATATTTGTTTTGATTCGTATAGTCACCCATAACATAACCTTCGTGTTCTCTAATACAATTCAAAGAAAATTAAGTTTAAATGCATAACTAGCCTAATATAGACAATTGGATCAAACAGCGAAGCCATCTCATATTGTTATAATAATACTGTAATATTAAAAATACTATTCATAAAGACAATAATAATAATAATAATAATAATAATAATAAATATACCAATAATTATAATAGTTCTTAAGCTCATCAGCGAAGGATAGCCCATATAGCTCAGTTAGGTGTCATATATTTTAAGCCTATCCTTACAGTTGTTGTAATCTATTCTTAATTCAAATCTTCGGTATTTTTATTTATTTACAAATGTGAGAGTTTTCCACACAAAACTTGTTTTTTTGCTATTGGTTTTCAAGTGATCCGTGCAATTTTAGAACCCATTTGTTGCGGAAATGTCTGGTTTTGGTCATACCCCATCATCCCATCAATTTCCATATTTTGTTTTAAATCTAACCTAAGAAACTTACCCCAGCTGGTCTAAGCATTGATATAATGGATGACAAAATACTAAAAGTAGGCCTACAGTGGAAAAAATGGATCTTTACTGATTCAAGATGGCCGGCTTCCCCATATTTATCCCACATAGTTTTTCAGATAAACCATGGTTTTCCCTACTGTTTTGTATGTCATTCATGCGATTATATAGCACCCATTTGTTGCGGAAATGTCCCAATTTGGCCATACCCGATCACCACAACAATTTCCGTATCTTGTCATTAACCTAATCTAACAACTTAACCTAACCTGGGAGCTGCTGCCACCAGACCCCCGCTGATTTTAACATTGATATAGACTCTAGAGGATGACAAAATACCAAAACTACAGTAGAAAGGTTAAAAAATAAATACAATAGATCACCACTGATTCAAGACCCACATAGTCTAATGAAAAACTAATTTAATTTCAGCAGGTAATGACATATATAAGAATGATGTATAGGTCATACAGATTGTATATATGTTACAAAGATTGAGCTATCTCGTGCATGTGTGAATCTAAAATAATTCAGAACTTTCTTGAACAATTTGTCTTCCCATAATCTACTTTCAGTTCACTAGTATGGTTACCTTAACACGTTCAGTACCGGTGACATCCTTTATAGTATATCCTGGCAACTATTAGACGATTTTATTCAGCTTAGGAAAGACGTTAACCCATGAAAAGGCTACAGGCTATCTCAATTAATCCTTTTAGCTACCATATATCTTTCCTAAGCTTCATAAAATTGCCTAAATATAGCTACAATAAAATTACAAGGACGTCGCCGGTACAGAACGGGTTAATGGGTGCTCTACTGGTAATCTACTTTCTTATCTGACTAACTCATGTGTCCTTTTGAGACTTTGGGGAGACCTTTTCTATTGCGCTAGACACATCCAAACCCTTCGTTAGAATCTGTCACAAATCTCGTCTCTAAACTACCCTCCTTCGGTTTCTATCCCTCTATCTGTGCCTTTACCTCAAATTTCCTTTCTGACGGTTCCATAACTGTGGTTTTGGGCGCCCATCACTCACTTCCTCAACCTATATCAACTCCGGTGTTCCTCAGGGTTTTGTCCTATCTCAAGTTCTATTTCTAATATTCATTGTTAATGATCTTTACAACTTTACCTCTTGCCCTATTCCCTCATCTGCTTAGGACTCTACCTTACACTATTCAACTAGTTTTTCATAATCTTCCACGATGCAGTTACTTCAAAGCTCCCGTGATGAGGACATATCACGCCCGTCTTCTGATCTATCAACTATTTTCAACTGGAGTAGAGACAATCTTGTTACTGTCAATGCTCCCAAAACCCAGTTTGTACATCTACAGGTATATATCCATCACAATCTTCTTCACTACTATACCATAATCTTCAACAACACACACATCAACCCTTCGTCTTGTCTCGGACACCCCAGCTGCTCAGGCTCGCTTCGCTCGCCACCCACCCACCTATCTATGCCAGGGCTATAGCCCCCCAAAATTTTTACCCCTGGTGACGCCACTGACTACCCCAAACCCCTCCTCCCACCCACTCGCTGACTATCGGTCGCCACAAGGAAAAAAAAATAAAATCTGTGGCGGCGAAACGATTGCACCAAACGGTTCCATATTTGTGTGACAAGTGCCTTACCCTTATGCCTTCCCTCCACCACACCCCCAACTGCCTCCCACAACCCACTTCCAGCGTATCCGTACGAAGAAAAGGAAAACAAATAAAATCTGTGGTGGCGAAACTACCTCACCAATCGGCTTCATATTTGTAACACAAGTCAATTACGCTTCTACCTTCCCCCCACCATCCCCCAAACCACCCTCCCACCCATACATTCAAGTAACATTCCGATAGTATCGATACCATAAAATGATAAAAGTCTCTGAAGTCTATAGTGTCTTTTGACTATCAGACAGTCAGACAGGCTCGGGCTATACCACTGCCAGACTTACCCTTAGGCCCCTTCGTAAGCTGTAACTTGCCCGTAAGGTTTACTTTGCGTTAGCAAAAGCCAAAAAAAACAAAATAACAAGTTAACAACTGTAACACTGTCAGTCTGTCACTATCATAGTATCACTGTATCACAGTTCACTAACACCGTGAGTAACACCGTACGAACGGTACGATGACTGTACTCGATAATGACGTTCTTGTACCTGTTGTTGACAGGAAAAATCGCCTCCGGAGCGCCAGAAAGGAGCGCGAATTTCTAGCTGCGCTCCCCGCCTGCACTCCGATTTCAGAATGTTGCCGCTCCTCGCTCCGCACTCCTCTATATTGGTAATGCGCACCGGATCGCAGAGCGCAGAGCGCCAAATGGCGCGCACCTCTGCCGTTCAGGTGTCGATATTTTGCTGAGTGAGTGATAGCGAACCTGTAACTTAGATACCGGCCTCCAGCCAGGATAGTTTTTCTATTGAAAAATGTAGGCCTACACATTGAGCTTGAAGGGGGTCTGAGTGGGCATTATTAAATTTGAAGGAAGTCTGAGGTGTTTTTGTTAGCCAAGGGGGCAAACTAAAAATACTCGAAAATGGCAACCAAAAGCAAGCAAAATCTGGTATGACTTTTGATGTTATAATAATTTTGTTTTCATTATTAGGTTGTTGTTTTTTTCTTGCCATTGTTGAGTAATCTACAATTAGTTTGTCTCCTACAGTAGACTTAAAACAAAAATATATCTTTCCAAGACTCCCTTCAAAAAATGAAAATATAAATATAAAAATCTCCCCAGGCCCCCTTCCAGCTAATTATGTACATATTTTTTATAGAAAAATGTCTCCACCAGAGGACGATTTCTCCTAACATGCAGGCTCGCTATTGCTTGCCAAGACAAAATACGGTACCAGAATTTTGTATGACATACTTCTCCTTGGAATTAATATGTTGGCCTTATTAAACCCTTGAGGATTTTGACGTGTATATACAGTTTATTATGGCTATCATTTGACAATCTTATACAGCTTAGGAAGAATCTGTGAGAGTTAAAAGGGTAAGGATTAACTCCATCAACCCTCTGTCAACTTTCATATACCCTTCCTAATGTGAATAAACTCGTCTCATAACATCAGATTAAAATATCAAAATACCTCAAAGGGTTAATTAATCATAGTAAAGATATCCCATTCATCAAACTAAAAAGTAAAATTAGATATCAGTTATATATTAAATGTAGATATAATTAAATATAAAAGATCCTTTCAAATAATTAAATCATAAAATTAAGAATTTTCTGTTTTAAAGAATATCGACTCATCCTCATTATCGGACTGACTCATCCTCGTCAACATTAGACTCGCTCTCATCATCAGATTCACTCTCCTCGTCATCAGACTCACTCTCATCATCATCAGACTCGCTCTCATCATCAGACTCGCTCTCGTCATCGGAATCACTCTCGTCATCATCGGAATCACTCTCCTCATCATCAGGGAATGACCGTGGAAGGCCCAAAAGAGAGGGCAGGATGGTGTTCAGCTTAACGATGACTTCAGTGAGGGATGGTCGATCTTCCTGTTCGTACTCGACCATGTCGGCAACAAGTTCCTGAAGACCCTCTGGCCAAGCCTGCACCCGTCCAGCCTTGATCTGCTTCTTTACCGACCCTTCAAGCATCATACCAAGACCAAAAATGTCACTGGCAAAAAAAGCCCCCTGTTGAAGAAAACTTCGGGTGCGTACCACGGATAGAGTATATAATCAGTGGTTCCCAATCCCCAATATCTGTCATTTGTTCCCCGAGAGTCCCCATTCCAAAGTCAATGAGAGAGGCTTCAACATTCCCCAGGCCAGCCATGGGAACCTTGATGAACACATTATTTGCTTTCAAGTCATGATGCATAACCCCTGCAGCGTGTACCTGCTGTAGGCTGCGTGCCACTGCCAAGAAAACCTCCACCAACCCTCGTGCAGTAAGTTGGCCATGAACTTTATCTAGAGTCAGGCCCTCGACACAGGACAATAATAGGCAAGGACGGTCAGAGCAGTTAGCCAACAAGACTGGGGAGCCACCAGCACCCTGTAGATGGTCTAGCAACAAGGCCTCGTGCCAAAAGCTCTGTACTGTTTCCTGGTTAATATCATTGCCCCTCTTGAATACCGCCTTTTGACCCTAGTACTTAAGCAGAAAGGTTTTGCAAGTCGCTTCAGAGCTGAGAGAACATTTATCTGCAAGATGTGGCTTGAGCTCTTCATAAGAAAAATTTTGGCTTGGTAGTTGATCTGGCTGGATCAACTTGAGAGCGGGAGCCTTTCCGGGTCCATCAATGAAGCAATCTAGACTGGCAAGGACATGTGGCAAGTGAGGCCTTCGGCAGTTGCTGTACTTTGGATGGTTGTCCATCCATCGGCAGAGCTTTATCAGCTCAATAGGACAATGAGGCACCAAAGACTTGAGCATCAAAACCTTCCATGTTTTGAAGAAGAACCGACCAAGTGCCTTGATATCAACATCAGCACGAGAAACTAGTTGGCTGACCTGGTCATCAATAGTTTGAACTGCAAAGTGTCCCGCTCGGTGCAGTTCGATCTTTCGCTGCACTGTGGCCCGTAGTTTGTTCACCCCCTCCCTCACCAGGCACACCTTGGTGGTCATTTTGTGATGTTTTGTATATAAGCATAGACTACAGTATTGATCATAAATCAATTTATTTTAACATACAATGGACAGGAAAGGCTAAAGAGAATACGACACTTATCCCAGATTTCAGAAAAGCCAATTATGGTGGATTAAGAAGAGCCTTAAGAGTCGATCCTATGATTAAACTATTAAGTGGACCCAGGTGCGCTAATGAACATACTCTCTCTCAGATACCTGTCTTAACTCAGGATAATTTGACAGCTACATATAATCATTTTATTTCTTCACTCCACAATGCGCAAAATAAATATATTCCCAAAAGAAAATTTAGATCAACACAGAACCAACCCAAATGGATGAATAATAGACTATTAGACCTTCTAGGAAAAAAGAGAGGAATATATCGAAAAATTAAGAAAGGCGAAATTCACCTACTTGCTTACTATCAGAATCTATCAAGAGAGATTAAAAAAGGTATAAGGACAGACAAAAGAAATTATGAAATCAGGATAGCCAATGACTCAAAAAATAAGCCTAAGGCTTTTTACCAGCTATATAAATCTAAAGTTAGAGATAAAATAGGTCCCCTTAAAACTTCGATAGGAGAAATGACAGAAAATGATTTAGAAATGTGCAGTACATTAAATAGTCAGTTTCTATCCGTTTTCACTAATGAAAATTTGGCACAGATTCCAGAAGTCCGTAAGGTATATAGCGATAGTATAGAAAATAGGTTAAGTACGGTTACTATAAGTAGAAATGATGTGCTTAAGGAAATTGACAGACTGAAACCTCAGAAATCGCCTGGTCCCGATGAGGTATATGCTAGAGTATTAAAAGAATGCAGAGATGAGTTAAGTTACCCATTAACATTTCTTTTTAACAATTCATTAGAAACAGGTATAGTTCCAGAAGCTTGGAAGCTTGCAAATGTAGTTCCGATTTTCAAAAAAGGTGATAAATCAATAGCATCCAATTACCGTCCCATTAGTCTCACTTCAATCATAGGAAAGCTACTAGAGTCAATTATTGCTAGGAAAATGAGAAACCACTTAGAAACATTTAACTTAATCAATTCTTCTCAGCATGGATTCACTCAGGGACGTTCTTGCCTTACTAATTTGCTTAGTTTTTTCTCAGAGGTATATGAAGCAGTAGATAATGACAAGTCATATGATATTATATATTTAGATTTCAGTAAAGCTTTCGACAGAGTCCCTCATGAGAGATTGATGAGAAAGGTTGAGGCACATGGAATAGGTGGGGCGTTGTTAGGATGGATTAGGTCATGGCTAATTGGTAGGAAGCAGAGAGTCAGCATAAATGGTAATAAGTCAGAATGGGGATCAGTCAAGAGTGGTGTCCCCCAGGGATCTGTATTAGGTCCTCTGTTGTTTATTATATACATAAATGACCTTGATTTAGGTATAACTAGTAGGATAAGTAAATTTGCAGACGATACCAAAATGGGGAGAAAAATTGATTCAGTTAGAGATATAGAGTGTCTGCAAAGGGATCTAGATACCTTACACGAATGATCAGTAAAATGGCAGATGAAGTTTAACATTGACAAATGCAAGGTATTAAAGATAGGGAAGATGCATACAAATTTTAAATATAAACTAGCTAATATGGAATTAGAAAACTCAGACTGTGAGAAAGATCTAGGTGTGTTTGTTAGCAATGATTTGAAGCCTAGAAAACAATGTATAAGCGTTCGTAACAAGGCAAACAGGATTCTCGGGTTCATATCTAGTAGTGTGAGTAACAGAACTGCTGATGTTATCTTAAAACTTTACTTGTCATTAGTGAGACCCCATATGGATTATGCTGTTCATTTTGGTGTCCTTATTACAGAATGGACATAGATTCATTGGAGAGAGTACAACGTAGAATGACAAAAATGATCCATAATATTAGAAATCTTCCGTATGAAGAAAGGTTGAAGAAATTAGGCTTACATTCGTTAGAGAGACGCAGAGTTAGAGGTGGACATAGAGGTATTCAAGTAATAATAAAGGAGAAATGAAAAATTTACTAAAGCTCAGTGATAGCGAAATAACTCGTACAAATGGTTTCAAATTAGATAAATTTCGTTTCAGAAAAGATATAGGCAAATATTGGTTTGGTAACAGAGTTGTAGATGGGTGGAATAGGCTACCAAGTGATATAGTGGGATCAAGAACGATAGGGAGCTTTAAGATAAAATTAGATAGGCATATGGACGAGATGGGTTGGGTGTGAGGGGGATCTACCAGGTGTGGGCCAATCGGCGCTCAGCAGACCCCCATAATCTTGCGTTAATCTCTGACCGTTTTGGTGGGGTCAGTACTCAAGGTATTAGTGAGATGGGTCTATAATTGGGCCTTGTAATTGGGGTTGGGTGTGACAGGGATCTGCCTTGTATGGGCCGATCGGCTTTTTGCAGACTCCCATTTTCTTATGTTCTTATGTTCTTACAGTAGATGTACTGTAGTCTATGCTACAAGGAATAATCACAATTCACAAACTACGAATAGATGCTTGGGAAAACAAACTACCAAACATCTTGTCACTTGTAGCAACCTGAGCGTTCTGACCGCTTGATCTAAATCATCGCGCGCATCTAAGAATTAAAATATCGAGATGCTCTATTTTTGTTTCTGTAGCTGTATTTTTGGTACGAATGTCAAATAGGTGTCCAGTAACTAAAATCGTACCGATTAAATAGCTATTTTTATGAAAAAATACGGTACGATTTTAGTTACTGGACACCTATTTGACAGGTACCACCGAGGATTTAATACATATTTGTTTTCGGTTTCCACGCATCCAACACCAAGCTACACCTTTTTCTGGTCCGGTAATAGTATTGAAAACGATATAATAACCTTTTAAATGTGGTTTTCGACGAGAATAAAACGGGGCGTTTGGGCCGAAAATCGGCGGCGGGGCGGAGTCCGTCGTCGCTTCGGATCTTCGCGGTTTGTTTACCCAGGACGCTCGAGGTTACTATGGCCAGCTGTTTTACTTGCCCCCTGCTGGCCACATAGATGACGATTATTATAATTCACGGGGGGGTGAGGGGGGGCAGAGCTCCCCCTCAACCCTGTCCTGTATCCCACGCCCTATAACGCAAGTTTTTATCAATAAATTGACCCAACAAGCTTAGCCATTTGAAGTCGACTGCCAAGGCGGCGGGACCAGGAAGTCACTCCGAGCGTAAAGTAAACAAAGCGACGCTACTTCCACGAACGCAACCGAGTTGTCTTTATATTTCGTCTCATATTATCATTATTAAAGTGTCCCCATTGCTTTATTAGTGTTTCGTACACCAGAAAAGGGTGTAGCTTGGTGTTGGATGCGTGGAAACTGAAAACAAATATGTATTAAATTGTTGGCGGTACCTGTCAAATAGGTGTCCAGTAACTAAAATCGTACCATTTAATCCACTAATAATTTGAATATTATCAATAGGAATGGTTTGCATAAAAAATATACTGTATAAGCATTTTAGTTATGAAAATTTTAATTCTTATAATTAAGTTAGCGCTTCAATATACTCGTTTTCTCTTAATCATTTAAGACAGAAAATGAAAATTGTATGGATAACTTAAATACACTTGATAAGCTCACAAAACCGATCACAACGTATACATGCACAATTATATACTTACACATTTTACACTCTCATTCAAACTCCCAAATACACACTTAGTTAGCGACAACGTTCCCCATAATATTGTGGCTTTTACTAAAGGCTGCCCGGATGAAATTTTAATTGATTAGTTTCTCAAACTTTTAGGTTCTTAGCCAAATTTGATAACATCTTTGGCCATCTCTGCCTACCTTAACTCACAGACGAATCCTGGAAGTGGCTATTAAGCCTGTAACTCCAGCTTTAAATCTCTTTGGCTGGGTCTTATGTAAAAATTGACACCTTAATGGCACAAAAGGCCTTAAAATTTACAGAAATGGGGCAAAAGTTCTTAAAATCACCAAACTAATGGGTCGAACATCTTAAAATCTCAAAAGCAATGGGGCAAAACATGAGGGAGAAAGGGGTCAAGAAAAAAAATCCCTGGAGTGGAAATCCCCCCTTAACCCCTTCAGCACCAAGACGTAATGCTCATCCTATTCTGGTTACCATTATACGATTGGCTTTTCCTTATATTCTATCTCTAGGACTCCAAAAGGGTAATTTTTCTGGTCCCCCTTCTCCCTCATGTTTAGCCTCATTAATCCCCGCCGTTAGGGAGCCACCTTGTCGTGGTGGCGGGGCTTGAAGCGTGGCCGGTGGCCTCTGTTCCTCGGGGGGGCCACAGCCCTTCTTAGGATTGGGGCCCCGCCGGCCTCGTGGGCTAAGACCTCCCTCCTCGTTGGTTTCCAGAAGCCTGCGAGGTACCTCTTTTCTGTCTTTTTTCCCCCTCTACCTTTTTCCTTTTCTTTACTTCACCTTCTTCTATCGTTGCTGGCTGGACTATTCTTTATGCTTTGGTGGAGGGTGGATGTGAACGGCGTTCCCTTCCACCCGTAGAACTGTAGTACCTGACGTGCCCGCACGAGGGGAATCTTTTATCGTCAAATCTCGCCCTCTGTGCTGGACCCGATACTGACGAGTTGACCGCCCATTAGGCACAGGGGGTCGGAGTGTATATCCGGGTTTGACTCCTGGGGCATGTACCTTGTCCTCTAATTTGTGGCTCCGTGGTGGGTGTGGAGCTCCTCCCGGATGAACCATGTTACCTTTGTCTTATGGAGCCTTCTTCTGGATCTTCGATCACCGGCGCTGGCGATGATATGGCTGATGTGTTTGTCTCTCCTTCCTTGCCCGTCC
This sequence comes from Paralithodes platypus, assembly GCA_032716605.1. NCBI lineage: Eukaryota > Metazoa > Arthropoda > Malacostraca > Decapoda > Lithodidae > Paralithodes > Paralithodes platypus. The sequence continues at coordinate 38,420,033 of CM064562.1, forward strand.
TCTCCTCGGTTGGTGGTAGTTCTTTGCCTACCACTATACCGGGTCCTTTACCGACCTATGCACTGTCTGTGACCGTCCATTCGACCTCTGCTCCTCATACAGCTCCGAGCCTAGTCGTGTCGAGTTCTCTTGGCACGTCTACCTCCTCTACGTTCGCTTCCTCCCTAGCCGCTCACTCAGTTCCTGCCCCTTTGTCCTCTTCCGTGTCCCACTCCGTTCTACCTGATCAGCCCTCTTCCATTCGTCCGTTCGCTCTCTCCTCTGCTTCCTCTTCCACTCTTCTTCCCTCGTCCTCCTCCAGTTCCTCGGTTTCTTCCTCTTCCTCTCGTATAGTCACTTTCGAACCGTATCTCCCACCCGTTCCACATTCTTCTTCTTTTCCTTCTCCTCCCGTTACTTCCGCTCCTCGCCCTCGTTCTTCTGTTCTCCCTTTATCCTCACTCTTTGCTCCTGCTGACTTTATTAAGTTCTTCTCAGTCCCCGCCTCAGCTCCTCTCGCCGGAGATGACCTCCTGTTCCACCTGTGTCTCCTTCAGCAGGTGGGCAGGGATGTCACCTTCCACTCCCGCCATGATGACTCCCGTCTCGTTACGGTCCAGAACGAACGTCAGGCTGCTGCTATGTCGACCATTGTCGACTTCTCCGGAACTTCCATCCCAGCCCTTAAAGACCAAAGACTGAACTCTTGTACGGGTACCGTCCTGATCCCTCCTTCCATCCGTCTCGGTGGTCGGCAGTTCGCAGACTGTGCCGACCTTATTAAGTCTATTGTTGTTGCTCAAGACCATGTTGTGGTTAGTCTTGTCTGCTACACCATCCCACCTCGCACCAATCGCCGCCATCCCGCCAATATCGCCAAAATCACGTTCGATGGTCGGTCTCTCCCTTCTCACATTATTGTCGGCAGTACTCGCCTGCCCGTAACTGAGTCCCTACCTCGTCCTCAGCAGTGTCGCGGTTGCTGGCGCTTTGGGCATCCTGTTAAGTACTGTCGCTCTTCCGCTCCCGACTGCCCTAGGTGCCCACGCTGTGCACAATCTGGCCATCTCGTCGGTGACTGCCAGTCTCCGATGCGATGCTGCCTAAACTGTCAGGGCTCCCATTCTGCTGATTCCCGAGATTGTCCCGTTTTCAAATTCGAGTCTGAAGTTACGATCCTTAAGACATTGCACGGCCTTACTCATTCTACGGCTCGTCAGGCAGCTCGCCGCCTGGGCTTCTCCCCTCATCCGTTTTCAACTGTTCTATCTCACCCTCCCGTCTCCTCCACTTCTTCCGCCCCCCCCCCCCTGTTGCGCCTCCATCATCCTCGTCCTCCTCTCCCTCTACATCTCCGGTTCCGTCGTCTGTCCTTCTTCTCCTCCTTCTTCCTCTCCTCCTTCAGTTTCTTCTGTCTCCCCCGTCCCCTTGGCTGTCATCGTGTTCTCTCCCTTTATCTAACTCTTTTTCTGTTCTTAACTCTTCTACTCCTACTTCCGCCCCCCCCTCCTTCCACTACTCTTCCTCGCTCCACTTCTTCCGGTTTGTCTCAACGCCCCATCCACAGCGTTCTCGTCCGACGCCTCCTCCTCGTTCTCTTCCTCCGTCCTCGTCTCGTAGTTCCAAGATTCCCTCCCGGCTTCCTGCCTCCTCTACCAAACTAGTTTCGAAACATTTGCCCCGTTCCTCCCTTTCTTCCTCTCCCGCCTCCTCTTCAAAACGCAGGGACCGCCTCCACAGTGTGCGGAGCCCGAGTCCCAGTGGGAAGAAGAAAAAGCTCCCTCCTTCCTCCTCTTTCTTCGTCCTGTGTCCAACCCCCCGATTCCTTAGACTTATCCTTTGAATCTTTGCCCAAGATTGAGGAGTATATTCTTTCTTCTCATCCGCCGCCTATTTCCGTTTCTGCCGACGTTCATCCCATCCCTTCTACGCTCCCCCCTACCCCTCTCCCGCCTTCCCCTACCACTCTCCCTCCCTCCTCTGGCCTTCCCCCTCCCGGGCCTCTCCTTCTCGTTCCTCATCCTCCCGACCCTCATCCTCCCGTCCTTCCCCCTCCCTCCTCTCCCCTTCCTCCCTCCTCTCCCTCTAGCCCTCCTATCTCTTCTTCTCCTTCCCTATTAAGCCTCCCTATGCCACCTGGTTGTCAATCTTCTTTCCCTCCTTGTTCTTCCTCATCCCCCATTCCTTCCATTATTACTCACCGTTAACCTCATCAGTCTTTTCTTCGTTGTACATAAGTCTGTGTGTTCTTATTTGTCTTGTTCTTTGTCCCTCTTTCTTTCCTCTTGTATGTATGCGTCTTTCCCGCTGTTTTCTGTATTTTGTGTGTCTGTGTTGTCTATAGTGTATCTGTTTTCTTCCCACTTGTGTGTTACTTTTGTTGATGTTTTCTCTTTTTTGTCCTTTCTTTGTTTTCTTCGATTTTTCCGTTCCTTTCTTCTCTTTTTGTTTTTTGTTTTTTCTTTTTCCTCCCTTGTTCCTCTTTAGTTCGGCGTGTTTTTGCTCCGCCTCTCTGATATTATGTGTTTGTATATATCGTTTTTATTCTCTCTTTTACAGCTTATTTTCTCGTACTTTCTTTTTAGTGTTTTTAGTATGTCCATTTTGCAATGGAACCTTCGCAGTTTTTCTCTTCAGAGAGACGATTTGCGTTTTTTACTCTCTTCCCATTCCCCTAAGGTTGTCTGTCTCCAGGAAACTCGTCTTCTTTCTCCTCCGATTCCTGTCCCTGGCTACCGTTTTATCAGTTCTCATTCTCTTTCCGACACTTATATTCTCCTTCACCACTCTGTTCCTTATGAAGAGTTTTCCTGCCCTACTTCCCTCCCTTGCACCTTTGTTAGGGTTTTTCTTGGTCGATGGATTACGGTTGTTTCTCTTCATTTCTCTCCTTCTGTTCCCGTCGATTTTGGCTCTTTTACCATTTTTTAGCTCGGCTGCCTCCTCCGTTTTTATTGCTTGGTGATTATAATTGTAGGCACACCCTGTGGGGTGATTCTGTCATTACCTCACGTGGTCGTGCATTAGAGTCCTTCATTACTAATAATAACCTCTTTCTCCTTAATACTGGTTCCCTGACTCATTTTGATGCTAGAACACGTTCTTTTTCTTGTCTTGATCTTTCTTTGTGTTCCCCTTCCCTGTCTCTTCTTTTTCATTGGTCTGTTTTGGAGGATTCTCTCTATAGCGACCATTTCCCTGTTCTGCTCTCTCCTACCTCCTATTCTCCTGTCTCTGGTCCTCCTCGTTGGTGCTTCCAGCGTGCGGACTGGTCTACTTTTGCTTCACTATCTATCCCTTCCTTACATCCGTCTGATTTTTCATCTGTACATGATTTACTAGCCTTTTTTCTAGTCACAGTTTTGAGTGCTGCATTAGTCTCTATTCCTCGGACTTCCCGTCCTTTTACGTCTAAATGTGTTTCTTGGTGGTCCCCGAACTGCTCCAAGGCTCTCCGCGTCAAACGGGCTTCTTGGAAGAGCTTTCGTCGTAAGTGTTTTACTCCCGCTCATGATCGTTCTTTTATACTTTTTCGTCAGGCGTCTGCCTTCCTCCGTCGCACAGTCAGGTCTGCTAAATGTCAGAGTTGGGTGTCCTATGTTTCCTCCATTACGTCCTTTACTCCTGTTCAGCCCGTCTGGAATCGCATTCGCAAGATTTCGGGCAGGCGTTTACCTCCTCCTTCTCCTGTGCTTCATGTTGATGGGGAGTCTGTTGCTGACTCGGAGGCAGTCACCGATCGTTTGGGTCTTTACTTTAGCTCGGTCAGTAGTGGCTCTCATCTCCCCCCCGGAATATCATTCACTTAAAGCCGTCGCAGAGACTTCTCCAGTTGTTTTCACTCTGTCTTCGGCAGAGTCGTACAACGCCCCGTTTTCTTCCCGTGAGTTGCTCTCCGCTCTTCGTGCCTGTAAGGCTACTTCTGATGGCGTCCATAATTTAATGCTTAAGCATCTTTCCACTGAGGCTTTGGTATTTTTATTGGCTATTTTTAATAAGGTTTGGTCGTCTGGTGTTTTCCCTCCTGCATGGAGTTCTGCTCTTACTATTCCTTTTCTTAAGCCTGGAAAGTCGGGTTTCTCGCCCCAAGACTTTTTTTTCTCTTATATTCCAACTTACTTCCTCTCAGGCATAGGCTGAGAGCCTTAACATTCACTGCTTTACAATGAACAGTGAAGCCCGTGAGGTCTTGTTCCAGTCTAGGGAGTGAGACATGTGAAGCACGTAGAGTACAACGAGCACCTGCCATCTTGCCTTCACATGAGGCACGGTGCTCACTCATGGCCTGAAACGACCCCATCTCTGAAGCCACCTCGTTCCTGTGCTTCACTGTCTCACCACCTACACTCGGACTCTCACACTTACACACACACAACGCCACCTGTTGAGCAGATAACTCACCAGGCATTGCACCCCTATAGCATATTTTGAATATGGGAATATTCATACAATGCTATTTAATCAGGGAACAATGAGGGTATTTTATTGACGTTTCGGTAGGCTTGTGGTAATGCATTGATACCTAGGTACAGCACAAATTCCATCCCAATAATATCTTCCCATTGATACATCGGGATTTGAACCCGGGACCTTTGGATTACCAGGCCAGTGGCAAGACCACTCCACCACACCTCCCCTATTGTCTTGACGAGTTGTTTATGCAAGCTGTTTGAACGGAAGGTTAATGTCCACCTGATGTGGCTTCTCAAGTCACGTCAGCTTTTGTCTTCGACCCAGTTTGGTTTTCGGCGTGCTCGATCCGCTATCGACCCTTTACTTAGTTTGGAGACCTACGTCCGGTCTGCTTTTGCTCGCCATGAGTCAGTTCTGGCTGTTTTCTTCGATCTCGAGAAGGCGTACGACTCCGCGTGGAAACATCATATTTTATGCCAACTCCGTTCTTTTCATGTCCGTGGTAATATGGGCGTCTTTATCCGTAATTTCCTTTCTTCTCGTTGTTTTCGTGTCCGGGTGAATTCCTCGTTTTCTCGGTTAATTATAATAATAATAATAATAATTCTTTATTCCAGACACATAAGATAGATACAGTATAAATACAGTACGACCTAATGGTCCATATCACATACACTTCTCGTCAGAGCACAGATAATAATTATACACAAAGATATATTAATAAAGACACAATAAAATAAAAAATACAGTAGGCCTATTTACAGAATAGAGCACATATCACATTTTGTCACAATATAACACAGATAGGCTAACTAAGGCTATTGCTCAATGTTGGTTAACACCTATTGCACAGATCATTGCTCATAGTTCAATTAGACCTATATATTACATTACAGTACATACTATGTGTGCAGCAGCTTCTGCCAGTGAGATATAATACGGGATTCATAGATATGATCACTAGACCAAAGAGCTACAATCAGCGTGTTACTGGAGGATTGCAGTCGCTGCGAAAAGCTGTACACCAGTCTCCTGATGACAGCCCGACAGCACTGCACATCCAACAGTGTGCACACCATACTAGTGCTTTCATATTTAGAGAGACCAATGAACATCTTGAGTATATTATGATAGGATGTACACAGACCATTTATGGTGGCTCTCTTATACTTCCACCACAAATGGGCCGTGTACATAGAGGAACAATATGTCCGGAACAAAGTGACTTTAGTTTCCCAATTACACATGTGGAATTTTCTCAAGATGGTGTTACCACGTAAATATAGCTGTCTGCGCTGACGGCCGATATCTGCATCATCTGAGCAATCGTTTGAGATAATGTGTCCCAGGTATTTTATTTTGTTTACTTCTTGAATAATTTGATTATTGAGTGAGAAATTTGGCAGTTTACTTTTATACAGTAATTTTGATCTAAATATAAGAACAGCACTTTTCAGTGGGTTGAATTTAACACAATGTTTACTACCAAAAGATTCACATATATCAAGAAGTTTGCTCAGACCCGCAGAAGACGGTGCAATAATGACCAGATCATCAGCATACATGAGATGGTTGATGATTTTATTCCCACCATAACATCCAATCTGCTCTTTATTCAATTTATCACTTAATTCATCCATATATACATTGAATAAGTAAGGTGAGAGAATACTACCCTGTCTCACTCCATTGGTTACTGTAAAGGAATCCGAAATAATGTTACCCCATCTTACATTAAATGTTTGATTGGCGTACCAGTACTTCAAGATTCTCAGTATATAGGATGGCACTCCCCTTGTTGCTAATTTATCAAACAGGATATTGTGGCAGACTCTGTCAAATGCCTTACTAGCATCAAGAAAGCATGCAAAAATAGAGCTGTTCATTTTGATGTACCCATCCACTAGCTCCTTCAGAGTGTAGATGCACTGGTCCGTACCATGATTCTTTTTAAAACCAAATTGATTACTATTAGTTGAGATATACACTGAGATTCTGTCTAAAATGATTAACTCTAGTATCTTACTTACAATACTGGCAAGGGCAATAGGTCTATAGTTGTCTTTTGATGTAATTTTGCCAGCCTTGTCTTTAATTACTGGTATCAAGGTAACGGACATCATAGATTCTGGTAGGAAACCATGGATTAGAAAGCTGGTAAAGCAACTGCTGAGTTTCTCCAAGAGGAGAGTGGAGGAGTACTTCAAATGTTCAGCATATATACCATCAAAACCACAGGATTTGTTAGCATCTAGCCTACTTATTGCAGCCTTGATTTTTTCACTTGTAACTTTAATTGTGTCATATTTTTCTTCTTTGTTACACTCTGTTGTAGCAGCAATGGTATTTCCTTGGTGCCCAACAGAGTTAAACAAAGTTTGGTAATGTGTTTTCCAAAGATTGGCTATGTTATTAGTACCAGAGATCCCATCTACACTAACGGGTAGAGGTGTGCAGCTATTATGCATTTTTTTAATATCCTTCCAGAAGGCCAATGTGTCTTTGCTAGCAAAGTTTTTGGCCAATGCTTCTCTTCTTAATACATTTTCATTGTTTTTTATATATCTGATTGCATACTTGCATCTAGCCTTTAGTCTGGTGAACATGTCAAAAATGGGTCCCTGTCTCGGTTTGTTATGATCCAGCCATACACTACGAGCATCTCGGGATGCCTGGTATAGTTCTGAAACATGGTCATTCCACCCAGGTTTGTTAAAAGAGTAATTTTTGTTATGCTTGTGAAATACTATGTCACTAGCCTTAGTAAGACAAGATATAATATTATTGTACAGCTTGCTGACTTCTTCTCGATGACTAGCATTAACACAATTGGGGTCTTCACAGGTAATGGCATCCTCACTGCCAGGATCAAGCTCAGAAAGGAGAGTGTGTGTTAAAGTGCAAAATTGCTCACACTCCTCCTCGTCAAGCCCGCCCCATGGCAGTTTTGGATTTACACTATTGTTTGACTGGGTTAATTCTGGCGCTCTTTCCAAACTAGCTGTTAAGGTCAATGGGATATGATCTTCATCTGTATATGTATACTGAATTTCCATATTTGTTATCATATCATGGAAATCAGCACTAGCTACGGTATGATCTAGCCAAGACGTTGAGCCCCATGCTGCACTGACACATGTGTAACTACTATGAGGGAGCATGAGCTGAGAAGAGATAATTAGATCATGCTCACCACAGAAGTTAGTCATATGACTAGCAAACAGAGAGTTACTCATGTCCTTCAGATTAGCATTCCAGTCCCCTATTACAGAATAGCAGGTGGTATTTAGTTCTTGTAAAAGAGCACTTAGCTCTCCAAGGCATTCCAGGTATTGTTCTTCATTTTCATTACATTGGTAGGGCAAGTACACACTAAGAATAACTACTTTCCGTTGGATATCTTCTATTTCTATACCTGTACACCATGGTAAATTTGTTACAAGTGGTTTAACCCGGCTGTCTAAAGAGTCCCTCCACAAAATAGCTACTCCTCCCGGTGGGTGACCTGCTACTAGACCATCCATAGCATCGGTTGTCGAGACCCCAAACCCATGAAAATTATCACAGATAGTACTGAGGTTACCCAAATCCTGTTTAAAATACCAAGTCTCCTGCAGGCACACAATATCACTGGTATTAAATACGTCTACTACATCAGGGCGTAGGAGAAGCCCTCTGTTGGTTTTAGGGAGCCCCCTACAGTTATAAGTAGCAATACGCAAATTGTTGGGAGATGAAGTAGACTTTATATCCATGATTAAGAGTTGTTGGGAGGGTGGGTTACCGTAGTTATAGAGTCCTCATTTGTTGATACCGGTACCTGTGCCCTACGTTCTCTCCACCAGTACACCGATGCTTCCTCTGGCCAAAGTTCTTCATCCATAAACACCTCGGGATTTGGACACTCGCAGTTTATTCTGAATGAAATATATGTGTGCCTATCAGACCAGGGAATAATTGGTTCAACATCCATACTAAGACTGAGTTTTATTGGAGAGATATTCTTTCAAGTCGGATGCCGTCACTCCTGGCTTAAAACCTGTCGCGAATACTTTGGCTATACGTGATCTTTTCACTTTTTTAACTGTACTTATCCCCGTACTTTTATTTTTACCCTTAATCCCCTGATGCATAAAGTTCCTAGGTTGAATTTGCACAGCCATAGAATTCCTAACATTGTTTGTGGTACCAGTACCAGTACCTCCATTCAGCCTCTGTTCCCCCTCAGGTATGTGATGAGTTTTACCTTTGGTGGAATGTACCCTAAACCATTGTCCTTGAACAGTACCCTCCCCCTTATCACCTGAGGGTGGAGGCGTTGTGATCCTGTCGATAGGGGTTGTCGTCGAGCTCCTTCCCGTCGCAAGTGCTGTAGTGATGCCTTGCGCGTTGCCTGTACTTACAGCTACATTATAGGCCCCAGGTGTTGCTATACTCATTATAGCGGGTGTAACGCTTCCGACGCTCCTCACTGCAGGGTAGACTTCATTAATTTCCTCAGTGGCAGAAGTTACGTTGATGTTAGGCCTACCTCGGGTTGTCTCGTTGGTTCTACTCGTTATGGCTGTGGCTTCCTGTGTGATGGAGGAGGCGCCACTGGCACCTGGTGTGGAGCAGCTGGTGGTGGCATCAGTAATTTCCCCTGTGGCAAAGGTTTCAACGGAGTTAGGCCTCCCTCGGGTTGTCTCGTCGGAGTCGTCGCCGTCGGTTCTGATCGTTGTGTCGTGGACAGTTGTGGATGTGGCCGTGGTCTCCTGTATAGTGGAGGGGGCGCTATCTGATGTAGTGCGGCTGGTAGTGGACACTGCAGGTGTGGTATTTATAGGCTCTGGATTAGTGTCATTTACAGATGCAGTAGGCCTAGGCCTATTTGAGGGAAAGCCACCTGAAGATATTAAATTTCCTTGGGATTGGCTGTAGTCCTCAATCACTAGCACTCTACTACTCAGATCACCAGTTGCACTCAATAAGTCCTTCATACAGTCATTTTGGGCTGAGGAACACTTTCTCAGATTAGAAACTTCTGACTGAGTTTTCTTGATCTCACTAAGGAGCACAGTAACGTCAACATGATCAAATTGGATGGGTGGGAGTTTACCAAGGTTATGGGCAACAAATGTGGGTATATTATTACCTTTTTCCAGAATCAGCTTAATTATGTCTTTAATATTCTCACTATTTTTGTTGGGACCCTGTCTTTTCCTGTTCCGGTCACTATTGTCGTCAGCACACAGTTCAAACAGTCTATTCTTGGAGGACACAATCACTTCCTCATCATAGAATTCAACACACAATTTTGTTAACACGTCAGTACTCAGAAAATTGGATTTATTAGTCAGGAAACACAGTAGCTCATCGGTTATTCCCTCAGATAGAAGGTGTACCTCAGGGTTCCGTTTTAAGTACTATCCTCTTTCTCATAGCCATTAATGGCATTATCTCTTCCCTTCCGGCTACGGTCAGGTCCTCCTTATATGTCGACGACTTTGCGATCTATGCGGCTGATTCGGATATTGTTGCGTTACGCTCCCTTATCCAATCAGCGATTGTGGCTGCCTCGTCATGGGCCACTGCTCACGGATTTCGTTTTTCTACGACTAAATCTTGTGCTATGTCTTGCACTCGTCGCCACGTTATCCCGCGTCCTTCTCTTGAACTGTATGGTTCCGTTTTACCTTATCGCTCTTCGACTACCTTCTTGGGTCTTGTCTTTGATTCCCGTCTTAATTTTTTTTTTTTTTTTTTTTTTCTATATTCCAACTACTCCCTCTCGGGCATAGGCTGATAGCCTTTACACTCTACCGCTGAACACGGTGAGGCCCGTGAGGTCTTGCTCCAGTCTAGGGAGTGAGACATGTGAAGCTTCACAGCCCGAAGCAATTCCACCTCTGAAGCTGCCTCGCCTCTGTGCTTCACAGTCTCATCCCCCAGGCTCGGACCCTCACTCTCAGAACGCCACCTATTGAGCAATTAACTCACTAGGCATTGCCCCCCTGTAGCATATTTGTGAATATGGGAATATTCATACAATGCTATTCAATCAGGGAACAATGAGGGTATTTATTTGGCATTTCGGTGTGCTGTGGTAATGCACTGATACTAGGTACAGCACAAATTCCATCCCAATAATATCTTCCCATTGACATATTGGGATTCGAACCCGGGCCCATTGGATCACCAGTCCAGTGGCAAGACCACTCCGCCACACCTCCCCTAAACTGGGCAGCTCATGTTTCCTCTGTTAAGGTTGCTGCTTTGCACCGTCTTCATCTCCTCCAGACCCTGTCCCACCTCACTTGGGGTGCGGACCGTGCTCTCCTTCTTCGCCTTCACGTTGCCCTTGTTCTTTCTAAACTCGATTATGGTTGTCAGGTTTACTCATCAGCCTCCGACACAGTCCTACATAAACTTGACTCTGTTCACCATTTCGGTTTACGTCTTGCCTTGGGTGCTTTTCGCTCTTCCCCTGTTGAAAGCCTCTATGCTGAATCCGGCGTCCCTTCTTTGTACCGACGTCAGGCCCTTCTCTCTCTCCGGTACTACGCCCGGTCGCTTCAGTTTCCTTCCTTGCAGACCTCTCTTCTTCCTACTGTTCCTGTTCCGTCTCATTCTCGCCTTCGGCCCCCATTCCTTTCTCGTATGGATTCCTTACTTTCTCATTCTTCGTTTTCCCCCTTCCATGTTCTTCCACTCCGGCTCAGTAAGTGTCCTCCTTGGCTCCTTCCTCGTATTTCCTTGTGTCCCTCTATTTTTCCTTGTTCTAAGTCCTCTACCCCGCCTTCAGTTCTATGTTCTCGTTTCCTTGTACACCTTACACAGCATTCTTCTTCTACCCCGGTTTACACTGATGGCTCCCGTTCGTCTTCTGGCGTCGGGTTTGCCATCCTTTTTCCTTCTCGTTCTTATCAGTATTCTCTCCCTTCTCCAGCTGGTGTTCTGACTGCCGAACTTTACGCTACCTTCTTTGCCGTCCGTCTCATGTGCTTCTTTCCTTCTTCCTCCTTTACTCTTTTTTTCTGACTCTTACAGTGCCCTTCTTCTCTTGCAGTCTTTCCCTGCTGTCCATCCGTTGGTTCTTGCCATCCACGATTGGCTTGTCAGTCTCTCTGCTCGGAAAAAGGTTGTCCAATTTTGTTGGGTGCCTAGCCATATTGGTGTCCGTGGAAATGAGCAGGTTGATGTTCTCGCTCGCGACGCTGCGGCAGTCCGATCAACTTCTCTCTCTATTCCCGCCTCTGACTATTATCCAGCTATCTCTGCCTTCCTCCTGTCTCGCTGGCAAACAATGTGGTCTTCTCTTTCCTCTAATAAGCTCCGCACTGTTAAGGCCTCCGTTTCTGCCTGGGCTAACCCCTCTCACCGTGTTCGCCGTTGGGAGACTGCGTTGGCCCGGCTTCGGCTAGGCCATACCAGACTTACCCACTCCTTCCTCATGTCCCGCTCGCCTCCACCTCTTTGCTCCCGGTGTGGTGTTCAGGTTTCTCTTTCTCACATTTTCCTTGACTGTCCTCTCTTTTCTTCGGCCCGTCGCCGTTCTTTTCCCTTTCTATTTTCCCTTGGTCGTCGTCCTTGTCTTGCCGATCTCCTCTCAGAGTCCCCTTTCTTTTCCGTTGACCACGTAATGGCTTTCCTTTCCTCTCTCAGACTCCTTAACGATATTTAACTTCCTTTCCTTCTAACACTATCCGTTTCCTGCTTTAGTGTCATATGGCCTTTGTTGCCTGGTGCTAGAAATTTATTAATGTTATGTAGCCTCATTCATTTTCAGATTTTATGACGTTCAGCCCATTAGTTTGATGATTTTAAAATCTGTTGTCCCATTTCTTTGACAATATTACGACCTTTAGTACAATTTACGTGTCATTTTTTTTCTCTGACGAGCGATAGCGAGCTTGTATCATAGTAGTAACAGGCCTACGTCCGGGAAATTAAAAAAAAAAAATGTAGGTCTACAAATATATCTTGAAGGGGGTTTTGTGTGTGTGTGTTTTTTTTTTTTTTTTTTTTTTAGCTTAATGGATGTCCAGGAAAGAAACTAAACAAATAGTAAAAGGATGAATAAATAAGCAAATAAATACCCCCATCCCCCCCTTAACACTATCAAGTAGAGCTATTGGTACCATAAATCTGTAATAGGAAATACAATATAATAAATCATATAGACCAAACACCAAATTTAGGGGTAGGATTTATAATGATCGAGAAAATACAATAGTTTATAGTATTGTGAGGCAAAAATGAATAAATAGATAAACATATAAATAAATAATAAAATAAAAAGATATATAAATAAACAGGCATTTTAGCTCGAACGTCCCTTGATTTCGGCCCTGTCACTCTTTGAAATCTGAGGGAGGCACTCGTTGCAGGCAGTTGTGCCTTTTGTGTCCCTCATTCACATAGAGAAAAAAAATGAAATATATGAATAATTAAATACATTATACAGTATATATATATATATATGTATGTAAATATGTAATATATATAATTTATAGGCCTGACATACATATACAAATACACATACAAACTCATACAATCACATATACTCAAACACACACACACACATGCACAAACACAAACACACACACGTACATAGACACACTTACAGTCAGGTAAATACACACACGCATACAAAATTCTAGTGGTAACATACTGCACTCCTTCGAAGACCACACACACACACACACACATGTCACATACACACACATACTTAAGCACACACACACACACACACACACACACACACACACAAGAAAGTTATGTAGGTTTGGTGGATCTTTCTCAGGGTATGGACAGAGACAAGGTACAGGAGGTTAAACAGAAGATAGTGGTAGGGGACAGTGGTATGGTTTAGTTTATTGTTTTATTATTGCAGATTACAACATATATCATGTAAGAATCCACCCCACAAACCCTAGCGGAGTTAACCCCTTCACCACCATTACGTAATTTTCATTCTATTCTGATTACCATTAGACGATTTTCTACCGCTATGCCTCAGAGGGTTACATACGATCTCAATAAACCCTCTGGATAACATAGGTCCTTCTGAAACTGCATAACATCGTCTAACTTTAGCCAGAATGAAAGTTAAAAGACGTCATGGTGCTGAAGGGGTTAAGGAGACTCGAACCCACTCTTTCCTTTAGCCCCGTCAGTCAGTCAGTTTAAGGGGAGATTTCCACTTGAGGGATTTTTTTCTTGACCCCTTTCTCCCTCATGGTTAGCCCCATTGCTTTTGATTATTTTAAGACGTTCGCCCCATTAGTTTGGTGATTTTAAGAGCTTTCGCCCCATTCCTGTCAATTTTAAGAGTTTTCGTGCCATTTAGGTGTCGATTATTTCCTGGCGATCGATAGCGAGCCTGTAATTTAAGAGGAATGGGCCTTCGGCCAGGACATTTTTCTACCGAAAAATGTAGTCTACAAATTTATCTTGAAAGGGGGTCTAGGGGCTGTAATGTTAACCTTGATGGAAGTGTAGCGAACTAACTAAAACCTCCCCTTAATGTTCACAGTGACCACATGTTTTGATCAATAATTGGTATCAGCAATATCTAAGCTTCATTTCTTCATATCGAGTGAAATATACAAACATGTTCCTACACTTACCCACCCTATTAAACATCCAACAGACAGTAATACAGCTCAGAACAAGCCAAACGTAATGACAGCTGGGAAATGACTTATTAGCGCGACCGTACATAGTGCTGGACCACATAAATAGAAATATATACTATAACTCTCTTTCTATACCCCCCCCCCCCCCCCCTCTCTCTCTCACTCTCTTTTTCTTCCTCTCTGTCCTTCTCCCTCTGCCCTCCTATCTCTCCCTCTCTCTCTCTCTTGTTCTCACTCTCATTCTCTCTCGCATGCTAAAACACAACAAGCAGAACATCCCCTAACACTCTTTCTCTCCCCCCCCCCCTCTCTCTCTCACACACACACACACACTCTTCCATGCTAAAACTACCTCCTAACACATAATCCCTTTCCAAGAACACCTCCATATAGGTTCATGTCTAAGATAATCCCCTAATTCCCCCCCCCCCCCCCCACCCTCTCTCTCTCACTCCCCAATGACACCCCCACTCCCCATACGTTTAAGATAATCCCCTAATGCTTCCCCCCCCCCCCTCCCTTCTCTCTCTCTCTCTCTCTCTCTCTCTCTCCTCTCTCTCTCTCTCTCTCTCTCTCTCTCTCTCTCTCTCTCTCTCTCTCTCTCTCTCTCTCTCTCTCTCTCTCTCTCTCTCTCTCTCTCTCTCTCTCTCTCTCTCTCTCTCTCTCTCTCTCTCCAAGGACACCCCCCCACACCCCCACATTTAAGAGAACCCCCTAATACTCCTAGCGTCCGCCTTTATGCTTCCAGACTCATCGGTAATGTTCGTAAATTCATCCTTTATCGTCGAATTCTTGCCTGCAGATACATCCGTCGAATCCTGTTTATTCTCTTCGGCTTTGGTTTCATTGGTTTCTGTGTCCTCTTCTTGGTTCTCGCTTGCTTCTTCGGGATCTGGAACTGCTTGATCCTTGCTTGGGTTTTTGCTTGTGAGTGAAACCTGGTCTTTGGCTGAATCGCGATCTGTTGGAATGTTGGATGCAAGTGAAACTTTATCTTCAGTTGCTTCTTTCTCTGTTACTGAATTATCACCCTCCTCTGATCCCTTTTCAGTTGTTGAAACTGGATCTTCTTCTCTCGGTGAATCTCCATTGCTTGCTGACATTTCTTTGGAACTTCCAGCATCTTTTTCAGTGGCATTATCGGCGCTGGCTTCTGGAGTGGGGTCTTCTTCTTGATCTTTGTGTTTGTCATCATTGGAAGCCTCTGATTCCTCCTTCTCAGATGACCTATGGAACTCAATTTCCTCTGGCTTTGTCTCTGTGTTGCTTTCTGTCTCTTTGACACTTGACGTTTCAGGAGCCGAATCTTTAATACCCTCTGACGTTCTTGGGGAAGTGGAGTTTTCTTCTTCGACTGTTAGCTTGCTAGTCTCATCCTCCTCAGCTGATTTTGCAGATATATTATTTGTACCATCATTTTCGGCTGCTTCTGATCTTTCAGTGGCTTGATCTTTGAGGCTTGGAGCTTCATTGTTATCAGGCTCGTTGTCCATGCTTGAAGTACTTCTGGGAACTGACGACGCTTTGCCATCTTCATTTTCTGATTTGCCACTAGTCGTCTCGGCAGCATTGGATAGGTTTTTTTGTGGTTTAAGACTAGTTGACGACTGGCTGTTATCCTGGGCACTGCTGGAGTGACTCAACTGACTCACTGACCTGGAGTGACTCTTGGAACTCTTTGACTGACTATTTCCACTGACTGAATGGCTCTTGCTGGTCGTACTGCTCTTGGAATCCGGCCGACTTTTGCTGACTTTGCTGGTTTGGCTGACTTGCCCTGGACTCTTGGGATGACTTTTGACACTGTGGCTCTTACTGGTCGTACTGGTGACACTCGTAACTCTTGACTGACTCTTACTTCCCTTGCTGGCCTGACTCCTCTTGGATCCAGGACTGCCTGACTGAATCGCCCCGGTGACGGAAGCATGACTCTTAGCGCTTACGGATCCATGGCTCTTAACGCTAACAGAACCATGACTCTTTACGCTAACACTGCTCATGACTCTTGACTGACTCTTGCTGCCTTTGCTGGACTGACTCTTGGAAGTGGCCGAGTGACTCTTGCTCCCACGACTATGGGCTCTCGACTCAGGGGCAGGTGACTCAACTGGCGACGACTTCTCCACCCCGGCTTCATCTGTAAGAAAACAATGATCCCCCTTCAGTTAACCAACATGTATTTTTTTTATTTTTTTATTATGGTTATGTGTATGTAGTGTTAGTGAGCTTAGAAGGGTCAATGGGAGTCAAAAGAATATTTGCGCTATAATCTACCTCATTGCTTACCACACACACACACACACACACATACACACACTCTCACACACAGCCCGTAGCCTAGTAGGTAGAGCTCTCGTCTCACACACGAGGGGTCGGGGGTTCAATCCCCGGCCGGGCGGAGACAAATTGGGCTTGTCTCCTTTCATGTGTTAGCCTCAGTTCACCTAGCTGTAAATAGGTACCTGGAATAAGTGGGCGACGTTGTGACGTCCCATCTGGGGTTGGCAAAAATGGTACAAGGCGAGATGGGTATCATATGGTTCACCTAAGCTGATGGCTACCTAAGCCTTCGGGCGAGACGGTACCGTCTATAGTGAGAATGGTACCATACAGATCCACCCTAAGCCTTCGTTTCCGATGTCGCCAATTGGCTAAAATACAGACTACACACACATCCACAGCCATTCCAACAGTACATAAAACACTTAACATGCATTTCACGCAATACATTGCCAGTTAAGGAGGCGCGATAATAATGAGCTTAGCTCGCATTGCGTGGATTCCCCTTGACGAACAAGTAACTGAGTAACACACACACACACATATATATATATATATATATATATATATATTTATATATACAGAGAGAGAGAGAGAGCAAATAGAAATAGATATACCTACACTAAACAAAAAATAAGCTATAATATGGAATTCCAATATCCTTCCATCAAGGTAAAACAAAGAACAGAATATTGACGTCAATTCCAATAATGCACAACAACATTCTCAGCAAATATTTCTGGACTTAGTCTCTCGCTTTCGCTTTCTCTCTTTCTCTCTCTCTCTCTCTCTCTCTCTCCCTCTCTCTTGTCAAACACACACACACACACTTTCTCACTCACTCACACACACACACTATCTCTCTTGGCAAACACACACACACACTATCTCTCTTGTCAAACACACACACACTCTCTCTCTCGCTCTCTCTCTCTCTCTCTCTCTCTCTCTCTCTCTCTCTCTCTCTCTCTCTCTCTCTCTCTCTCTCTCTCTCTCTCTCTCTCTCTCTCTCAAACACACTCTCTCTCTCTCTCTCTCAAATACTATGCAGTGATTTGCTTGGATTATTGCCTACCGATAAATCATATTATCCGCCCCAGCCACTTACTGAATTTAAGGGGAAGGGGGTTTCTGTACCCCCCCCCCCCACCCCCCCTCCCTTCTTCCTCATGTTTAGCTCCATTAGTTTTGAGGTTTTTAGACGTTCGCCCCATTATTTGTGTGATTTTAAGACCTTTGGCCCCTTTCTTTATCAACATTAAGATCTTTCTTGACATGTAGGTGTCAAGATTTTCTTGGCGAGCGATGGCAAGCCTGTAAATTAATAGGAACCAGCCTTCGGCTGTGACATTTTTCTACCTAAAAAATGTACAAATTAATCTCGAAGGGGAGTCTTGAGGGTATTTTATAAAGCTTTATGGAGGTCTAGGAAGTAAATTACAAATCTGGTTTTTAGTTTGATCCCTAGACCTCCATCAAGCTTAAAAGAAATGCCGCCAAGACCCCCCATCAAGATAAATTTGTAAATTTTTCGGTAGAAAAATGTCCCAGCCCAAGGCTGGTTCCTCCTAAATTGCATTTAGCTACGTAATAGCTGAGTGACCAAGCTAATAACATGGCAATTTACCGTCAACTGGGAAAAATAGACTATAAATAATATATACTGTATATATAATCATTCTATAACTAACCTGTAGCCTATCTCCTTGTAGACTTTCAGCACTATCCTTACTCTCTGCTACTGCTTCATTGGCATTTGTTCTGACCTCAGCACTCTGATTTTCTTGTATATCTTCTCTTATTCTAACTATTCTATGACTAACTATTCTATATTTAAGTATTATATAACTAACCTTTATCTCCATGTAGACTTCCAGCACTATCCTTACTCTCTGCTTCCACTTCCCTGGCCTTTGTTTTGACCTCAGCACACTGATCTTCTTGTAGGCCTTTATCTTCTCTTATTCTAACTATTCTATAACTAACTATTCTATATCTAACTTCTATAACTAACCTTTATCTCCCTGTAGAGTTCCAGCACTGTCCTTACTCTCTGGTTCCACTTCTTTAGAATCTGTTTTGACTTGAGCACTCTGATCTTGGGGGTTATCTTCCCCTAGACTTTCTTCGTGTCCGTCTGGCGCCTCTCTCTCTCCCTGCACAGAAACGGGGTCTGGGAAAGAGAAGAGTTACGTAGAGTTACATATATACACAGACCTTGCGTCCCCTACTAGGCAGTCCGAACTTAAGGGGACAGTGACTGTTTGTTTGGTCTATTCATTCATTTATTCATATATTTTTTTAGTTTCCTCCATAGACCTCCATCAAGCTTAGAAAACCCCCCCCTAGACCCCCCTTCAAGATAAATTAGTACATTTTTCGGTAGAAAAATTTCCCGGCCGAAGGCCGGTTGCTTTTAAAATTGCAGGCTCGCTATCGCTCGCCAGGAAAAAATCGACACCTAAATGGCACAAAAGGTCTTAAAATTGACAACGAAATGGGGCGAAAGGTGTTAAAATCGCCAAACTAATGGGCCGAATATCAAAACTAGTGGGGCTAAACATTAGGGAGAAGGGGGTCCAGAAAAACGGTCTGCCTCCCCTTAATTCTAACAAAATTTGCTACTAAGTGGAAGGTAAGGCTAGCAAAACAAAAGGCTCTCTCCCCACGCACCACTTCCTCCGAGAAACAGAAAACAATATCGGGGTAAAATAGTATATATGACCATATGAAGATCAGCAAGTGGGAGTCTACAAAAGGTCAGCTGATTCACAAAAGATACACATTTTAAGGGGAGAATTAATTAATTAAATTATTTATGTATAGTTCTATGTTTACGAAGGACACAAAATACAAAGCTGCGTATAACAAGTGTCTACCCCAAAGTTGAAAGATTGACAGAACCAAATTCAAGGTACGTTAGAGTCATAATGTCTGGACACACGGAGCTGGAAGCAGTTTAAATCATAAGATGAGGGGAAGACAAATTGAGGGAGGGAGTTCCAAAGCTTACATATTGAGTAGAAGAAAGACTGAGAAAATTAGTTCACTCTTGGGTTAGAGAGTTGGACAGAATAGGGGTGGGAGTGTGCTGAAAGGCGGGTGCCTCCCACTCTCTCCATAAAGGAGCTGAGAAAGGTGTGAAGAACTCTGATTATTGTAATAGCGGTAGAAGAGTGAGAGAGATGCAACATTGTGGCGTGTAGAGAGAGATTGTAGGGAATTAGTGAGAGGAAGTGAATTGATGATACAAAATGCTTTTGAGTCTATCCTTTCAAGAAGTGCGGTATGGGTGGAACGTCCCCACACATTTTTTTTTTTTTTTTTTTTTTTAAGAGACAATGAACGGAGGAAGGAAAAACACAGATAAAACAAAAAGGTCCATGTGCCTAAAGGCATCCTCCATTCATAAAATGTTTGTAACAACTGGATTTAAACATTTGTTGATTGTAAGTTTGTGGAAAGCAATTCGAGGGAAGTGAATTCCAAAGAGTAGTAGCTCTGGGGATAAATGAATTCTGATAAGCAGAAGTTCTGCATTGTGGAGGAGAAAGTGTAAATTCATGGGCGCTCTCAAACAATACTCGATACATGGGCACTTTATGCCCCAATACAGAGCAAGATGTTGAGCGGGGGTGAAGAACCCATGGAGACAGTTGAACACACCTAACTTCTGGGAAGCTGCTTTAGCAAAAGTGGTAATATGATCTTTCCAAGAAAAGTCAGGAAAAAAAAAGAAACGCCAAGAATACTGACAGATTAATGGTTTAGATGTGTATTGTTAAAGAATAAGGAATATTCATGTGAAAAACAGTGGGCATATAGATGGAGAAATTAGATTTTGGAAGCATTGAAATCAACAAGATTTTCTCTACCCCATTCGGAGATAGTTGATAGATCAGAAGATAGGCGTGCTATGGCCTTGTCACATGAATTTTGGAGTGATTGCATGCTGGATTGTTGTGGAAATATAGTTGAATAGTGTTAGGTAGAGACATCTACATCATGGATGAAACTAGAGGTACAGTTGAGAAGATCATTAATGAATATTAGAAAAAGAACTGGAGACATGACAGAACCCTGAGAAACACCGGAGTTGATAGTTTAAGGAAGTAAGCGATGGCCATCCACAACCGCAGCTGTGGAACGGCCAGAAAGGAAATTAGAGATAAAGGAAGTTAGTTTAGAAATTAGACATTTGGCATAAAAGTTTATAACATTTACAAATGAATGGGGTGTAAGGTCTTAAAATCGCCAACAAATAAAATAAAACACACAAAGAGCTAACTCTCTACAACTTCTGTCTTAACAACGATATAAGTTGTAATATTTTATGTATAATTGACCACTTACGAATTTCAGGCTATATAGAAGTTGGAGCCGTAACCATCGATATTAAACAGATGTGAAATAATAATGTTGGTCTCTGAAGGTTAAGATTAAGTATGTTGAATTAGGTTTATGTACTTATCAATGCACTACAATCGTATTTTAGCTGATAATTCTGCTAAATATCTATGTCTACAGCTCCACCTTCCTTATAGCCTGAAACTCGCTAGTGGTCAATCAAGCTATGTTATTTCCTCACCATCTTTGGTGTCAGTCTTTTCCCCAGCCTCTTCTTCTTCTTCTTCTTCTTCTCCAGTGAGTTTATCTAATTCTGTCTTGAGCAGATTTGCACTAGCATTTCCAGATTTGTCTCCCTCTTCTTTGTCCTGCTCCCCTTCACCAGCGCTCCCAGATTCTTCTTCGGCATTTTCTTCTGCCTTTTCGATGGTTTTCTCTGTTTCTGCTGATTCGTCTTGAACTGATCCAGGCAGGGGGACTTCTGACGCTGACAGAGAGGCCTTTACTGATCTATTGGACTTAGGAGACGCTGTGTTAGGTGATGACTTGGAGGTGTTGGAATGGGCTGAGTGTCTCTCCTCCGTGGCGGCTTCCAGAGACTTGGCCGATTTGGGTGACTTCTTGGACTGGGCCGAGTTCGTACGGGGCTTCAAGACATTATTCAGGAGCGGAAATTCATCAACTTTGGTCTTTGGCCCATCGTCTCCATCTTCTTCTTCCTCCTCCAGATCTCGGAGTTTGTTTAGGAGGGGCGAGTTCTTAAGCGGAGTCCTGAGCGGGATGTCCGTGTTCAGGTGGTCATCGTCGCTTGCTTCACTGCTTCGTTCAGTATCCGTGTGTGCTTCACCAAACTTCAATAAAGATACGCTGCCCGTACACCCCATGGTCTTCAAAGTTCCGTAGAATTTTTCAGTAAAATTTGCTTGTAGAAGATCAAACGTTTGCTTCTCAAGTCAAGTAGCGTATTTTTCTGCTTCTTTTTTTCGAGCTACTAATCAATTATAGTTTCGTAGCGTTTCTTTCTACTACTTTTTCTCGAGTTATTAAGGAGTTCTAGTGTAGTAGCGTTCTTTATGCTACTTTTTCTCGAGTTTCTAAAAATGAACTTATAATTTTCTGCTTTGATTTAGTTACTGCAGCTTTAACAAACACACCAACTGATTTCTCTGATAATCCATAGACTTTGATACTCCAAAAATGATATCATAGCTGACTCTGCAATGTTCTATCTCTCTGTTCTATCTATATTATGTGCTCTGTTTATATTTCAACACATGTGGGGTTTCTTTAGAGTTGCTTTACACTGTATTTGATCGGCGATGTTACCCTCATGTCTGAAATGAGATACAAATATGAATGACCTGTAATGAAGTTTTTTATTATTCATTATTTATTTATTTGTTATTATTATTAAAAAAAAAATGGAAAAGTGTGGATTGGGCCTGAGTATATAGAATATATATAGATTGTTTTTGTTTTTAAAGTTTGTTCCCTAGACCTCCACCAAGCTTTCAATAACACCCTAAGACCCCCTTTCCAAATAAATTTGTAAATTTTTCGGTAGAATAAAATAACCAGCCAAATACCGGTAAGTTCGAAGTAAATGAATACATAAATAAAATAGAATAAACAAATAAGTAAATAGAGTGACTGAATTAGCAAACCGAGAACTTATGGCTATCAATAATTATATATCTATAAGTCTATTCGTTGTAAGTAGGCGAGAAATCATGACCTCTATCCTCTGTAACTCAAAAACTACTAGAGTAATCGAGCTAATATTTCTACCATTTGAGAAGAGTCAGTCAAAGAATAGATGTGGGAATTTACAGCCAATTTTCTCTAGCCCTTTTTGAGTTACAGAGGATAGAGGTCATGATTTCGCGCCTACTTACAGCGAATAGACTATAGCTCAGGACCCATAATCTCTATCTTCTAAGGGGTCTCTAAGGTAAATGTCAAACGGTATCTAAAATAGGCGCTTACACAACGGGGGGTCGATAGAGCCTGTGATTCACTATTCACACATATTGATTGGACATACAGTACAGTCATGGTTCGGTATGAGAGGTAACTATTTGGATAATTAGATATATTTGGTGCATTATTACATCATGAAAACCGAAGCTTTAAGGGGAGTTTTTAGTTTGTTTCCTAGACCTCCATCAAGCTTAGAATTACACCCCCTTGACACCCTTTCAAGATAAATGTTGTACATTTTTCGGTAGAAAAATTTCTCGGCCGAAGGCCATTTCCTCTTAAATTACAGGCTCGCTTTCGCTCGCCAGGAAAAAAACGGCATCTAAATGGCACGAAAAGTCTTTAAATTGACAGAAATGGAGCGAAAGTTCTTAAAATCGCCAAATTAATAGGTCGAACGTCTTAAAATCACTAACGCAATGAGGCTAAACCTGAGGGATAAAGGGGTCAAGAAAAAAATCCCTCAAGTTGAAATCTCCCCTTAAGTATTTTAAGGTAGGTTCACACATTGGCAAGTCGGAGCGCGAGGCCAACGCGAGTCACACTCGCCGCATATCGCCGTTGATGGAGCCCGAACCCAATGCGAGTAGCATCTGATGCGAGTAAACACGCATATAACACGAATATAACACGAGTTTACACGAGTTTACACGAGTTCACAGGAGTATCCGCGAGTGTCGAGGAGTGTAACACGACCCCAACACGCACCGCCAAAATTTGAAAAATAACGGTCAAATTCCAGGGTACGAATAGTGCGAGTCTACAGGAGTCTACACGAGTGTCACAGGAGTTTACGTGAGTTTACACGTGTTTACACGAGATGAACACGAGTCTACAGGAAGTTAACAGGAGTGTATGGAGTGTATATTCTATTTAATTTATATCTTGTATTTATTTATATTTCATGTTGGATATCAATCTGTATATTATTATTTGTCATCATATATCCTTTGCATATATTCCACATCATTATTTATGTTAATATCAATATTATTCCAGAAACCTATTTCATTCATATTATATGCTATTTGTTCTCTCTTCATTATTGTTGTTAATATCAATATTTTTCATAACACAACTTGAATTCATATTAACCCGCTGAGTGCCAGCCAATTTTGACGGTGTGCTTCTGCCAGTGCCAGAGGTATTGTTTTTTTGTTTTTTGGCTAAATCTATCAAGTTGGGAGAGCCATACAGTAGGTGCAGTTGTTTCGCTGCTACGATTTTTGTTGATAATATAAACAGACTCGTGTGACACTCATGTAGACTCGTGTGACACTCATGTAGTCTCGCGTGACACTCATGTAGACTCGCGTAGACTCATGTAGACTCGCGATCATTTAATTTCTAAATAGTACAACGCGAGTGTCACGCGAGTCTACATGAGTGTCACACGAGTCTACAGGAGTCTACGCGAGTCTACGCGAGTCTATGCGGGTTGGCGTCCTACTCCCACTTGACTCTCCAAATTTCATGTCTGCATGAAATTTTTGGCCGCGTTTGCGAGTGTACGCGGTGCAGCGCGAGTCAACGCGAGTCTGTGCGAGTGTCGGCGAGTGTCGGCGAACTTGGGATAATCATTGGCGAGTGCAAAAATTTCATCACTCGCGTTGGAGTTGCGCTCCGACTCGCCAATGTGTGAACCTTGCTTAAGGGTGTGGAGGGTGGTTCAGGGCCCCTTCTCCCTCATATTTAGCCACATTAGTTTTCATATTTTAAGACATTCGTCCAATGTCTTGTGGTTATTGTTTAAAGTTTGATGAAGGTCTAGGGGGAAAAAAATCCTTAGAGAAAAATAATAATAACAAATTAAAAAAAAAAAAAAAAAAATAGAAAACAATAAATAGGAAAAGTGGGGATTGGGCCTGAGTAAATAGATAGATGGACAAATAATTAAATCACAATAAGATCAGAAATAAAGGGTGACCGGTCAACTCAACCAGTAGACCATTTCAACCAGTAGCTCTCAACCAGTACCAAATCAACCAATACGGTTAGGTTAGGTTAGGTTAGTACTATATTTTGGCACTGGTTTGGTTGGTCTGGGTTGATTTGGCACTGGTTGAGAGCTACTGGTTGAAATGGTCTACTGGTTGAGATGACATGGAACCGGTTAGTAGTGATAGGTGAAAGAATGGGAACTAAAAATGTCGATAGTCTATAATTGAATGTTCCAATTATTATGGACATGTCAATTATTATGGACATGTCAATTATTATGGACATGTCAATTATTATGGACATGTCAATTATTAAGGCAATCAAAGATATAGAGGTGTCTTTCAAACAAGGTGGGAGTGACCTGATTTAGCCTTTAGTTATGCAGGCGGGGCTATTTTGGCGCCTCAAGGTTATTGGTGGGATGAACAAAGGGCTATTTTTATATGTTATCTAAGGGGGGTCACCTGCTTTGTTCTATCTTTCTCTCGTTGCGATAGCGATCCAGCATTGTATGGACAAATTCGACTTCGCCGGAGACATTTTTCTATCGAAAAATGTACAAATTTAGCTTGCTGTCAAAACAAAAATATATATAATATTGACACCTGGATGGGGGTAAACGTCTTAAAACAGTAGGCTGAATGGGGCCGAATGGATACAAGCCAAAGAGAGAGGGAGAGAAAGAAAAAAAAAGCGAGGTGGGCTCCCTTAATTATCTTTTTTGTTTATTTATATATTGTTTATTTATATATTGTTTATTTATATATTGTTTATTTATATATTGTTTATTTATATATTGTTTATTTATATATTGTTTATTTATATATTGTTTATTTATATATTGTTTATTTATATATTGTTTTGCTTACTATGATATTTTTGTTAACAATATTCTTGAGTTGTGACCCCCTTGAAGAGCATGACGCGTTTTGACACTTTATTGTGGCTATCATTAGACGATTTTCCTCAGGTTAGGAAGGTCCTCAAGGAATTAAAGGGTTTTAGGCAATCTCAGGTAACCCTCTGATTGCCATTTACCCTTCCTAATCTGAATAATATGGTATACAAATAGTCAGAAAACTGAAAAGCCTTGCGTCATCTAATCTTGAAAGGCTTTAACAGTAATGCAATAATAATGTAGGTTTCTGACGGCTAGAAAGGAGTTTAATTGGATTTTATGTATTTACTAGCTGAGGTACCCGGCGCTGCCCGAGTGAAAAACGCAGTATGGGCTGTCTATCTTGGGGGAGGAGCCGGGGACTCTCCATCTGTCTATCTTGGGGGAGGAGCCGGGGACTCTCCATCTGTCTATCTTGGGGGAGGAGCTGGGGACTCTCCATCTGTCTATCTTGTGGGAGGAACCGGGGACTCTCCATCTGCCTATCTTGGGGGAGGAACCGGGTACTCTCCATCTGTCTATCTTGGGGGAGGAACCGGGGACTCTCCATCTTGAAAACTGAGGGAGATGGTGGGGCTCCCTCTCTCTCTCTCCCCCCCCCCCCCTGCTTAAAACCTATTCTGGCACCCCCTTAGTATTTATGCCAAGTATGGGCTCTCCATCTTTAAAACTGAGGGAGTCCCCCCCCCCCACTTAAAACCTATTCTTTCTGGCATCCCCTTAGTATGCATGCCAAGTATGGGCTCTTCATCTTGAAACTGAGGTAGTAATTCGTGAACAAACAAACAAACAGACAGACAGACAGACAGACAGACAGTGCCCTTTATATAGTAGATAAAAGTATTCCAACCGTATTTTATCTGGTAATTCTGCTTAAGGGGAGGTTCTTAAGTGTTTCCTATACTTCCATCAAGCTTGAAATTACACCCCCTTAACCCCCTTTCAAGATAAATTTGTACATTTTTCGGTAGAAAAATGTCCCGGCCGAAGGCCGGTTCCTCTTAAATTACAGGCTCGCTATCGCTCACCAGGATTTTTGTTACACCTAAATGGCACAAAAGGTCTTAAAAGTGACATAAATGGGTCAAAAGTTCTTAAAATCACCAAACTAATGTGGCGAACGTCTTAAAATCTCAAAAGCAATGGGGCTTAACATGAGGGAGCAAGGGGTAAACAAAAAAAATCCCTCAAGTGAAAATCTCCCCTTAACTCCTATACCGGCGACGTCTTTTCACTTTTATTTTAGCTACATTAAGACGATTTTCTGCAGTTTCAGAAGGGTCTGACTCTGTGGTAGTAAACTGGGTTAAGGGCAGATAGTTCCAAGCCTGTTCATTGCTGGAGGACTTTTTAAAACTGAATACAATCGTCAATAGAAGCCAGAATAAAGTTAAAAAGACGGCGCTGGTACAGAAGGGGTTAATAT
Organism: Paralithodes platypus; assembly: GCA_032716605.1. NCBI lineage: Eukaryota > Metazoa > Arthropoda > Malacostraca > Decapoda > Lithodidae > Paralithodes > Paralithodes platypus. Next base: position 38,446,917 of record CM064562.1, read on the forward strand.
TGATGTTTACGGCTCCAACTTCCTCGCCATCGTATCTTGAAAGGGTCGGTGTTTAATATTTTGTAATGATGCGGTTTATAATGTACTGCTGAAGTATGTTGATTGGTCTTGCTAGAGTATTTTGAAACACAGTCTGTGATCTGATTAATTATGGTTTTACAGGAAGATTCTTATTTATTTGTGTTTATATATATATATATAATTATATATATATATATATATAATTTTTGTTTAGTTTCCTCCCTAGACCTCTATCAAGATTAAAAAGAATACCCCTAAGACTCCCATGGAGATCAATTTTCGAAACTGTGTTGGCCAAAGGCCCGATTCCTCGTTAATTGCAGGTTCGCTTTCGCTCGCCAGCAAAATATCAACACCTAAATGGTACGAAAGGTCCTAAAATCGCCAAACAAATGGGGCTAAACATGAGGGAGAAGGGCGTCCAGAACCCCCCTCCCCCCCTTTAGAAGTGTTGAGTTCTTTGCTACCAACAACAGGCTCCTTGTTGGTATATTGAATCAACGACTCAAAACTACGAAAACCTCAAATTGTTATCCCCCAGGGTTTCATCTTGAGAGGCTCAAAGATGAGGAGTGTGCAAGGAAGTATGCAGTGGCAGTCTCAAACAGATTTGAAGCGCTTGGCTACCTGGAGGATCCTGTGGAATTGTTTGAAAACTTTAAACATGGAGCCCTGTCAGCAGCTGATGAATGCATTGGTGTTAAACCGAGGTAAATGAGAGGTTTCCTAGTGGGTGAGATGCTGGGCATAACAGAAGAGAGTTGTGCTGCCAGATTGAATGGAGATCTTGGTCAGCACAGGGCCCTGTCTTGTAGAGCAAGAACTTCCCTGAGGAGAGACAAAGAGAGGTAAGTCGCTCTGGAGGTTGAGGGGAATTTCTCTGCAAATGACCTTCGGTCTGCTTACCAAGCCTTGAAGAAACTCCTCTCAAAGTCTACCCAACAAATTAGTTCAGTTCGGATGGCGGATGGTCAACTGGCATCGGGTGATGATGAGTGTAGAGCCCGCTGGGCTGAGTGGTTTGAGCAGATGTACATGGCCAGTGCCCTCAACAGACAGCTTTATCCAGTGATCGTCCAACCACCAGTACCTGATCTGCCAATTAGTGAAGACCCTCCCTCCCTTGCTGAAGTAAGGGAGGCTGTAGCTAAGCTGAAGGGTAGGAAGGCTCCTGGTATTTGTGGCATTCCTGAAGAACTATTAAAAGTTGGGGTGAGTCCATGGTCCATGGGTTACATGCGTTCCTGAGAGCTGTATGGCAGACAGGTACCATTCCTCTTGACTGGAAAAGCGGTCTGGTCACTTCTATCTAGAAAGGGAAAGGGGACCAAAAGGAATGCAATAATTACTGTGGTATCACACTGCTCAGTGTGCCAGGCAAGGTCTTTGCCCATATCCTGTAGATGCGAACCCGAGCCAATTGCTAAAAGAGCAGAAACCTTAGCAATTTGGATTTATACTCAAGAAGTCAACTATTGACCGGATTCTGGTGCTGCTGGTGCTTGTGGAACGCTGACTTGAGTTTCATAAAGGCCTGCTTGCAGTTTATGTTGATCTCAAGAAGGCATTAGACTCAATGCACCGAGAGACGCTCTGGGAGCTACTATGGATATACCGGATTCCTGCAGTGATTATTGACCTGGTGTCTGGACTATATACAGGAACAGAGAATGCTGTTAAGTGTGGTGGGGGAGCATTGTCCTTCATCCCTGTGAATTCAGGTGTGAGACAGGCGTGTGTTCTAGCACCTACACTTTTCAACACTTGTATGGACTGGTTACTGGACCGGACAGTTGGGAAGAGTCGCTATGGAACAAACGTCGGCAGTCTGAGGATCACTGTTTTGGTTTTGTAGAGGATGCAGTGATCCTAGCGGAGACATTGGATATTCTCAGATTGGGCTCGAGACACTACATGAGCAGCTGGAGCAGCTGGGTTTAACGATCTCTTGGACTAAGATTAATTTCCAAGCATTTGGTGATTTATTGGGTGATGCAGTGCAATCTGTTAAAGCATGTGGTGAGGACTTAGAGATCTTAGATTAATCTACTTACCTTGGTAGCATGATCTATATAATTGGTGATTCGGGCTACATTGCCTCGGCTCAGCATAGCCTTTAAGGTTATGGTTTCACTCAACAAAAGTATACCGCGATGTTGATGTAGATACCTTTGAGGAAGAAGAAAGCTGCAGATCTTCAAAACACTGGTGCTCCCTGTCTTATTATATGGATGTGAGACATGGACACTTAACAATGAGTTGAAGAGATGCATCAATACCTTTGGTACTAAATGTCTTCGCAGGATCATGGGCTATTGCTGGCATGACTACTTTTCAAATCAGCGACTACTCCATAAAACTGATACAAGACATGTTAATTGCATGGTCCGTGAACGCCAACTTGGGCTATATGGGCATGTGGTTCGCCTCCCTGAAACAGACCCTTCTCATGAGGTGGTCTCTACAGAAGACAACCCTGAGTTTTGCCTTTTGTCTCCCTCGTCCACATAGAAAAAATCATTCTAATAGCATCCAGTATAAAGTTGAATGGACAGCACCGGTACAGAAGGGGTTAAGGGCGTTATGAGCGTATGGCAGGTACCGGTATATGGGCGTGGTGGTGGGTGTTGAGAGAGCTGTGGACGGTAGGGTGGTTGGTGGTGGAATGAGGTGGGTGTGTGTGTGGGACCCCCTGTCTGTGTGGTGGAGGGGAGGGGGAGAAGAGGAGGAGGAGGAGGAGAAGGAGAGAGAGAGAATGTGAGAGAGAGAGAGAGTGAATAAACCATTCTCCTCTCTCTCTCTCATTACTTTGTTCTCTCTCTTCCATACTCTTACTATCGATTTCTTTTGGATCAATTTTTCCCTCTCCCTCTCTCCCCCCCCCCCCCTCTCTCTCTCTCTCTCTGTCTCTCTCTCTCTCTGTGTAAATATATATATATATATATATATATATATATATATATATATAATTATATATATATATATATACAGAGAGAGAGAGAGGGAGGAATTGGCCACTTGTGAGTTTCAGCCTATAAGGAATATGGAGGTTTAGTTAACAATATATTGCAGAATTACCCGCCAAAATACAGTTGTAGTTCATATATAAACACATAATACCAATTTCAACAAAGAAAGATAATTGGAAATAGGACAGAACCCTAAGGAACATCGTAGTTGATAGGTTGAGGAAGTGAACGATGACCGTCCACAACCGCAGCTATTGAACGGCCAGAAAGGAAATTAGAGACAAAGGCACAGATAGAGGGATAGAAACCGAAGGAGGGTAGTTTAGAAAATTAAAGATTTGTGCCAGACTCTATCAAAGGCCATCGATATGTCTAGTGCAATTAAGGAATCCATACTGGCAATATGAGAGTAGATTATGGGAAGAGAGATGCTTAAGAAATTTTGAAGTAGGAATAGTTTCAAAAACTTTGGAGATGCAAGAAATGAGAGCAATTGGACGATAGTTTGAGGATTGAAAGCGGTCACCCTTCTTTGGGACAGGTTGAATGAGAGAATACTTCCAGGAAGAAGGAAAGACGTTAGAGGTGAGACATAGAGGGAAGAGTTTGCCTAGGCAGGGAGTCAACACAGAAGCACAGTTTTTGAGCACAACAAGAGGAACACCATCCGGACCGGTACGCCTTCTTAGTATTAAGCCCAGAGAGGTTAGAAAGTACATCTTTAGATGAGATTAGGATTTTAGGCATAAGTAGGAGAGATGGGGGTGGAGAGGGAGGAATAGCACCGGAATCATCCAAGGCGGAGTTTCTAGCAACAGTTTGAGCTAAGAGTTCAGCTTTGTCAGAGGAAGAAGTGATGGTTGTGACATCAGAGTGGAAAAGGGGAGGGGAAGACGAGGAAGAAAATTGTTGGAGAGATTTTTGGCTAGATGCCAGAAAGCTTGGGAGGAGCTAGAGTTGGATAGTTCAGTGTACACATAAGGGGTTCTATTGGGTTGCACCGGGGCCACTGAATCCTACCCCCTTGGTTACCTTTGGGTTAAGGTGCTCGGAACGGCAGCCGGGGATGCTAGTTTCTCCTTGCCAGCTCCAATCTCACCAAATATGACGGATGACTTTAAAAATGAGTTAATGACGGGTGCCCCAACCTACCATCATATATTATGTTGTTGTTGTTGTTGTAGTTGTTCCCTAAGCTGCCTGGCCGAACAGCCCCGAGTCCCTGAGGAAGGCCATGGCCATGATCGGGCTTTCCCACAGAGCTCTCATTGAGTGTAGATTGTGTTGTTGGCGTAAGTGGTTGTGTGAAATGCAGTCTTCTATGATGTGTTTAATGGTATGGGGTGCTGTGTTACATCCCGGGCAGGCGTCGACAACGGAGTCATCCAGTCTCTTCTGATAGCTCAGGAGAGCTGGATGGTGTCCGCATCTCAGCCTGGCCAGGTGGACTCTGTCCTCGCGAGGGAGGGAGGATTCGGAAGGATGGATTTCGGGAGGTCGTGCATGCAGCTGCGTGTTGTCTGTGAGTGAGTGGATGGATTGGCGAGAGATATGAGTATGGATGTGCTTCTGGAAGTTGGTTCGGGGTGGGCAGGGAGGGAGAGAGGACAATAATTGTGTGTGATACCGTGTGCTGGGTGTTGTTTTGATATTTCTTGGTGTCTGTGGGTGTGTTGCCATGTAGTTTAGTGGGTGGTCTTGGTTCGTGGAGGCTGCTGCCAGGAATTGAGTGCCTCTCATATCCAGATGGTCTTTGACTTTGAGGATTTTGGTTTCTTGATGTATATATTATGTTAGGGACCGAAGTTTCCTTGTCGTGATTTATCCACTACACATAGAGACACGCCTGCACAGACCAACATAGCTCCTAGCCAGGTTAGTTTACTGGTGGTCTGCTCTCCCAAACATCGCCCCACTACGGTCGTCACCAGAAACGTGAGGCCGTTGCTGAGTAGTACGGCCAGCGACAGGTCCGCTCTGCCCAGGGTGTAGACGAATAATACACTGCCGGCTTGGTTTAGGAGGAACGGAAACAGGTAGCTCAGTTCGTTGCCAGGAACTTTATTTCACGACCCACTCACTGCGCTCTCCGAAATCTTGAAAACGGCTAATTTTTTACGCTTCGAAACCCTCCAACTATCGTCCAATTGCTCTCATCTCTTGTATCTCTAAAGTTTTTTAAACTATTCTTACTCATCCACATTGAAAAACAAAAGTGTGAGGTGGGTGGAGAGGGAGGAATAGCATTGGAATCATCCAAGGTGGAGTTTTTAGCAAAAGTTTGGGTGAAGAGTTTGGCTTTGTCAGAGGAAGAAGTGATGGTTGTGATATCAGAGAGGAAAAGGAGAGGGAAAGACGAGGAAGTAAAATTGTTGGAGAGGTTTTTGGCTAGATACCAGAAAGCTAGTTTGAAAGCGTCGGTACCATTTGAATGCTTCCTCCTTATTGCGGACAGCACTAGAACAGGCATGAGTAAACCAAGATTGTTTTGCTTTAGTCTGAGAGAAATAAAATGGAATTTATGCTTCCATGCCCGATAGGATTACCTCGATAATGCATTCAGCACTCTCCGAGGGCTCCCGGCCACGGAAGCAAAAGTCATTCCATGGGAACTCAATGAAGTACTGCCGAAGAACCTCCCAGTCGGCACCGCCAAAGTGCCACAAGCGCCGCCGGCTGGGAGGATCGGGTGGCTGTACTGGAGAGCTAGGACAGGTGACATAGATAAGTTTATGGTCGGAGGAGCCCAAAGGAGAGGAAAGATCGACAGTATAATTGGAAGGGTTAGAAGTTTGAAACAAGTCGAGAATGTTGGGCCAATCTCCGAAGCGATCCGGGATATGGGTAGGTTGCTGAACCAACTGCTCTAGGTCATATAGGATAGAAAAGATGTAAGCTTGTTCACCAGGTTGGTCAGTGGAATGAGAGGAGAGCCATTGGTGGTGGTGAATGTTGAAATCTCCTTAGATGGAGATTTCTCAGAAAGGAGAAATGGATAGGATGTGTTTCACTTTAGAGTTTAGATAGTCAAACAAATTTGGGAAAGTCAGTAGAGTTAGGGGAAAGATAGACAGCACAGAAATATTTAGTATGAGAATGACAGGATAATTTGAGCTTGGGGGCCGTTTTGTGTATGGCCCACCTCATAAAGAGGAGTAAGTTCGTCTGGCAATAGATAGATAGATACTGTGTTTTCAGACCTCAGCAATTTCTGTTCACTTAAGGGGGGTCACCTGCTTGTTTTATCTTTATCTCCTTTTCTCTCTTTCTCTGGCTTGTATCCATTCGGCCCCATTCAGCCAACTGTTTTAAGACGTTTATCCCCATCCATGTGTCAATTTCTTCCTGGCGAGCGATAGCGAGCCAGCATTTTATGGAGAAATCCGGCTTCGCCGAAGACATTTTTCTATCGAAAAATTTACAAATTTTGCTTGCTGTCAAAACAAAAATGTATATATGCTGGCTTGCTACCGTTCGCCAGGAAAATATTGACACCTAGATAGGGGTAAACGTCTTAAAACAGTAGGCGGAATGGGGCCGAATAGATACAAGCCAAAGAGAGAGGGAGAGAAAGAGAAAAAAAGCGACGTGTGGCTCCCTTAATAGATAAAACAAGAGTTGAACCTATTATAAGATACTGTTACTTGGCCTCCTTAGCTGCATACCCAGTTATAATTGGTATTGAGCTATGGTGGTGATTACTACTTCCTTATTGGTGGTGGTGGAGAGTGAGAGAGTGAGTGTGAGAGAGAGTGTGTGTGTGTACAATAGATAGACAGGTAGCTAGATAGATGCAGAGAGAGAGAGAGATTGTGTAAAATAGATAGACAGATAGATAGAGAGAGAGAGATTGTGTAAAATAGATAGATAGAGAGAGAGAGATTGTGTAAAATAGATAGATAGAGAGATTGTGTAAAATAGATAGACAGATAGATAGAAAGAGAGAGAGATTGTGTAAAATAGATAGACAGATAGATAGAAAGAGAGAGAGATTGTATTAAATAGATAGAAAGAGAGAGATTGTGTAAAATAGCGAGCTAGAGAGAGAGAGAGAGAGAGAGAGAGAGATAATAGCGTGCCGGTAAATACGTCCACGAATGTTTATCCGTAAATGTATAAGCAGTCTGGAATTCCTTGCTTACCTCACTTCCGGCAGAACCCTTTCAGTACCGGTGACACCTCATTTTAAGGGCAGATGGGCCGTTTTTCTGGTCCCCCTTCTTCCTCGTGTTTAGCCCCATTAGTTTTCAGAGTTTATGACGTTCGGCTCATTAGTTTGTCGATTTTAAGACCTTTCGCCCCATTTTGTTGTCAATATTAAGACTTTTTGTGCTATTTAGGTGTCGTTTTTTTCCCCTGGCGAACGATAGTGAGTCTGTAATTTTGAAAGAACCGGTACCGAAAAATGTACAAATTCATCTGGAAAGGGGATCTAATGGATGTTTTTTTAAGCTTGATGGAGGTATAGCGAGGAAACAATAAAATAATATAAAGATACATAAATGAGCAAATAATTATATAAACCATCCCCCCCCATCACATGTCCTTCCTAAGCTTCATAAAATCGTCCAAGCGTACCTGAAATCACGTAATCTAGACGTCACCGGTACGGAAAGGGTTAAGGGGGGATGAGCATATTTATTTGCTCATTTATGTATCATTATGTTGTGTTATTAGTTTCCTCGCTAGACCTCCATCAAGCTTATGTTGTGTTATTAGTTTCCTCGCTAGACCTCCATCAAGCTTAAACAAAAACATCCATTAGATCCCCCTTCTAGATTAATTTGTACATTTTTCGATAGAACAATGTCTCCGCCGAAGGCCGATTCCTCTCAAATTACAGGCTTGCTATCGCTCGTCAGGACAACAATCGATACCTAAATAACACGAAAACTCTTAATATTGACACATAGATGTGGCGAAAGGTCTTAAAATTACCGAACTAATGGGTCGAACGTCTTAAAATCTGAAAACTAATGGAGCTAAACCTGAGGAAGAAGGGGGTCCAGAAAAAGTACCCACCTCCCCTTGAGTTGCTTACGACTAGGTTCCAGAAATGTCCTGGGTGACAGATTGATACGGGCGCTTTTTCGGCAACGGTATTTTGGGCAATTTTGGTCCGGTTATGTGTGTTCCTGTGTTGGTGGTGTAATGGTTTTAATTGTTTATGTTCTTGGTGTGGTGTCCCGAGTTCGAATCCCGGGAGGACCATATACTTTCATTAGTTTATTCAAGTACATTGGGGTTTGTATTGGATGATTAGAACGGGGTGTTACTATTATACACACTCTTTTCATTATGTGTATGAAGGAGACAAAAGACAAGCTGACTGTAACGAGTGTCTCCCTCCCAAAACATGAAAGAGTGATAGAGAGCCTAATTCAAGGTACGTTAGAGTCAAAATGTCTGGACACACGGAGCTTGAAGCAGTTTAAGTTATAGGTTGAGGGAGAGAGTTCCAAAGCTGACTTGTTGAGTAGAAGAAAGACTGGGGAAAACGGTTCACTCTTGGGTTAGAGAGTTGGGCAGAATAAGGGTGGGAGTGTGTTGAAAGGCGGTTGCTCCACACTCTCCGAACTGCATGTGTGTGTGTGTTTGTGTAAGAGATAGATAGATAGATAGCTAGTGAGAGAGAGAGAGAGAGTTAACAAGGGTGTGGACCTCACATAATCAATCTGGCAGCCACATTCCCTGCAACATGTTTACTACACACACACACACACAGGCACATACATTTACACACACACACACACACACACACACAGGCACATAAACACAGCACACACACACACAGGCACATATAAACACAGCACACACACACACTCTCTCTCTATCACACACACACACATACATTTACACACACACACACACACACACAGGCACATATAAACACAGCACACACACACACTCTCTCTCTCTCTATCACACATACACACACACACACATTTACACACACACATACACAGGCTCATATAAACACAGCACACACACACACACTCTCTCTCTCTATCACACACACACACACATTTACACACACACATACACAGGCTCATATAAACACAGCACGCACACACACACACACATTTACACACACACACACACACACACACACATTTACACACACACACACCCACCCACAGACAGACAAACTCTTTCTCTCTAAACATCAACATGTCATATACAGTATATAAAACCACGTCATATACAGTATATAAAACCACATGTCATATACAGTATATAAAACCACATGTCATATACAGTATATAAAACCACATGTCATATACAGTATATAAAACCACATGTCATATACAGTATATAAAACCACATGTCATATACACTATATAAAACCACATGTCATATACAGTATATAAAACCACATGTCATATACAGTATATAAAACCACATGTCATATACAGTATATAAAACCACATGTCATATACAGTATATAAAACCACATGTCATATACAGTATATAAAACCACATGTCATATACAGTATATAAAACCACTCAACTCTGCCCTACACCCCTAAGCACCATCTCCCCCCCCCCCCCCCCCCCCCACACCCCTACGCACCATCTCCCCCCCCCCCACACCCCTACACCCCTAAGCACCATCTCCCCCCCACACCCCTAAGCACCACCCCCCCCACACCCCTAAGCACCATCTCCCCCCCCCCCTATACCCCTAAGCACCATCTCCCCCCCCCCGACACCCCTACACCCCTAAGCACCATCTCCCCCCCACACCCCTACACCTCTAAGCACCATCTCCCCCCCCCCCCACACCCCTACACCCCTAAGCACCATCTCCCCCCCCACCCCTAAGCACAATCCCCCCCCCGACCCCTAAGCACCATCCCCCCCCCCCACCCCTACACACCATCCCCCCCACCCCTACACCCCTAAGCACCATCCCCCCCACCCCTACACCCCTAAGCACCATCCCCCCCCACCCCCTACACCCCTAAGCACCATCCCCCCCCACCCCTACACCCCTAAGCACCATCCCCCCCACCCCTAAGCACCATCCCCCCCCCACCCCTACACCCCTAAGCACCATCCCCCCCCCACCCCTACACCCCTAAGCACCATCCCCCCCACCCCTACACCCCTAAGCACCATCCCCCCCCCACCCCTACACCCCTAAGCACCATCCCCCCCCCACCCCTACACCCCTAAGCACCATCCCCCCCACCCCTACACCCCTAAGCACCATCCCCCCCCCCACCCCTACACCCCTAAGCACCATCCCCCCCACCCCTAAGCACCATCCCCCCCCCACCCCTACACCCCTAAGCACCATCCCCCCCCCACCCCTACACCCCTAAGCACCATCCCCCCCACCCCTAAGCACCATCCCCCCACCCCTACACCCCTAAGCACCATCCCCCCACCCCTACACCCCTAAGCACCATCCCCCCCACCCCTACACCCCTAAGCACCATCCCCCCCCCACCCCTACACCCCTAAGCACCATCCCCCCCACCCCTACACCCCTAAGCACCATCCCCCCCACCCCTACACCCCTAAGCACCATCCCCCCCACCCCTACACCCCTAAGCACCATCCCCCCCACCCCTAAGCACCATCCCCCCCACCCCTACACCCCTAAGCACCATCCCCCCCACCCCTAAGCACCATCCCCCCCACCCCTACACCCCTAAGCACCATCCCCCCCACCCATAAGCACCATCCCCCCCACCCCTAAGCACCATCCCCCCCCACCCCTAAGCACCATCCCCCCCACCCCTAAGCACCATCCCCCCCACCCCTACACCCCTAAGCACCATCCCCCCCACCCCTACACCCCTAAGCACCATCCCCCCCACCCCTAAGCACCATCCCCCCCACCCCTACACCCCTAAGCACCATCCCCCTCACCCCTACACCCCTAAGCACCATCCCCCCCACTCCTAAGCACCATCCCCCCCACCCCTAAGCACCATCCCCCCCACCCCTAAGCACCATCCCCCCCACCCCTAAGCACCATCCCCCCCCCCCCCCTAAGCACCATCCCCCCCCACCCCTACACCCCTAAGCACCATCCCCCCCCACCCCTAAGCACCATCCCCCCCCACCCCTACACCCCTAAGCACCATCCCCCCCCCACCCCTAAGCAACCATCCCCCCCCCACCCCTAAGCACCATCCCCCCCCACCCCTAAGCACCATCCCCCCCCACCCCTACACCCCTAAGCACCATCCCCCCCCACCCCTAAGCACCATCCCCCCCCACCCCTAAGCACCATCCCCCCCACCCCTAAGCACCATCCCCCCCCCACCCCTAAGCACCATCCCCCCCCACCCCTAAGCACCATCCCCCCCCCACCCCTACACCCCTAAGCACCATCCCCCCCCACCCCTAAGCACCATCCCCCCCCACCCCTACACCCCTAAGCACCATCCCCCCCCCACCCCTAAGCACCATCCCCCCCCACCCCTAAGCACCATCCCCCCACACCCCTAAGCACAATCCCCCCCCACCCCTAAGCACCATCCCCCCCACCCCTAAGCACCATCCCCCCCACCCCTAAGCACCATCCCCCCCCACCCCTAAGCACCATCCCCTACACCCCTAAGCACCATCTCCCCCCCACACCCCTACACCTCTAAGCACCATCTCCCCCCCCCCCCACACCCCTACACCCCTAAGCACCATCTCCCCCCCACCCCTAAGCACAATCCCCCCCCCCACCCCTAAGCACCATCCCCCCCCCCACCCCTACACACCATCCCCCCCACCCCTACACCCCTAAGCACCATCCCCCCAACCCCTACACCCCTAAGCACCATCCCCCCCCACCCCTACACCCCTAAGCACCATCCCCCCCCACCCCTACACCCCTAAGCACCATCCCCCCCACCCCTAAGCACCATCCCCCCCCCACCCCTACACCCCTAAGCACCATCCCCCCCCCACCCCTACACCCCTAAGCACCATCCCCCCCACCCCTACACCCCTAAGCACCATCCCCCCCCACCCCTACACCCCTAAGCACCATCCCCCCCCCACCCCTACACCCCTAAGCACCATCCCCCCCACCCCTACCACCCCTAAGCACCATCCCCCCCCCCACCCCTACACACCCCTAAGCACCATCCCCCCCACCCCTAAGCACCATCCCCCCCCCACCCCTACACCCCTAAGCACCATCCCCCCCCCACCCCTACACCCCTAAGCACCATCCCCCCCCACCCCTAAGCACCATCCCCCCCACCCCTACACCCCTAAGCACCATCCCCCCCACCCCTACACCCCTAAGCACCATCCCCCCCACCCCTACACACCCCTAAGCACCATCCCCCCCCCACCCCTACACCCCTAAGCACCACCATCCCCCCCACCCCTACACCCCTAAGCACCATCCCCCCCCACCCCTACACCCCTAAGCACCATCCCCCCCACCCCTACACCCCTAAGCACCATCCCCCCCACCCCTAAGCACCATCCCCCCCACCCCTACACCCCTAAGCACCATCCCCCCCACCCCTAAGCACCATCCCCCCCACCCCTACACCCCTAAGCACCATCCCCCCCACCCATAAGCACCATCCCCCCCCCCCTAAGCACCATCCCCCCCCCACCCCTAAGCACCATCCCCCCCACCCCTAAGCACCATCCCCCCCACCCCTACACCCCTAAGCACCATCCCCCCCACCCCTACACCCCTAAGCACCATCCCCCCCACCCCTACACCCCTAAGCACCATCCCCCCCACCCCTAAGCACCATCCCCCCCACCCCTACACCCCTAAGCACCATCCCCCTCACCCCTACACCCCTAAGCAACCATCCCCCCCACTCCTAAGCACCATCCCCCCCACCCCTAAGCACCATCCCCCCCACCCCTAAGCACCATCCCCCCCACCCCTAAGCACCATCCCCCCCCCCCCCCTAAGCACCATCCCCCCCCACCCCTACACCCCTAAGCACCATCCCCCCCCTCCCCCCCCACCCTAAGCACCATCCCCCCCCACCCCTACACCCCTAAGCACCATCCCCCCCCACCCCTAAGCACCATCCCCCCCCACCCCTAAGCACCATCCCCCCCACCCCTAAGCACCATCCCCCCCCACCCCTACACCCCTAAGCACCATCCCCCCCCACCCCTAAGCACCATCCCCCCCCACCCCTAAGCACCATCCCCCCCACCCCTAAGCACCATCCCCCCCCACCCCTAAGCACCATCCCCCCCCACCCCTACACCCCTAAGCACCATCCCCCCCCCACCCCTAAGCACCATCCCCCCCCACCCCTAAGCACCATCCCCCCACACCCCTAAGCACAATCCCCCCCCACCCCTAAGCACCATCCCCCCCACCCCTAAGCACCATCCCCCCCACCCCTAAGCACCATCCCCCCCCCACCCCTAAGCACCATCCCCCCCACCCCTAAGCACCATCCCCCCACACCCCTAAGCACCATCCCCCCACCCCTAAGCACCATCCCCCCCACCCCTAAGCACCATCCCCCCCCACCCCTAAGCACCATCCCCCCCCCCCTAAGCACCATCCCCCCCACCCCTAAGCACCATCCCCCCCACCCCTAAGCACCATCCCCCCCCACCCCTAAGCACCCATCCCCCCCACCCCTAATCACCATCCCCCCCCCACCCCTAAGCACCATCCCCCCCACCCCTAAGCACCATCCCCCCCACCCCTAAGCACCATCCCCCCCCACCCCTAAGCACCATCCCCCCCACCCCTAAGCACCATCCCCCCCACCCCTAAGCACCATCCCCCCCCCCCCCTAAGCACCATCCCCCCACACCCCTAAGCACAATCCCCCCCCACCCCTAAGCACCATCCCCCCCACCCTAAGCACCATCCCCCCCACCCCTAAGCACCACCCCCCCCCACCCCTAAGCACCATCCCCCCCCACCCCTAAGCACCATCCCCCCACCCCTAAGCACAATCCCCCCCCCACCCCTAAGCACCATCCCCCCCACCCCTAAGCACCATCCCCCACCCCTAAGCACCATCCCCATCCCCCCCACCCCTAAGCACCATCCCCCCCACCCCTAAGCACAATCCCCCCCACCCCTAAGCACCATCCCCCCCCCCACCCCTAAGCACCATCTCCCCCCCCCCACACCCCTACACCCCTAAGCACCATCTCCCCCCCACCCCTAAGCACAATCCCCCCCCCCACCCCTAAGCACCATCCCCCCCCCACCCCTACACACCATCCCCCCCACCCCTACACCCCTAAGCACCATCCCCCCCCACCCCTACACCCCTAAGTCACCATCCCCCCCTACCCCTAAGCACCATCCCCCCCACCCCTACACCCCTAAGCACCATCCCCCCCACCCCTAAGCACCATCCCCCCCCCCCCCTACACCCCTAAGCACCATCCCCCCCCCACCCCTAAGCACCATCCCCCCCACCCCTACACCCCTAAGCACCATCCCCCCCCCACCCCTACACCCCTAAGCACCATCCCCCCCCCCACCCCTACACCCCTAAGCACCATCCCCCCCACCCCTACACCCCTAAGCACCATCCCCCCCACCCCTACACCCCTAAGCACCATCCCCCCCACCCCTAGCACCATCCCCCCCCCCCCCCCTAAGCACCATCCCCCCCCCACCCCTACACCCCTAAGCACCATCCCCCCCACCCCTAAGCACCATCCCCCCCACCCCTACACCCCTAAGCACCATCCCCCCCCCACCCCTACAACCCTAAGCACCATCCCCCCCCACCCCTACCACCCCTAAGCACCATCCCCCCCCACCCCTACACCCCTAAGCACCATCCTCTCCCCACCCCTACACCCCTAAGCCCATCCCCCCCCACCCCTATACCCCTAAGCACCATCCCCCCCACCCCTACACCCCTAAGCACCATCCCCCCCCCACCCCTAAGCACCATCCCCCCCACCCTACACCCCTAAGCACCATCCCCCCACCCCTACACCCCTAAGCACCATCCCCCCCACCCCTAAGCACCATCCCCCCCACCCCTAAGCACCATCCCCCCCACCCCTACACCCCTAAGCACCATCCCCCCCACCCCTAAGCACCCATCCCCCCCACCCCTACAACCCCTAAGCACCATCCCCCCACCCATAAGCAACCATCCCCCCCCCACCCCTAAGCACCATCCCCCCCACCCCTAAGCACCATCCCCCCCACCCCTAAGCACCATCCCCCCCCCCCCCCTACACCCCTAAGCACCATCCCCCCCACCCCTACACCCTAAGCACAATCCCCCCCACCCCTACCACACCCTAAGCACCATCCCCCCCCCCAACCCTACACCCCTAAGCACCATCCCCCCCCCACCCCTACACCCCTAAGCACCATCCCCCCCACCCCTACCACCCCTAAGCACCATCCCCCCCACCCCTACACCCCTAAGCACCATCCCCCCCACCCCTACAACCCCTAAGCACCATCCCCCCCACCCCTAAGCACCATCCCCCCCCACCCCTACACCCCTAAGCACCATCCCCCCCACCCCTACACCCCTAAGCACCATCCCCCCCACCCATAAGCACCATCCCCCCCCCCCACCCCTAAGCACCATCCCCCCCACCCCTAAGCACCATCCCCCCACCCCTACACCCCTAATCACCATCCCCCCCCACCCCTACACACCCCTAAGCACCATCCCCCCCACCCCTACACACCCTAAGCACCATCCCCCCCCACCCCTACAACCCCTAAGCACCATCCCCCCCACCCCTACACCCCTAAGCACCATCCCCCCACCACCCCTAAGCACCATCCCCCCCACCCATAAGCACCATCCCCCCCACCCCTAAGCACCATCCCCCCCACCCCTAAGCACCATCCCCCCCCCCACCCCTACACCCCTAAGCACCATCCCCCCCACCCCTAAGCACCATCCCCCCCCCCCTACACCCCTAAGCACCATCCCCCCCACCCCTAAGCACCATCCCCCCCACCCCTACACCCCTAAGCACCATCCCCCCCACCCCTAAGCACCATCCCCCCCACCCCTAAGCACCATCCCCCCCACCCCTAAGCACCATCCCCCCCACCCCTAAGCACCATCCCCCCCCCCCTAAGCCCATCCCCCCCCACCCCTACACCCCTAAGCACCATCCCCCCCCACCCCTAAGCACCATCCCCCCCCCACCCCTAAGCACCATCCCCCCCCCACCCCTAAGCACCATCCCCCCCCACCCCTAAGCACCATCCCCCCCCCACCCCTAAGCACCATCCCCCCCCCACCCCTACACCCCTAAGCACCATCCCCCCGCACCCCTAAGCACCATCCCCCCCCACCCCTAAGCACCATCCCCCCCACCCTAAGCACCATCCACCCCCACCCCTAAGCACCATCCCCCCCCACCCCTAAGCACCATCCCCCCCCCACCCCTACACCCCTAAGCACCATCCCCCCCCCACCCCTACACCCCTAAGCACCATCCCCCCCACCCCTACAACCCCTAAGCACCATCCCCCCCCCCACCCCTACCCCTAAGCACCATCCCCCCCCCACCCCTAAGCACCATCCCCCCCCACCCTAAGCACCATCCCCCCCCAACCCCTACACCCCTAAGCACCATCCCCCCCCACCCCTACACCCCTAAGCACCATCCCCCCCCCACCCCTAAGCACCATCCCCCCCACCCCTACACCCCTAAGCACCATCCCCCCCCCCCACCCCTAAGCACCATCCCCCCCCACCCCTACATAAACCCCTAAGCACCATCCCCCCCCACCCCCTAAGCACCATCCCCCCCCACCCCTAAGCACCATCCCCCCCCACCCCTAAGCACCATCCCCCCCCCACCCCTAAGCACCATCCCCCCCCCACCCCTAAGCACCATCCCCCCCCACCCCTAAGCACCATCCCCCCCACCCCTAAGCACCATCCCCCCCCACCCCTAAGCACCATCCCCCCCCCCCACCCCTAAGCACCATCCCCCCCACCCCTAAGCACCATCCCCCCCCACCCTAAGCACCATCCATCCCCCCACCCCTAAGCACCATCCCCCCACCCCTAAGCACCATCCCCCCCACCACCCTAAGCACCATCCCCCCCACCCCTAAGCACCATCCCCCCCCACCCCTAAGCACCATCCCCCCACACCCCTAAGCACCATCCCCCCACACCCTAAGCACCATCCCCCCCACCCCTAAGCACCATCCCCCCACCACCCCCTAAGCACCATCCCCCCACACCCTAAGCACCATCCCCCCCTCACCCCTAAGCACCATCTCTCCCCCACCCCTAAGCACCATCCCCCCCCACCCTAAGCACCATCCCCCCACACCCTAAGCACCATCCCCCACCCCTAAGCACCATCCCCCACACCCTAAGCACCATCCCCAACCCCCACACCCCTAAGCCCCCCCACCACCATCCACCCCCCCACACCCTAAGCACCATCCCCCCCACCCCTAAGCACCATCCCCCCCACACCCCTAAGCACCATCCCCCCCACCCCTAAGCACCCATCCCCCCCCCACCCACATCCCCCCCCCTAAGCACCATCCCCCCACACCCCTAAGCACCATCCCCCCCACTCCTAAGCACCATCCCCCCCAACCCCCTAAGCACCATCCCCCCCCACCCCTAAGCACCATCCCCCCCACCCCTACACCCCTAAGCACCATCCCCCCCCCACCCCTAAGCACCATCCCTCCCACCCTTGCACCCCTAAGCACCATCCCCCCCCCCCCCACCCCTACACCCCTAAGCACCATCCCCCCCCCCCCCCCCACCTCTTGCATCACTACCGATAAACGATTTACCGATTCTCTATAATGAGGGTAGGTGAGGTACGCGGCCTTAATGACATTCGAGGCCTTAAGGGGGCCAGACCTACATTTTCTCTCCGGGTTTTATCCATTCGGCCCCATTCAGTCTACTGTTTTAAGACGTTTCTCCCCACTCAGGTATCGATTTTTTTCCTGGCGAGCGACAGCGAACTCTACCGAAAAATGTACACATTTAGTCAGCTATCTAAAACATAATCCAAACTATGCTGGTTCGCTATCGCTCGCCAGATTCAAATCGAGACTTGGATGAGGATAAACGTCTTAAAATAGTATGCTGAAAGGGGTCTAATGGCTACTACCTAGAAGAAGAAAAAAAGCAGGTTGGTCCCCTTAATGACTTCCGTGAGCCGAGGTAAGAATAATAGTCACCCCCAGATTCTACTTCCAAAATAACCCGGGTCACTAACAGGATAACAGGGGATATATAGGCTTTTAACCCTCTCCGACATATGACGCGATTTAGAGCCTATTGGGGATACTTTAAAGCCTTTGTTACCATCAGGGGTATTTATAAACCTTTAGTTTAGTTACTTCAACCTCTGCAGTTGTCTTTGAGTTAGCTGTGGGCAGAAAACTAATTTTGGAGAGGTAATTATGAGTGAGAGAACTCTATTTCTTATTGCTAATCTGGCAACCTCTGCATCATATGTGCGTGAAAGGGTTAAGGGGAGATGGCCACTTCTTCTGGACCCCCTTCTCCCTCGAGTTTAGCCCCATTAGTTTTCAGATATTTAGATGGTCGGCCCATTAGTTTGGTGATTTTAAAACCTTGCGCCCCATTTCTTTGTCAATATTAAGACTTTTCGTGCCATTTAGGTGTCGATATTTTCCTGGCGAGCGATAGCGAGCCTGTAATTATAAGAGGGACATTTTTCTACCGAAAAATGTACTAATTTATCTTAAAAGGCGGGTCTAGGGGGTGTTTTTTTAAAGTTTGATCGAGGTCTAGCTAGGGAAGAAACTAGAAAAATAATCAATAATTGAAAAAAATCGACCAAAAACTGAGTCATCATCAATTGACCACTTGCGAGTTTCAGGCTATAAGGAAGTTAGAGCCGGAAACATCGGTATTAAGCCGATATAAGATCATAATGTAGGTTCTTGATGGCTAGAAAGTATGTTGAATTGGGTTTTATGTATTTATAAATGTACTACAACCGCATTTTAGCTGGTAATTCTGCTACATATCGATGTCTACAGCTCCAACTTCCTTATAGAACGAAACTCGCGAGTGGTCAATTAATGACTTCCGTGAACCCGGGTCAATGACAGGATAATAGGGGATAAGCTCTTAACCCTTTCTGTACATGCGTCGTCTTTTAAAATGTATTCTCGTTATATTTAAGGGGAAATTTCTAGTTTGCTTCCTAGACCTCCATCAACTTGTAAACAACACCCCCTAGACCCCCCTTCAAGATAAATTTGTACATTTTTCGGTAGAAAAAAATTCCGGCCGAAGGCCGGTTACTCTTAAAATTACAGGCTCGGTATCGCTCGAACGGAAAAAAATCGACACCTAAATGGCACGAAAAATCTTAAAATTTAAAACGAAATGGGGCGAAAGGTGTTAAAATCGCCAAAGTAATGGGCCGAACGTCTTAAAATCTAAAAAAACAATGGGGCTAACTAAACACGAGGGAGAGAGGGGGGGGGAGGGGCAGGAAAATCAGCCCATCCCCCATTAATGACTTCCGTGAGCCCAGGTAAGAATAATAGTCACACACAGATTCTACTTCCGTGAGCCCAGGTAAGAATAATAGTCACACACAGATTCCAGTTCCGTGAGCCCAGGTAAGAATAATAGTCACACACAGATTCTACTTCCGTGAGCCCAGGTAAGAATAATAGTCACACAGATTCTACTTCCGTGAGCCCAGGTAAGAATAATAGTCACACACAGATTCCAGTTCCGTGAGCCCAGGTAAGAATAATAGTCACACACAGATTCTACTTCCGTGAGCCCAGGTAAGAATAATAGTCACACACAGATTCTACTTCCGTGAGCCCAGGTAAGAATAATAGTCACACACAGATTCTACTTTCCGTGAGCCCAGGTAAGAATAATAGTCACACACAGATTCTACTTCCGTGAGCCCAGGTAAGAATAATAGTCACACACAGATTCCAGTTCCGTGAGCCCAGGTAAGAATAATAGTCACACACAGATTCTACTTCCGTGAGCCCAGGTAAGAATAATAGTCACACACAGATTCTGCTTCCGTGAGCCCAGGTAAGAATAATAGTCACACACAGATTCCAGTTCCGTGAGCCCAGGTAAGAATAATAGTCACACACAGATTCCAGTTCCGTGAGCCCAGGTAAGAATAATAGTCACACACAGATTCCAGTTCCGTGAGCCCAGGTAAGAATAATAGTCACATACAGATTCTACTTCCGTGAGCCCAGGTAAGAATAATAGTCACACACAGATTCTACTTCCGTGAGCCCAGGTAAGAATAATAGTCACACACAGATTCTGCTTCCGTGAGCCCAGATAAGAATAATAGTCACACACAGATTCCAGTTCCGTGAGCCCAGGTAAGAATAATAGTCACACACAGATTCTACTTCCGTGAGCCCAGGTAAGAATAATAGTCACACACAGATTCTACTTCCGTGAGCCCAGGTAAGAATAATAGTCACACACAGATTCCAGTTCCGTGAGCCCAGGTAAGAATAATAGTCACACACAGATTCCAGTTCCGTGAGCCCAGGTAAGAATAATAGTCACACACAGATTCTACTTCCCAGAAAACCCGGGTCACTGACAGGATAATATGGGATAGGCATTTAAGGGGTTTAGCCCCATTAGTTTTGAGATTTGTAGACATTCGGCCCATTAGTTTGGCGATTTCAAAACCTTTCGCCCCATTTCCTTGTAAATGTCAAGACATTTTGTGCCGTTTAGGTGTCGATACTTCCTGGCGAGCGATAGCGAGTCTGAAATTGTAAGAGGAATCGGCCTTCGGCCAGGAAATTTTTCTACCGAAAAATGTACAAATTTATCTTGAAGGTGGGGTCTAGGGGGCGTTTTTCTAAGCTTGATGAAGGTCTAGCGAAGAAACTCAGAAATATAGAAAACTGTCTTGATAGCGTTATGCATAAATGCGCGGAATTTCAGTGTGAGCATCCTTGGTTCGAGTCCTTGGAGTGCCACATGTATTTGTTGATTTCATTAATTGAAAAAAAAAAAAACCGGCCCATCTTCCCTTAATGACTTCCGTAAGCCCAGGTAACCCTGTACCGGCGACGTTTTTTTTTTTTTTTAGTTTTATTCTAGCTATATTTAGACGATTTTGTGCAGTTTAAGAAGGATCTGTGGTAGTAAAAAGGGTTAAGTGAGATAGTACAAAACCTGGTAATTGCTGGAGGACCTTTTTAAGATGAATACAATCGTCTAATAGTAGCCAGAAGAACGGTGCTGGTACGGTCGCGCTAATAAGTCATGTCTCAGCTGTCATTACGTTTGGCTTGCTCTGTGCTGTATTAATGTCTGTCAGATGTTGAATAGGGTGGGAAAGTGAAGGAACATGGTTGTATATCACACTAAAAAAGAATAAATTATGTGTAAATATTGCTGATACCAATTATTGATCAAAACATAATTGGTGCCAAAAAATCACTTATTAGCGCGACTGTACATAATTGTTTAAGAATACCACACATAAACCCTTTGATACCACAGGGTCATGGGCTACCCTTGGTATAGCCACCAGAAGAACACATGACTTATGGATCAAGTTGTTGTTGTTGTTGTTGTTATTCCCCAGACTCTAGCCGAAGAGTCCCAAGTCCGGTAGTCGGGGGACACCTCGACGACGTATACAGACTAATAACACACATAACAAATCCACTCCAACAGCTTCCTCTCTCTCCAACACCCCTTCTTCCCTCTCTACACTCTTCAGACAAAAATAGGAAAAGTAGAATGTAGATACGAGGTGCCGTTGTAAAGGCTTATCCCTCAATACCTTCACCTGACCTGACCTAGACCGAAGCCGCTCCAGATGCTCAGCCCCCAAAGGTGCCAGGGTAGGATGAGATCTGTCTCTGAGAGGGCAGCAGGGGAGGGGATCATCAGCCCATGGGCTTGCACCCCCGGGCCAATACCCCCCACCGTCCATAGCCCCCCTTGTAGTGCCACCCAATCGGGCAATCTCGCCAACACCTAGAAGGAAAAGTAGTACAGGGAAAGAAACAGACAGAAATGGCTAAACTTGGGTAGAGGATGCCAAACCCCACTCTGGATAGGACCAGCCCTAGAGTTTTTTCTTTGGTTGAGATACTCAATTGAAAGCTAGCAAGCTTTCAGATATGACCAAAAGTAAAAATACAATTCAAAGTCTTTGCAAAAATTGCATTACTAACCCTGAGAAAACCATGGGATAAAATTATTTACTGGATTTCGTAAGGGAGAGAGAGAGAGAGATCACTGCTATGTCTGGGTTAGCAAGGCAGGAATGTCACTATAATCTATGCTAATATTAGAACACAAGGAGTTACAAGGAATAGTTTAGTAGTTACTATCTCAAAGACCTTGCCTTTCATTCCGGGGAGCACCAAAGATTAATGGGATATATGTTTTATTTATTTATGTATTGATATATTTATTTATTTATTCATTTATTTATTTATTTATTTATGTATTTATTTTTTTATTTATTTATTTATGTATTTATTTATGTATTTATTTATTTATTTATTTATTTATTTATTTATGTATTTATTTATTTATTTATTCGTTTATTTATTTATGTATTTATTTATTTATTTATTCGTTTATTTATTTATGTATTTATTTATGTATTTATGTATTTATTTATTAATTAATTTATTTATGCATTTATTTATTTATTTATTCATTTATTTATTTATGTATTTATTTGTTTATTTATTAATTTATTTATTTATGTATTTATTTATTTATTTATTCATTTATTTATGTATTTATTTATTTATTTATTTATTATTTATTCATTTATTTATTTATGTATTTATTTATTTATGTATTTATTTATTTATTTATTTATTTATTCATTTATTTATTTACGTATTTATTTATTTATTTATTTATTTATTTATTTATTCATTTATGTATTTATTTATTTATTTATTCATTTATTTATTTATGTATTTATTTATTTATTTATTTATTTATTTATTTATGTATTTATTTATTTATTCATTTATTTATCTTTGTATTATTTATTTATTCATTTATTTATCTTTGTATTATTTATTTATTCATTTATTTATGTATATATATATTTTGTGCTCCTTAGACGTACATCAATAATAAAAAAAAAACACCCCCAAGACCCCACTTCTAGAGGAATTTGTAAATTTTTCGGTACAAATATGTCTTGGTCGAAGGCCAGTTCCTACGCTACGGAATTACAGGCTCGCTGTCGATCGCCAGGGTAAAAATCGACATCTAAATTACACGCAAGGTAAACAAAAATTGACAAAGACATAGGGTGAAAGATATTAAATTTCCACACTAATGGGGCGAACGTCTTAAGATTTCAAAACTACTGGGGCTAAATGTGAGGGAGAAGGGAGTCCCGAAAAAAATCCTCGTAATCCAAACTAATCTATCCTCACCTAATGTATGACCTAACCAGCGAATTATGGTGCAATGACTCGCTAAATCCATCCCTACTATATAGTCTGTTCAGCATAGGTAGGCCTCTATCCTCTGTGACTCGAAAAGGGCTAGAGAAAATGGGCTGTAATGTTTCTGCACCTATTCCCTGACTGCCTCTTTTAGGGTGAGAGAGAGAGTGAGAGAGAGATATAAAGAGTTACACAGAGTTACACAGAGTTATACAGATACTTAGGCCACACAGACCTTGCGGTCCCAGCTAGGTGGTCCGGCCTTAATACTACTAGACAGGGACAGTTTATAGTGGAAGAATAGGACAGTAAAGTAGAAGGCTCTCTCTCCCCACCCTCCGCTCCCTCCGGCTAAAAAGCCGTACCGGAAAATAGGATGAAATGTAACCTTATAGGTCAGGAAATGCCCACAAGGAAAGTGTTTATATAGTATAGGAAGACATTATTTTGCAAGGGAAACTACACATGCCTACTGATTAATTCATATTAATCCAATCTTCATCAGATGATCGTCCAGTCTTTTCTTAAACGTATCAATTTAATTACTGTCGACCACCTACTTGGTAAACTATTCCACTCTTTAACCACATTGTATGTGAACTTAGAATGTTGTGTCACATCTAAGGATGCCTTTTTTCTAATTAATTTCATTCCATTACCTCGGGTTGCAGCATTGTTATTAATCGTGAATAGTGCACTGATATCTACTCTGACATATCCTTTAAGTATCTTAAAACATTCGATAAGTTGGCCTCGCAATCTCCTTTTCTTTAGCGAGAACAAATTTCTTTAGCCAGCATTGTATGTAGAAATCCGGCTTCGCCAGAGACATTTTTCTATCGAAAAAATATACAAATTGTCTTTAATCTTTCATAATTTGGCTGTTTCTCAGAGAGGGAATTAGTTTAGTTGCTCTACGCTGCACAGATTCGAGTTTTTTAATGTCTTTCTTGAGATACGGGGACCAGAACTGAACGCCATATTCAAGATGGGGTCTAACAATGTTTTTGAATAACGGCAAAATAATGCTTTCGTTTTTATAGGTAACATTTCTTTAGATAAATCCCAAGGCTTTGTTAGCTTTATTTGCCGCAGCCGCACATTGCTCTGAGGGTTTTAGGTTTTCTGATATTATAACCCCGAGATCTTTAACCTTAGAGTTGCTATTATTGGTTGGCCTTTCATTTGATAATCGTACTTTTTGTGTGTTTAACCAACGTGCAAAATTTGACAAATGTCAACATTAAAGGGCATTTGCCACTTTTCGACCAAGCCACTATTTTGCTTAAGTCGGGGCTAGAGAGAGAGAGAGAGAGTTAGTTACAAGGAGTTACAAGGAATAGTTAGTATCTCCGACGCCTTGCGGTCCATTCCGAGGAGATACTCGTAGTGGCACTGCAATCATTAGTGTGCAAAATACTATCTACTCTCTTTTTGAACTGCTCTACTGAAGAACTATTTACAATTTCGGAGGGAAGTATGTTCCAGGTATAACAGATCTTATATGTGAAAAAGTTTCCACAGATACTAGTGCTGAACCTTTTCAATTCTAATTTCCAGCCATGATTGCGTGTTATATTCGTATTGAGGCAAAACATTTTGCTATAATCCACGTTGTCAAACCCATTAAGTATTTTAAAAACATCAATGAGCTGACCTCGTAGTCTGCGTGTTTCCAACGGAAAGAGATTAAAAGCTCTCAACCGGTCCTCATAGCTCAGTCTTCTAATCATAAGAACATAAGAACATAAGAAAATGGGAGTCTGCAGAAAGCCGATTGGCCTAAGCAAGGCAGATCCCTGTCCCACACAACCCCAATTCAATTACAAAGCCCAATTATAGGCTTCACACTCTAATACCCTGAGGATCATCTTACCAAAACGGTTAGAGATTAACGCAGGATTATGGGGGTCTGCAGAGCGCTGATTGGCCCAACCCGGCTGATCCCCCTTCACACCCAACCCTTCTCGTCCATATGCTTATCCAATTTTATCTTAAAGCTCCCTACAGTTTTAGATCCCACTATAGCACTTGGTAGTCCATTCCACCCATCTACAACTCTTTTACCAAACCAATATTTGCCTATATCTTTTCTGAAACGAAATTTATCTAATTTGAAAACCATTGGTACGAGTTCTTTCGCTATCACTGAGCTTTAGTACATTTGTCATGTCCCCTTTGTTAATCCCACTAACCCACTTGAACACCTCTATCATATCCCCTCTAACTCTGCGTCTCTCTAACGAATGTAAACCTAATTTCTTCAACCTTTCTTCATACGAAAGATTTCTAATATTATGGATCATTTTTGTCATTCTACGCTGTACTCTCTCCAATGAATCTATGTCCATTCTGTAATAAGGACACCAAAATTGGACAGCATAATCCATATGGGGTCTCACTAATGACAAGTAAAGTTTTAAGATAACATCAGCAGTTCTGTTACTCACACTCCTAGAGATGAAATAAGTTGTGTAGCCCTAGGAGAGAGAGAGAGAGAGAGAGAGAGAGAGAGAGAGAGAGAGACACACACACACAGACAGACAGAGAGTGAGAGAGGTATAGACCAGTAAATGTCAGTAGGTGTTGCAGATATCCAGGTTATAAATAGCCGACCCTGGTTATAAAGGAGTCACTGTTGGCATGTAAACAATAATGGCTATATTAAGGGGAGGCAGTTGGTTTTTCGAGTCCTCCTCCCATTATAAATAGACACCAGCATCCTCCTGCATCTGGCACATGAAGCAGAGCAGGGTCATATAACCAAAGTATATCAACTTTGCATACAACAGCCCGGTTCGCACGGTAGGCAGTGATGTCATAGTTTTGGCAATCTGTTTTGGGGGGTTCCTCGGCTTTTCGGAGCTCTGGGTGAGTTTTGGTAAAAAGTATCATGACATACCAGTCCATGCCATCTACGCTGATGTCGGTCCGTCAAAGTCCTTGGCACTGCCCATCTTCCACATCCTAACAGGGGGCGACACAACTTCACAGTTTCTTGGATGTGGCAAGCAGACAGTTTGGGCAGCCTAAACAACCATACCGCGAACCTCACCAACACACTTGTGGCTCTCACACATAACCCTGAACCTCTTCAGTCTCCAATCTGTGCATATTCAGCGCATCAAACGCTCTGTCATACTCCTGTACAGCAAGGTGTGTGGAGCAGCTAGAGTCAATACAGCCACACATCACCTCTTTACCACTGGAAGCAAGTCACTGGAATGCATCCCACCTGTCCAAGCCAAGCTATTCCACCATGTAAAGTGAGCACTATTACAGGCAAATTTCTACTGGAGTCTGGCCACCTAGGTCCAGCATGAAATTGTTCCTGACTTCAGTGAGTGGGTCTGGCACAAAGATGGCACCGGTTCATGGCAGCCATTCTGGACCAGTCTCAGCGATGCTTCAGCAGCATGTGACAGTCTCTTGCACTGCAGCTGCCTAAAGGCATGCACGGGAAGCTGCAAATTCAACTGTACTGGTATCCGATGCACGGTCCTTGCAAATGCCAAGGCGGGTGCCTTAGCCTAATAATGCAAGTGATAGCCAGTAAACTTATTGTTGGCATCATATTGTGTAAACCAGAATGTATAGGTAGTAATCATCGGTATGTTGTTGCAAACCAACTTTAAGGCTCATTTTAAGACGTTCGGCCGATTAGTTTGGCAATTTTTAACACTTTTAGCTCCATTTCATTGTCAATTTTAAGACCTTTCATGCCATTTAGGTGTCGATTTTTTCCTGACGAGAGATAGCGCGCCTGTAATTGTAAGATTGATTGATTGATTGATATTTGTTTATTGCCAAAAGGTACATATACAATAAGAATGATGATACATATAGTAATTAATGTGGCAAGTGCAGCTAGCTAAGAAGTAGTTCATGTTAGCTAGCTATATAGGCATAATAAAATATATGAAGCTAAACAGCACATAGTTGCTTAACAATTATTAGATGTAATAAACAATATTCAAGCTATAATAATTTGTAGTGGTTCTTACTAAATTATACAATAGATATGTGACCTACTCAGTATGCCAATATATATTAAAGATAAGGTAAGTATACATATAAACACAACTTTTGCTGCTTTCAGAGACTGCAATAAGTACTAGTATTGATTAAGGAAGCTTTGTTTGATTTTAGTTTTAAATGCAAATAAAGATTCGGAGTGTCTAACAGATTCGTTCAACGTGTTCCACAATTTCGGGCCCCTGTAATGTAGGCTACGTTGTCCATGTGTTGTTCTATAGTAAGGTAGTCGTAATGACTCCTCGACTCCTCGTGTGGTAAAATTGTGTGTCATTAAGTCAAAATTGCCATCCATGAGTAATTGTTGATTTAGATCTTTATATACAAAACGGACTGCTTGTGAAAACAGAATATAATTTAATTTCAATAAACCAAGATTTATATATATAGTTCCAGTATGAGCGTTATATGATTGATAGGTAATAATTCGTCATATCTTTATATACAGTATAGGTCCAGTGTGAGCGTTATATGATTGATAGATAATAATTCGTCATATCTTTTTCTGAGCTAGAAATATGGCGTCTAAATCAGTTTTATTGGCTCCTCCCCAGATAGTAGCACAATAAATAATATGAGGATAAATTAAAGCAAAATACATTTGTTTTAGTGAGTTGATGTTGAACGAATCTCTTGTTTTATAAACTATTCCAGTAATTTTAGATATTTTCAATGTTATGTCATATATGTGTGTTTTCCAGGTCATTGCGCTGTCGATGGTAACACCAAGAAATTTAGCTTCCTTAACGTGCTCAATAATGTGTTCATCGATTATAATGACAATATTGGGAATTTAATTCGAGCTAAAATGAGTCACTAAATAATGAGTTTTACCAAGATTGAGCGTTAAACTGTTTAATTTAATCCAATTAGAAACTTTGCTAATTTCTTCATTCATTTGGTTTGATAATTCGGGAATATTATTACCCTGTAGATAAATATTGGTATCATCGGCATAAAGTAGACATTTTATTTTGGTGCTTGAATTTATAATATCATTAATAAACAAATTAAACAACACCGGACCAAGTGTTGTAAGTAAGAGGAACGGCCGGGACATTAATAAACAAATTAAACAACACCGAACCAAGTGTTGTAAGTAAGAGGAACGGCCGGACATTAATAAACAAATTAAACAACACCGAACCAAGTGTTGTAAGTAAGAGGAACGGCCGGGACATTAATAAACAAATTAAACAACACCGAACCAAGTGTTGTAAGTAAGAGGAACGGCCGGGACATTAATAAACAAATTAAACAACACCGAACCAAGTGTTGTAAGTAAGAGGAACGGCCGGGACATTAATAAACAAATTAAACAACACCGGACCAAGTGTTGTAAGTAAGAGGAACGGCCGGGACATTTTTCTACCGAAAAATGTAAAAATGTAATCTTGGGCGGGTGTTTTTTTAAGCGTGGATGGAGGTGTAGGGAGGAAACTATAAAGCAATAATAAAAAGATACATAAATGAGCCAATAAATACGACCCTCCCCCCTTGACAGCCCCTGATGGAGAGCTAAGAGTCAGAATCAATAACAGTTATAAAGGTCAAGGTCAATAGTTCTCCTAATATAGATTGGTCTCACATATAGAACAAAAGATTACGGCTGAGGTTTGAATACGGCCACACTCCTAAATGGCCACACTCAGAAATGGCCGTGCTCCTAAAAGGTCACACTCCTAAATGGCTGCACTCCTAAATGGCCACACTCCTAAACGGCCACACTTCTAAACCGCCACACTCCTAAATGGCCACACTCCTAAACCGCCACACTCCTAAACCGCCACACTCATAAATGGCCACACTCCTAAACGGCTGCACACTTTTTTTGTTTTTCCTATGAGGGTGAGGGAGACAAAAGGCAGAACTGCCTGTGACGTGTGCCTCCCCCAGAGTTGAAAGAGTGATATGGCCAAAATCAAGGGATGCTCCATTTTTACCTATTCTTTGTCATTTGTAAGACTTTTTGTGCCATTTAGGTGTCGAAGATTCCCTTGTAAGCGATAGTGAGTCTGCAATTTAGGAAGAACCAGTCTATGGCTGAGAGGTTTTGATACTGAAAAATGTATAAACTATCACGAATTGGGGGAGGGGGGTTCTTGAGGGTATTTTTTTTTCAATCTTGATGGAGGTCTGGGGAAGAAACTTACAAATAAAGCAATATATACATTTATGCAAAAATCAGTCATGATCATTTGTAATTGAGCATGCAAAAAAAAAAAAAACGAAACAAAATTATATTAACTCGCAATCATATTAGCATTAAATGTGATACCCGATTACCCCCCCCCCCCCCCCCACCACCACCAAAACAAAAAAATATAGGATCGAAAAAGATAACCCTAGAGCCCAAAATAGCAAAAGGGGTGGGGGGGGGGGGATGTCCACTCTCAGGTTATTGATATAGGTCACGGCTGGTTGGCTATTGATCCGTGCGAGGCTGGATCTTGGCAACAGCTAGGACACTTTATGAAGATCGATAATTCACTCCAGATAGTCAGAACATTTTAACCCCTGCAAGATACCATGACGCATTTATTTTCTGTTTTCTGGCTCGCTGGTGTAGTGACTAGCGTCTTGGACTTCCACCCATTAGGTCCCAGGATCGCCCTCACGCTCAGCACATTAAAGTTTTTTCAAAAGCACAAGCACCGAGTCATTACCGCCCCTCATGAACAAGGGGATGGGGTAGTAGTACAGGATCCCAATGGAAATGGGGCCGAATGGATACAAGCCAGAGAAAGAGAGAAAAGGACAGAAATAACAAAAATCAGGTCACCCTCCTTAATACTAGTGTAAGTATATACTTGTATTGACAGGCTTTTCATATACAGTCCACTCAAATTTAACCTCATCATATATTTTATTGTCAGCATCTTTACATCTATCTCCACCTCAGACACTGCAGTAGTTATCATAGTCAGGGTTTCTTGGATAAAAATCTACACAGCCCTTTAAATAAAGAGCCTAAACTCCATATCATTTTAGCTTCCATTTCCCTGCTTTACCTATTGATGTACTGTATATTTCAACCTCTATCTACATGTCAGACATTGAAGTAGTCATCGTAGCCGGGTGGATCTCCGTCAGTGACCCTCTGTTGCCTGACATGGATCCTGGAGCAGCAAAGGGCGAAGGCTTGGATCCAGGGCACACAGGTAGCTTGGAGCAACATGTCGTACAAGATCCTCGTCACCGCTAACACGATCTTAAACAAGCGCAGTATGGGACTCACTAGCCATACTGCCTGTGTGGAGGGGGGTGGAGAAAGAGTTAATATTATCTGGGGTGGAAGGGTTAAGGGGAGACCGTAGTTTTTCTGTTTAGTCCCATTATTTTTTAGATTTTTAGATGTTCGGCCCATTTGTTTGGCGATTTTAAGACCTTTCATCCCATTTCGTTATAAATTTTAAGACCTATCGTGTCATTTAGGTGTCTATTTTTTCCTGGCAAGCGAAAGCGAGCCTGTAGTTGTAAGAGGAAACGGCCTTTGGCTGGGATATTTTTCTACCGAAAAATGTACAAATTTATCTTGTCTAGGGGATGATTTTCTAAGTTTGAGGGATGTCTGGCGAGGAAACTAAGAATTTATGAATGATTGAATTTATAGGCCAAAAAATCAGTCAGTGTACCCTTAAGGCGAGCACAACAAAGTGAACACCGTTACAGAGGTTAGGAGTTACAATATCTGGCCTACCTATAATGAACAGTGTATACTAACCACAAATGCGAGGACAGCAAAGAAAACACCGTTGATGAGAGCGAGGAAGGAACCCAACAGAACAGCCAGGAACATGTAGACAAAGTGGCGGGTGTATCCATAACAGGATCTAAACACGTCCCAGAAGAAGTCAGGGGTGTGGAGGCCGGAGGGTTCTGGAATGATCGACTCCCACTCCGTCTGGAAGAATAAGGATTAAGTGATTGAGTTAAAGTAATAGTAATTGAATATAAGTGCTAGCATTAAGTTTGAGAAATTCATACTGGTTCCGTTCGAATGTTTATTAGGACAAATTTTATAGATATTGTTACGCAGCCCTGGGTGCTGGGGTCCACCACGCGTCCTTAGTGATGGTGCCTACAAACCATGGCAGTCAGCAATCCTTAAAGGTGGGTGTGCATGCTATTATTTTCCTCCACAATCATTACCGGCAGTGTGCACTATAGCTTTTGGTGCAATATTTTCTGCTACAATGGCTTAATTATTATATAATGGCCAAAATAGGATATGGGTGACACTTTTCTGGATTCGGAGTTTAAGCGCTCTGATGACGTATGCCCAGGAACACAACAAGCTCTTCTGACAGGTGGAAATGGAGGATAGTGACAGTAGTTCCGATTCGTTTGCCAATACTGAGGGTGATAACCATGATTATGGCAAAGAACCTCAAGTGATGAACATTGGTGGTGTCCAGGCTTATATGTATGAACCTGTAGGACGAGATCCAGCAGCAGGAGAGGAGGGAGAAGCAGCTGTGATTACTGCCCGCCTTGTTTACACTACTCGGAGCCGCGGCGGACGCTAGCGATCATGTCCCCGTCTATTTTGACTGCATTTGGATACAATAATGAAAGCCCGCCCCTCACGCCTCCATGACTTATTGTCATCATCATATACATTGCCAACAGGGTGCAAATAACAGAAAAAATCGCCGTAAAAATAGACGGGCGGCGCGGCGACCGACTTATTTTTTGTTTTTTTGTTTTTTTTAGCCTAGTTGCTAGTAGTTGAATTTCAGCCAATAAATTTCTTTAGCCTAGGTTAGGCCTATATCCTTCGACACTGACTGTATAATTTGGGCTAGGCTTAAGTTAGCCCATATTATCCACTCTCCTGACTCCTGAAATTGGCAAGCACGTATGGGTGGGAGGGTGGTTTGGGGGATGGTGGCGGGAAGGTAGAAGGGTAATTGACTCTGTTACAAATATGGAGCCGATTGGTGAGGTAGTTTCGCCACCACAGATTTTAATTTTTTTATGTGATGATCTACGGATAGGCTGGAAGTGGGTGGTGGGAGGAAGTTGGGGTTGTGGTGGGGGGAAGACAGAAGGGTAGGGGACTTGTCACACAAATATGGAACCAATTGG
Organism: Paralithodes platypus; assembly: GCA_032716605.1. Lineage (NCBI taxonomy): Eukaryota > Metazoa > Arthropoda > Malacostraca > Decapoda > Lithodidae > Paralithodes > Paralithodes platypus. The sequence continues at coordinate 38,479,410 of CM064562.1, forward strand.
TGCAGTCGTTTCGCCGCCACATATTTTCCTTTTTTTCCTTTGTGATGGCCTGATGCGGCGACCCATGGTCGGCGAGTGGATAGGGGGAGGGGGTTGGGGTGGTGGTAGCAAGACGCCAGAAGGGTAAGGTACATGTGGTAGAAATATGAAAGCTATAGGTGTAGTTGTTTCGCTGCTACGATTTTTTTTCGGCGAGTCCGTATATATACGGACCTGGCACTGGGCGTGACAAGACCCCAGTCCGTATAGGCAATCAGCGGGTATACTCCACTGCACTTTATTGTCAAAGAATTCATCACGAAAATGTCCATTGCATATGAAGCTTATTTTGGGCTTTGCCTCCCACACTCTGGTTCTTTGTATAAACTTCACCCATTTGTTACAATGGTATGGATCACTTGGAAACTTGTGTAGTGCTATGTTTGGTCCAGGGATGTTGCTACACCCGAAAACAGCACACCTATTCACCATTTTTGCTATACTTGCTGATGTTTACTTCCCAAATGTTTGCCTGGGCGTACGTCACATCCTCACGTGAGTACTAGTTGCAAGGGGTCGCAATTCAATATCTATTTTTGATTTGTTCTCTAATATTGAAGATTAGTTTTGACAAAGGAGTAGTCAGGTTGATTACTGGAGATCTAAACATCTCTTTAAATACATTATAAATTCATTTTAATTTCGGACGCCCCACCACCTTTAATGGGTGTGGAACGTGGAGACTTGACGGGTCACATACTCCTTGGCGTTGATGGTGGCGTAGGAAATCTCACAAGGCTGTAATGTTGCTACGGCTCAGAGGGTGGTTAATCCGATATTGTGGCCAGTAGCTCTTTGGTTAGGTTAGGTCAGGTGAAGGTGTTGAGGGATAAGCCTTTACAAGGGCACCTCGTATCTACTTTCCGAAGAGTATTGAGAGGGGGAAACTACCAAAGGGAATTAGGAAGGCACCATCACTTGGATCCTTGTAGTTGGTGGCAGGTATCGTAGCGGTGGCTTACAGATAATTATATCTGTGAGGGTGTGGCTGGTGGGTGACATGGCAGGGTCGGTGGGTAACACAATAGTGTGGTGGATGACACAGCTTGGCCAGCGGGTGGAACGAAATTCAGCAGCCCTACATTCCCGGTCTTTGATTCAGGGTTCTTTAGGGTTAGAGCATGTATGGCTGTTCCTGATTTCTGGTGGTAAGCTTGAGGCAATCTTTACAAATCTGTTGTTGTTGTTGTTGTTGTTGTTGTTGTTGTTCCCCAGACTGTCTGGCCAAACAGTCCCTAGTCTAGGGACTAGTCTAGGGCCCCCTGAAGGAGCCAGGGTGAGATGAAATTTGTCTCTTGAGAGGGGATCATCAGCCCATGGGCTTGCACCCCCGGGCCAATGCCTCATCCACAGCCCCCCTTGCAGTGCCACCCAATCGGGTGATCTCGCCAGTACCTAGAGGGAAAAATAGTTCAGGAACACAGACAGACAGAAACGGCTAAGATTGGGTAGAGGATGCCAAACCTCACTGTGGATAGGACCAGCCCTCACCCATGACAGATCTGTTGGAGTGTTTGGTTGATGTGTTGGGAGTATGAAGAGTGGCTGCACACAAGGGGAGCGGGAGTCTCATATACAGTACACTTGTCGCCTTAACCCGGGAACTGCTGGAAGACTCTTAAGAGTTCCCCCGGCGGACTGCGGGAAGACTCTTTAAGAGTCAGGGAAAACAAAAATTCATTTAAAACACCCCCCCCAAAAAAAAAAAAAAATTGTTTTGCCCCTGGGCCATGCCAAATATCACTCCTCCACCTCCCCTCCTTCCCCACTTTCCTCACCTCCTTCAGTTATCACCTATTTTCCCTGTTATAACATTAGCGAGTTGCAAGCAGGGCATTGTCATCACTGTTAGCAAGCGAGTTCAAGAGAGAGAGAGAGAGAGAGTATCGATCGACAGTCTCTCTCCAGACGTGGAGAAAAGTGGTGGGAAGGGAGGTTGCCTCAGCCATACATTATGTAACTCCCGGCCTGTATCGCCGATTTTGACCATCCAAACGCTGTTTCCACTTGTTTTATTGTTGTAACAGGTTAATACCTTTATAATCAACCTATAATAGGCGCATATGGATAAGTATTAATGCTATTTATGGTAAAATAACGATGTTAGTGATGGGAACAGCTCAAATACGTCAGCACAGGAGTGTGGTGTCTCATACCCACCATGCGCACTTCAGAGGTTAAGGGGGCCCACCTCGTTTATTTCTCCCTCTATCTCTGGGTTGTATTCATTCGGCCCCATTCAGCCTACTGTTTTAAGACGTTTATCCCCATCCAAGTGTCGATTTTTTCCTGACGAGCGGCAGCGAGCCAGCATATTTTTAAATATATGTTTTGTCAGCAGGCTAAATTTATACATTTTTCGATAGAAAAATTTCTCCGGTGAAGCCGGATCACTCCATACAATGCTGGCTCGCTATCGCTCGGCAGGATGGCTGAATGGGGCCGAATGAATACAAGTCAGAGAACGAGAAAAAGTAGAGATAAAAAGCAGGTGACCCCCCTTAAAGTGTGCACTGTGCTGGGAATCTGTGGGTGCTTTATCCATGTCTGCTATCATTATCACTAAAGCCGGTATCACACGAGAGCTTTTATAGTTGGAATATAATTATGTACTATTGTGGACATAAGTCCTGCTACACCTGCCCAGCAGAGAATCGCGAATTGTGTTGGTAACATTGCTATACACCCCCATCCCCCCCCCCCCCCCACACTCTTCCACCCTCTCTCAGCCAGTCTCTCCCTTCCTCTTTCTTTCTTGTTTCACGTCTACAAGCCCCTCCCCCTGGATTGTTTCCACCACCCTGACTATAACCACGGGATGATAAATATCACGATAACCTCTCTCTCCTTCCTTTCTTTCATTTCTCCCTCAACCATCGTATCTATGTATTTTTATGCATGCTTTCCAAATCTTCTTCCTAAAATTAAATAACATATCGTTAAAATAGCAATAGGTTACATAGTTCATGTTCATATTTGCCATGTTATATAAACCTATCACAATATAAAGTGTTATGATCCATTCGAATATAGAAATATATTAATCACATAATGTTATCTAAATCAGATACAATTGAGACTTGAATATACTTTTGCATTCTCATATTTCAATTGAGTTATGATTAATTAAGCCCATATAGCCCACTATCTGGAGTAAGCAAGTATTTCACTGTTAACGTTTATATACAGTATTATTACAAGAGATCATTGACACACACATCAAATGGGTTCCTTGATTCAATGCATTGAATATTAAGTTATAAATGTATGGTTACGTGTGTATTCTCAATACTCGCCTGTCAACCCACTTCCCCCTTAACTACGGTAGCTCACACTTATCTATTCATATTTTGTAACTAGTCAACTCAAACACACGGCCACGCACATTAATGTGACATTACATTCCACATACTTGTATGTATGTCTTACGTGAGGATATGTGGTGTCTTTCAACTGCCTCAGCGAGCGCTGCTCCCTTCGAGATTAACCCCTTCCGTACAAGGGTTCGATTTAATTGTTATTTAACTATATTTCAACAATTTGGTGCAGCTAATGAAGGATCTGTGTTATTGTGAAGGGTTAATTGAGATGGTATAAAGCCGTTTAACTGTTACACTTCCTTCTTTTACTGAATAATGTTTAAAACTAGTTCATACGATAAAACTTGTAATTATTATTTATTGTAATAATAATACAATTAGGCTGTCCTCCAAAGAGATTATATTTACACTGGAGTGGTAGAGGTATTGTTAAACACGCAACGGAAATGTTTTGGGTTTGATTATCGTCTTGTCCAACAATAAGGGCACCGGTTAAGTTTTTGGTTTACCATGCAACACGTCTTTTGACCAATTCACCACGATGACGTATTTGTTGTCATATTTTGGTTACTATTAGACAATTTTCTTTAGCTTATAATCTACCTCTAGGACTCAAAGGGGTAAGTATGATCTCAATAATCACTCTGAGTACCACAGGTCCTTCTTAAACTGCATAAACTCGTCTAATTATTGCCAGAATCGAAGGTAAAAAGACGTCATCGTGTTGAAGAGGTTAGCTAAGAGCACTATTGATATAACCTTGTTTATAAACGGTGCTATATATCTGTAAACAGTGGTTTTTCCTAAATATTATTATATTGTTTGTAGCTACTAGCTGTATACACTATCAATTTGATTAATATCTAATTTTCAATCCAATATTTTAAAAATGCATGCTATGAAAAAAGTAAGTGCAAGGTTTGGTTACATATTATAAAATACCGTTACCTTTTTCTTTCTTCCACATGAAATGAATAGATATAGATAGATAAATTATATACACAATGTCCACGTGTTCGTGTAGGGCCGAACCTGTTGTATACAAGGAATAAACAACAACAAATGAAAAATAACTTCGCTCTGGGTTTTATTTACGGTACTTAACCAGCTACCTGCTAAATAAGAACAAAATACAGACAAAAATAAAGAGTTTTAGAGAGTCCTAAGCTAACGTGTTTGTTGTGGTTTCACCATATACTAAATTCCCCAGGCAGTATGTTTAAAAATTGATCATTATACTAATATGATGCAGTGTAGATATTGTTAATTTAAGTTATAGGTTATTTATTAACAAATTACGGACGTGCACTTCATTTAAACACTTAATAGAAGTAATGTATCAACAATTACAAGAGAAACAATGTAACCTTGTGTCACCATTATAACTAATGGAAGCGATGGCGTGAGAGAAAAAATATGTGTGTGTGAAATGGTAGTAAATGAAGGAATATAAAGATAAACCAAATTCTACTTGTCAATTTACTATCCGTATTTGTGTTTGTAACTATCATAATTATTCATTTGAGATCTTGTTCTGCATCACTTAAACTACTTCACTCATGATTAATATAGATATAGGACTATTATTTCTATAATTTAATAACTGTTAAGACATTATAGTTTACATGAAAATATATTAACCAAATAATCCACTTCCATGTATCATGTTCTCGTGTTCCCAGCAGTTGACCATGTTGCCTCACACAGATTACATGGGATTTAAGTCTGGTGCCTTACTCGGCTAGATTCCTTTAGGATCGTTAATGTATTTGTGTTCTGGCTATAATTAGGCAATTTTATTGTGATTAGGAAGATAATATGTAAATCAAAAGGTTAATTGGGATAATCTTTACCCTTTTCATTCCCAAAAATCTTTCTTACGCTGTATAGAATCGTCTAAAAGGAGCCACAATAAACTGTCAACATGCGTCATGAACCTCAAGGGGTAAATGGTGTCGCAAGGAAAACCAAGAATATCTTCCTCCTGTCGGAGCCAATATTCAAACTCTAAACATTTTAGCTCTGTGTTCAACACTTAATACCTCTACCACACATATACACATGTAAATAGGTAGTGACGCTATTGTCTCCCTTGCTTGTATTTACTGTATGATATCTACGTTATTTAGGTGTTCTATGTGATATTTTATAGGTCTTAGGGTTCGGATATCACTTAGCACATTATCATTAGAATTACTAAGACTTATCTAGTTTAATGAATATACAAATTATGGAATAATACAAATAAGTTTAATTAATTCAAATAATGATGTGATAATCAAGAGTGATATCCAAACCTTAAGATCAATGAAGTATCACAGGGAACAAATAAATAACGCAGATATAATACCTTAAACACAAGCAAGAGATGCAATGCAGTCGCTACCTATTGTGTATGTGTAATCAGTGTGATTGGCTATAAGAAGCGTGGGCCAAGTCACACAGTCTTCATATCTTGCTTAAATTTTGGGTTTGTCATTTATTTATCTCGCTTGTATTTACTGTATGATGTATATTTTATTAATGTGTTTAATGTGATATATCATGGCTCTTAAGATTCGGATAACACTGTATATTGTTAAGTAATAATTACAATTATTAACACGTGTCTAGTATAATGACTTAATAAAGATACTAATAAAGACATTATCAGGTCTGCGATTCTTCAGGGCCAGTGAGTTAAGGTATTGATAAGATGGGGAATCATGAGCGTCGATACAAGCACCAATTAGGTGCCAGAGGCATTGTTGTTGTTGTTCCCCAGGCTGTCTGGCCGAACAGCCCCAAGGTCTCGAGCAAGGCCAAGGCCATAAACGAGCGCCCCCACAAAATCCTCCCTGCTTACCACTAACAAAGCCCGGGTGACCGAAGCCACTCCAAGGCAGAGAGCTGAGGAGGGTGCGGAAACGCCCGGGAAACCAAAACCCCACCCAAGGCCCTGTGCCCCTCAACAATTATGAAGGGAAAGTTGAGGGGTAAGGGAAAAATGTGACACTTTGGCTCCCAATCTGCCAACTTCTAGGTTGGCAGTAGGGAGGTCAATCCACGGAAAAGACGCCGCCACTTGAGATCTAGAAGATATATAAGTAAAAGGAACAGTCAGAGTAAGCTATGGGTATGGCAGAGATCGCTCAGTTCTCACTCGGATAGACCAGCCCATCACCACATGACTAGAACCCAATCCTCTCAGCATCAGCTAGGAAAGGCCCTAGAAAGCCGCCTTTGGCGGGGGGGATAGCTCCCCTATTTCAACTCCTTTCGGGGTTGGGCACCCGCCCCAGAGGCATTGTTGGAGTGAATGGAGAATAGCTATATTTATAAGTTTGTATTCAATTAAGGAAGGAAGTGTAACAATTAAAAGGCTTCATACTAGCTCAATTTGTTCTTCTAAATACCACAGATCCTTCCTTATCTGCACAAAATTGTGGAAATATAGCTGTAATAAAACTAAACACAACCCCGGTATGGAAGGGGTTAATCTCGCAGGGAGTAGTGTTTGCTGAGGCAGTTGAAGGACGCCAAATCTCCTAAAGTAAAAAATAACAAAATATTGTGTAATGTAATGTCACATTAATGTGTTTGGCCATCTGTTTGAGTTGACTAGTTACAAAATATGAATAGATAAGTGTTAGCTACTGTAGTTAACCCCTTTAACACGATTACGTTATTTTCATTACATTTTGGTTACCATTAGACGATTTTCTTTAGCTTATAATATACTTGTAGGATCCAAAGAGGTAAATAAGACCTCAATAGACCTTCTGAATAACATAGGTCCTTCTTAAACTGAATCAAAGGTAGAAAGGCGCCATCGTGCAGAAGGGGTTAAGATGGAGGTGGGTTGACAGGCGAGTATGGTGAATACACACGTGAACATATATGTATAACTTTTAATATTGTATGTGTGTCAATTATCTCTTTTAATAATATATACAATGTAACAGTGAAATACATGCTTACTCCAAACAGTAGGATATATGGGTTCAGATAATTATAACTGAATTAAAATATGATAATGCAAAAGTAAATTAAAGTCTCGAGACAGTTGTAATTTACTTAAATAACATATATAGTTAAAACAAATCCATATTCGAATGGATTATCAAACTTTATATTTTGTTAGGTTTATATAAAATGGTAAATATAGATATGAAGTATGCAACGATATGATATTTCATATTAGATTAGGAAAACATTCATAAATATACAATGATTCGATGAGAGAGGGAGAAATAAAGAGCGGCTTATAGACGTGAACAAGAACTAAAGCAGTAGAGAGGGAAGGAGGGGTTTGGCTGAGAGAGGGAGGTAGAGGGAAGGGGGGGTTTGGCTGAGAGAGGGTGGTAGAGGGAAGGAGGGGTTTGGCTGAGAGAGGGTGGTAGAGTGGGGATGGAGTGGGGGGACGGGGGATACCACTGTTACCAACACAATTCGCGATTCCCTGTCAGGCAGGTGTAGCAGGACTTATGTCCACAATAACATACTCAGATTAATATGCAGGATTCGAAACTGCATAATACATCGTAGGCTTGTGTATATTATAATAACTGTCTTGATAGCGTAATGCATAAGTGCGCGGAATTTCGGTGTGAGTGTCCTAGGTTCGAGTCCTTGGTGTGCCACATGTATTTGTTGATTTCATTAATTAAGTTTAGAAGTGAAGTTGGTTGGTGAAAAAATATAGTCAACATTCGATGGTCAACATTTTTCTGGCAACATTTCTTGGATAATTTGCACTGGTATCAGAAACTAGACTGATGATAGAATAATTCAGGGAACACCTTTCTGATTGATATTATCTATAGTAGTAATAAATAGGAATGAATGGAGAATGCTTGTGAATAGATGAGTGATAACACGGTCGTTAGGAGTGGGGGTCGGGTGCCAGTTAGACTAGATAATAGTCCATCAGGCGCCTGGCCCGGGTAGCCGGTATATATGAAGGTTCATGCCTGATGTGAGGTGGGCGGGCATTGTGGTGGTAAAACTTCGCTGCGTGTCTACCTGCTGAGACCGGAACATCTCCGGGAGGTTTGGGACCTGGGAATCTTTTGCTGGAGACCCCAAATGGGGCTGGGTCTCTGGGTCTTCTCCTGAGCGATCTAGATGTGTATGAGTTATTTTTTTTTCTTTGTGTTGTGTTGTCCCTGTTCATGCTCTGTCTCGAGTCGAGTCGGCCACCCCCAGCTATGGGGTATGTGCCTGTATTCATAATTGTATTCATAATTGTCTTCATAATTGTCTTCATAATTGTATTCATAATTGTCTTCATAATTGTAGTTTGACAGGAATTGAGTTTTTGGCTTGTATTGTCCCTCTTCCTAGACATTATTACCAATGGCAATTACCCATCTCCTTGCTCAAGGGAGATAGTAACCGACGGCTATGTCTCAGAAAACCTTCATCAACCTGAGCGAGATTTGAACCCCGACCTGCTGGGTTGCAGGCAGGGATGGTACCACTGACCTAGCCGCGCGGCTTTGTGTATAATTTTTTTTTTTTTTTTTCTATGTGATTGAGGGAGGCAAAAGGCAGAACTGCCTATAGCGAGTGCCTCCCCCATAGTTGAAAGAGTGACAGGGCCAAAATCAAGGGACGTTCGAGCCAAAATGCCTGGACACACTGACTTTGAAGCAATTTAAGTCATAGGAAGAGGGAAAGACTGATTCTGGGAGAGAGTTCCAGAGCTCAGCTGTTGAGTAGAAGAAAGTTTGAGAGTAACGTTTCACTCTTGGGTTGGAGAGTTGCACAGAGTAGGGGTGGGATTGAGTTGCAAGACGGGTACCACGTGCCCTACGTAAAGGAGGTGGTATACACTGGGAAAGCTCTGAGGAACACTGATTATTATAGTAGCGATAGAATAGCGAGAGAGATGCAACATTGCGGCAAAGAGAGAGAGAGATTGCAGAGAGTTGGTGAGTGGACGGGAGTTAATGATACGAAAGGCCTTCCTTTCAACTTTGTCTAGGAGAGCGGTGTGAGAGGAACCTCCCCACACATGTGAACAATACTCAATACAAGGATGCACTATGCCCCTGTACAGAGCAAGAAGCTGTGCAGGGGAAAAGAACCCCCTAAGGCGGTTGAGCACACCCAGCTTCTGGGAGGCTGCCTTAGCAAGACTGGTAATATGGTCCTTCCAACTGAGAGCAGAAGAAAAGGAGACACCAAGAATATTGAGAGAAGATGAAGGATTGATTTTTGTATTGTTGAAGAATAAGGGATAGTCTGCTGGGAGTTCCTTACGGGTAGATAGATGGAGAAATTGGGTTTTGGAAGCATTAAAGGTAACAAGGTTTTCTCTGCCCCAATTGGAGATAGTATTTAGATCATAATTTAAGAGTTCTATGGCTTCATTACGTTTGTCGTTGAGGGATTGCTGGCTGGGGCGTTCTGAAAAACTAATGGAGTAGTGTAAGGTTGAGTCGTCTGCGTATGAATGGATGGGAATTGAGGTACAGTTGAGGAGATCATTTATAAAAATTAGAAAAAGAATAAGTACAAAGGAGTACAAAGGAAATCAAGCAACAACAGATCTAGTGACCCTTCTAGGCTGCTTGTCCTCCAAAACACTGAGGATCAAGTGTCCAAACAGTGGTTTAGAGTGGGTAAGGGAACATTGGAAAGGGAACTACTGCCCTGCCACTAACGTGGCAGGACTAGGAAGTTAGTAGGGGACATATGGGTTAGTAACTGAGGGGAGGATAAAATAAAGTTATTCATTTACAAACGCAGTCAGTCGCGGGTTTGATGCGAGATATTTGTCTAGGCGGAATTTAAATGAATCAACAGTGCTGCAGTCTATAACGTCTCGGGGAAGCCCATTCCATAAGTTGACAACTCGATTGAAGAAGAAATTCTTAGATTCATGTGAGTTAAAAGATTTACCAATAATTTTGCAACCGTTTCCCCGCGTGTAATTAGATTGGTCGATAGTGAAGTACTTACTACAGTTCATATTGTCGATGCCTTTGATGATTTTGAACACTTGAATTAAGTCACCTCTTAATCTGCGCTGGGTTAAAAAGGAAATAGATTTAATTCTCTAAGACGCTCTTCGTATGGTTTGTTCTTTAGGCTAGGTATCATTTTGGTAACTCTACGTTGAACTCGTTCTAGCTTGTTTATGTCTTTTTGGTAATAAGGGCACCAGCATTGAACGCAGTATTCCAGAAGAGGGCGGACTAAGGAATTGTAAAGGGTTAGGATAACGTCTTTGGATTTATGCTCAAATGATCTGCCTATAAAGCCAATTATTTTGTTTGCCTTCTTAACAACTTCTGAACATTGTTGACTCGGTTTTAGGTTACTCGATAGTGTTACTCCCAGATCGGTTTCTCTGTTTACATTCTTAAGCTGAGTGCCATTCATCGAATAGTTTGCTTTCTCATTTAGGTATCCGATATGTATTTGAAACTCATTTGCCAAATTTGGGCCCAATGTGACAATTTATCTAGATTGTGTTGCATATCGTCACCTTGATCTTTTGAGAGTACGCTATTTGCAATTTTTGTATCGTCAGCAAATTTTGAGATTGTACAGGTGAGACCCTCATCTATGTCGTTGATGTAAATTAGAAGGAGAATTGGTCCTAGTACCGATCCCTGGGGTACCCCGCTACTTACATTGGTCCATTTAGATGCCTTACCGTTTATGACTACTCTTTGCTTTCTGTCACTGAGCCAATTTTCTATCCATTTCAACACACCGTCTTGTATTCCATGCGCTTTTAGTTTTAGCAGTAAACGTTTGTGGGGAACTTTGTCAAAGGCCTTTTGAAAATCAAGGTATATAATATCTACAGCTTTACTCTCATCGTAGAGGTTGAGGATATCGTGGAAGAAGTCTAAGAGGTTTGTTAAACAGGAACGTTTTTTACGAAAGCCGTGTTGAGTATCTTTAAGTATGTTATTTTCCTCTAAGTGATTTACGAGTCTGTCTCTTATGACCGTTTCTAGCATTTTACATACAACTGAGGTTAAGCTAATTGGACGATAGTTACTGGGTAGGGATTTGCTGCCTTTTTTTTAATATCGGTGTTACGTTGGCTATCTTCCACTGATCAGGCATAGTTCCAGACTGCAAGGATTTATTGAATAGTAATGTCAGTGGTTTGGAGAGCTCATCCTTAGCTTCCTTTAGTACTCTAGGCGAGATTGTATCAGGTCCAGGCGTTTTATTTACCTTGAGTTTATCTAAACAATTCAATACTTCTCTCGCTGTAACGGTGATATTGCTTAGAACATCTGAATTATCAATCTGAATCGGCGATGGTGTAGGGATATCACTGAGGTCTTCTGTTGTAAAAACTGATGCAAAGAAGGTATTGAGGGCATTACTCATTTGTACTTCGTCTTTGGTGTATTCTCCATTTTCATCGACTAACGGTCCAACAGTTGAAGTAACTACTTTTTTCTTTCTGATATAACTATAGAATTCTTTCGGGTTTGTTTTACTTTGATTCGCAATATGTAACTCTAGGGTCTTTTTACTTTGCTTAATTAACTTTTTGGCTTTGCGTCGTAGCTCTACAAATTTCACCCGTTCTTCGTCATTTTGTGAGGATTTTAATCTATCATTAGCAAATTTTTTAGCAAGCAGGCAGTTTGAAATATCTTTATTCCACCATTTGGGCTTATTATTATGGCCTGGACGCCGTATTTTCGATGGTATGCAGTCTTGCACTGCTTTTAGGTAAGTGGTTTCGAATAACTTCCAAGATGTATTTATGTCGTTATTGTTAATTAAAAAGCTCCAGTCAGTTTCTTTAAACATAGCTCTAAGTTTATGAAAGTTTGCTTTCTTGAAATTAGGGACTTTTTCGATGCTACTATTTGGTTCGTTACTAGTAAAGTTTAAAGTGAAAGTTATCGTACGATGGTCGCTGTTACTGAATTCATCACCAACATTCAAATTCTCTATTAATTCTTCTTTTGTTGTAAGTACAATGTCAAGAACGTTATTACCACGGGTCGGTGTTCGAACAAATTGATAAAGCGAACTCTCTTGCAAGTTCGTATACAAGTCATGTCCGGAGTGTGAAGTAAGAGTATCGCCCCACTTGGTCACAGGTAAATTAAAGTCGCCAAAAAATACGGTATCTTGTGAGTTACTTACATCTGCAATTTGTTCATAAATTTCTCGGTCAGTTTGCACTGATTGAGCTGGAGGTCTGTATATTAATGCAAGTATTATTTTTGTACCTTTATTATTCTTTATTAGCACAAAAGATGTGTCGACGTTCACAATTTGAGGTTTTGACAAGAGGGTCGGGTTAAGACTTTCTTTGATATAAAATAAAACGCCACCTCCATTTTTATTTATTCGGCTTTTCTCAAACATTACATAACCGGGAAGTGAATACTCTGCTAAAAAGTCTCTATCTACTGTATTGAGCCAAGATTCTGTTATACCAATCACATCATAATTTTCAGTAAACACTAGTTCCTCTAAATCTGAAAATTTATTGCGTATGCTACGAGCGTTTGCATAGAAAACCTTTAAAGTTGCAGTTTTAGAACTCACAGAACGTTCTTTAATCAAATTTTTGGTTCTGATCGGATCTACATTTACATTCATGGCTGACATCGGTCCTCGGTCGTTATCCCTGCCGGTTTTGAATTTGGGTCGTGTTGGTGGAGCTTTATCCAAATTCGCGGTTCTTGACAGATTAGCATTTAATTCCTTCGCAGGTTGCCGCCCTCGCTGTCTTCGGTCCTCCTTCCTGGTTGTCCTGTGCTGAGCCGATTTCTTCTCCGAAAATCCTTCACCGCATCGTTGAGAAGACGCCCAAAACGTGCTGCTCCCACCTGGTTCAGATGAACTCCATCGTCCGAAAACAAATAGTCATCGGAGATAGGACAGAGCCCTGAGGAACACCGGAGTTTATAGAGTGAGAAAGTGAACAATGGCCGTCCACAACCGCGGCTATGGAACGGCAGGAAAGGAAATTAGAGACAAAGGCACAGATGGATGGATAGAAACCGAAGGAGGGTAGTTTAGAAATTAAAGATTTGTGCCAGACTCTATCGAAGGCTTTTGATATGTCTAGTGCAATAGAAAAAGTCTCACCGAAGTCCCGAAAGGAGGATGACCAAGAGTTAGTAAGATATGAAAGAAGATCACCAGTAGAGCGACCCTTAAGGAAGCCATACTGGCGATCTGAGAGCAGATTATGAGAAGAGAAATGCTTAAGAAATTTGGAAGCAAGAATAGTTTCAAAAACTTTAGAAAGACAAGAGATGAGAGCAATTGGACGATAGTTGGAGGGTTGAGAGCGGTCACCCTTCTTTGGGACAGGTTGAATGTGAGCAAACTTCCAGCATGAAGGGAAGACGTTAGAGGATAGACAGAGACGAAAGAGTTTGCCTAGGCAGGGAGTCAGCACGGAAGCACAGTTTTTGAGAACAACAGGAGGAACACCGTCCGGACCGTACGCCTTATTAGTATTAAGCCCAGAGAGGGTAGAAAGTACATCTTTAGAAGAGATAAGGATATTAGGCATAAGTACAAAGGAGTACAAAGGAAATCAAGCAACAACAGATCTAGTGACCCTTCTAGGTTGCTTGTCCTCCAAAACACTGAGGATCAAGTGTCCAAACAGTGGTTTAGAGTGGGTAAGGGAACATTGGAAAGGGAATTACTGCCCTGGAACTAATGTCCGTGGCAGGATTAGGAAGTTAGTAGGGGACAGATGGGTTAGTAACTGAGGGGGGGATAAAATAAAGTTATTCATTTAGAAACGCAGTCAGTCGCGGGTTTGATGCGAGATATTTGTCTAGGCGGAGTTTAAATGAATCAACGGTGATGCAGTCTATAACGTTTCGGGGAAGCCCATTCCACAAGTTGACAACTCGATTGAAGAAGAAATTCTTAGATTCGTGTGAGTTAAAAGATTTACCAATAATTTTGCAACCGTTTCCCCGCGTGTAATTAGATTGGTCGATAGTGAAGTACTTACTACAGTTCATATTGTCGATGCCTTTGATGATTTTGAACACTTGAATTAAGTCACCTCTTAATCTGCGCTGGGTTAAAGGAAATAGATTTAATTCTCTAAGACGCTCTTCGTATGGTTTGTTCTTTAGGCTAGGTATCATTTTGGTAACTCTACGTTGAACTCGTTCTAGCTTGTTTATATCTTTTTGGTAATAAGGGCACCAGGATTGAACGCAGTATTCCAGAAGAGGGCGGACTAATGAATTGTAAAGGGTTAGGATAACTTCTTTGGATTTATGCTCAAATGACCTGCCTATAAAGCCAATTATTTTGTTTGCCTTCTTAACAACTTCTGAACATTGTTGACTCGGTTTTAGGTTACTCGATATTGTTACTCCCAGATCGGTTTCTCTGTTTACATTCTTAAGCTGAGTGCCATTCATCGAATAGTTTGCTTTCTCATTTAGGTATCCGATATGTAGTACTTTACATTTATCCGCATTGAAACTCATTTGCCAAATTTGGGCCCAACATGACAATTTATCTAGATTGTGTTGCATATCGTCAACTTGTTCTTTTGAGAGTACGCTATTTGCAATTTTTGTATCGTCAGCAAATTTTGAGATTGTACAGGTGAGACCCTCATCTATGTCGTTGATGTAAATTAGAAAGAGAATTGGTCCTAGTACCGATCCCTGGGGTACCCCGCTACTTACATTGGTCCATTTTGATGCCTTACCGTTTATGACTACTCTTTGCTTTCTTTCGCTGAGCCAATTTTCTATCCATTTCAACACACCGTCTTGTATTCCATGCGCTTTTAGTTTTAGCAGTAAACGTTTGTGGGGAACTTTGTCAAAGGCCTTTTGAAAATCAAGGTATATAATATCTACAGCTTTACTCTCATCGTAGAGTAAAGTAAGAGAGAGGAGGGTAGAGAGGGAGGAATAGCACCGGAATCATCCAAGGTGGAGTTTCTAGCAAAAGTTTGAGCGAAGAGTTTAGCTTTGTCAGAGGAAAAAGTTATGGTTGTGCCATCAGAATGGGAAAGGGGAGGGAAAGACGAGGAAGAGAAATTGTTGGAGAGGTTTTTGGCTAGATGCCAGAAAGCTTGGAAGAGCTAGAGTTGGATAGTTCAGTGTATTTATTATTGATGAAAGAGTGTTTGGCAAGTCGAAGAACAGATTTGGCTTGATTTCGGGCAGAAACATAGGAAGAATGAAAGTCTTGAGTTTTAAGGCGTCGGTACCATTTGAATGCTTCCTCCTTATTGCGGACAGCAGTAGAACAGGCATGAGTAAACCAAGATTTTTTAGCATTAGTCTGAGAGAAAGAGAATGGAATGTATGCTTCCATGCCCGATAGGATTACCTCGGTAATGCGTTCATCACTCTCCGAGGGTCCCCGGCCACGGAAGCAGAAATCATTCCATGGGAAATCAAAGAAGTACTGCCGGAGAGCCTCCCAGCCGGCAGCGCCAAAGTGCCACAAGCGCCTCCGGCTAGGAGGATCGGGTGGCCGTACTGGAGAGATAGGGCAGTTGACAGAGATAAGTTTATGGTCGGAGGAGCCCAAAGGAGAGAAAAGATTGACAGTATAAGAAGAAGGGTTAGAAGTTAGAAACAAGTCAAGAATATTGGGCCGATCTCCGATGCGATCCGGGATACGGGTGGGATGCTGAACTAACATGCATACATACATACATACATACATACATACATCATTAGTAGTAGTAGTAGTAGTAGTATTAGTATTAGTAGTAGTAGTAGTAGTAGTAGTAGTAGTATAATTACTAACCTGTAGATATAGATTAAGCTTGTATGGATCCCGGTCATGTAGTGGTGGTGGTGGAGCGTTAATAACAGGTTGTGTATCAGTCACAGCCCCAGGGACCATATGCAGGGTATCTACAGACATGGTGGTGGGGGGTAGGCCAGGGGGGCTTCAGGTGTGCACTGGAAAATGTGGGGCCTCAATATTATACACAAAAGCTTCCTCAAAAACTGGTATGTATACTTGCATTGGAAGAGTGTTAAGGGGGGTCACCGTTTTTTTTCTCTTTCTCTCCTTTTCTCTCTTTCTCTGGCTTGTATCCATTCGGCCCCATTCAACCAACTGTTTTAAGACGTGTATCCCCATTCAGTTGTCGATTTCTTCCTGGTGAGCGATAGCGAGCCAGCATTGTATGGAGAAATCCGGCTTCTCTGGAGAAAAGTTTCTATCGAAAAATTTACAAATTTAGCTTGCCTGTAAAATATATATATATATATATATATGCTGGCTTGCTACCGCTCGCCAGGAAAATATTGACACCTGGATGGGGGTAAACATCTTAAAACAGTAGGCTGAATGGGGCCGAATGGATACAAGCCAAAGAGAGAGGGAGAGAAAGAGAAAAAAAACGAGGAGGGTCCCCTTAAGGGGAGAATTATATATTTATTTTGTTTTATTTTATATATATATATATTTTTGTTTTGTTTTGTGTATTAATCTATTTAACTAGTTTCCTCCCTATACCTCCATCTAGATATAAATAATACCCCCAAGGCTCCCCTTCGAGATAAATTTGTGCATTTTTCGGAAGAAAGACGCTCTGGCTGAAGGCCGGTCCCTCATAATTTGCATGCTCGCTATCGCTCGCTAGAAAATATTGACATCTGAATGACGCAAGAGGTCTTAAAATTGACAAAGAATTTAGGCAAAACATCTTAGAATAGCCAAACGAATTGGGGAACATCTAAACAAAACTTAAGGTGAGGTGAGGGATATGGCGGTGTTTGTTCTACTGTCCTGTTTGTGAGAAGGGTCGCTGTAGATTTGGCTTGGGCTAGTATGAGTCCGTTTGTGGTGAACCAGTCGTGTAATGTGTTGAGGTATGGTTGAAGGAGTTGTGCGGCTGTGAGTGTTATATCGTCTGCATAAGAAGCTGTGTGTATCTGGGGTGTGTGGGGTATGGGTAGGTCGTACATGTATTGGTTGAAGAGTGTTGGTGACAAGACAGATCCCTGAGGGACTCTGTTTGCAAAATTTCTGGTGTTCGATGACTGGCCAGCAAAGTTGGATTGGCATGAGTCAACAATAGTGGTAATTACTAACACATAGATTCGTTGAAAAGAGTACAGCGAAGAATGACAAAAATTATTCATAATATTAGTCGAAATCTACCATATGAAGAAAGGTTGAAAACATTAGGCTTACTTTCGTTAGAAAGATGCAGAGTTAGAGGGGATATGATAGAAGTGTTCAAGTGGGTTAGTGGGATTAATAAAGGGGACATGAAAATGTACTAAAGCTCAGTGATAGCAAAAGAACTCGAACAAATGGTTTCAAATTAGATCAATTTAGTTTCAGAAAAGATATAGGCAAATATTGGTTTGGTAACAGAGTTGTAGACATGTGGAATAGGCTACCGAGTGATATGGTAGGATCAAGAACGATATGGAGCTTTAAGACACAATTAGATAGGCATATGGACGAGATGGGTTGGGTATGAGGGGGGGTCTGCCGGGTGTGGGCCAATCGGCGCTCTGCAGACCCCGTAATCTTGTGTTGATCTCTGACCGTTTTGGTGAGGTCAGTCCTCAAAGTATTAGTGAGTTGGGTCTATAATTAGGCCTTGTAATTGGGGTTGGGTGTGACAGGGATCTGCATTGTGTGGGCCGATCGGCTTTCTGCAGACTCCCATTTTCTTATGTTTTTATGTTCTTAAATTAATGAGGTATGTTATAGTGTATACCAACCAGTACGTGGAGGCAGCGAGCAACACTATCACTAATTTGCTTGATTATTGTCTCATCAAAGATTATATAGCATTATCTCTGTAAAAACACATCTTATCTTTTGTTGTACCTTATCGGAGACTATACCCCGCCAAATTCACGATCTCTACATTAAGGGGGTAGTGCTTGGTTTTTGGTCTATATATTTATTTATTAAAATATGTTTGAGTTTCCTCGCTAGACCTCCATCAAGCTTAGAAAAACACCCCCTTGACCCCCTTTCAAGAGAAATTTGTACATTTTCCGGTAGAAAAATGTCCCGGCCAAAAGCCGGTTCCTTCTAAAATTAGAGGCTCGCTATCGCTCGTCAGGAAACAATCGACACCTAAAGGGCACGAAAGGTTTTAATATTGCCAAAAATATGAGGCGAAAGGTCTCAAAATCGCCAAACTAACGGAACAAACGTCTTAAAACCTCAAAACTAATATGCTAAACATGAAGGAGAAGGGAGTCCAGAAACAACAAGTAGTACCCCCTTAACCCCTTCTGTACCGACGACGTATTCTTAATCTTATTCTAGCTATATTTAGGCGATTTAGTACAGTCTAAAAAGGATTTGTGGCAGTAGAAAGAGTTAAGTGAGATAGTTCAAAGCCTGTTAATTGCTGGAGGCCCTTTTTAAGATGAATACAATCGTCTCTAATAGTAGCCAGATTAAAGTTAAATGAAAGAGTTAACCCTTGCTGTGCCGGTGACGTTTTTAATATTGAATTTCAGCGGCATTCAGACGATTTTATGAAGCTCAGGAAGGATTATACTGTATATGGTAGCTGAGAGGGGCTTGTCCTTCCTAAGCTGAATAAAATCGTCTAATTTTCTGATTTATTCTATTCTATATTCTCAGGCCCAATCCCCATTTTCCAATTTTATTTGTATTTGTTTTGTTTTTCCGCTTTTCCTTTTTTTTTTGTATTTATTTATTTTTTTTTGGGGGGGGGAGGGGGCCGACTCAAGACAGAGCCAGAATAAGGACAATCCAACAGAAAACAATGAACACACACAAACAAAATACAAATTCAGGAAGGAATACTTATATGGTAGCTGAGAGGGACCTTGGTACAGTTCGTGGTCCTTCCTAAGCTGAATATAATCGTCTAATGGTTGCCGGAATATCGTGAAAAGAGACGTCGGGGCCGTCACTGGCACAGAAGGGGTTAAGGGGAGATGGGTCGTTTTTCTGATTCCCCTTCTCCCTCATATTTAGCCCCATTAGTTATTATATTTTTTCCACCAACCAATTTCACTTCTAAACTCAATTAATGAAATCAACAAATACATGTGGCACTCAAAGATTTTAAGACGTTCGGCCCATTAGTTTGGCGATTTTAAGACTTTTCGCCCCATTAATTTGTCAATATTAAGACTTTTCGTGCCATTTAGGTATCTTGTTTTCCTGGCGAGCGAGAGCGAGCCTGTAATTTAGGAGTAGGCCGGGAAATTTTTCCGACGAAAAATGTATAAATTCATCTTGAAAGGGGGTCTAGGGGGTGTTTTATTAACCCTTCTGTACCGGCGACGTTTTTGCATTATATTCTGGCAACTACTAATCGGATTTATTCAGTTTAGGAAGGATCTCTAGCAATTATAAGGCTTCGAACTACCTCAATCAACCCTTATAACTACCACGGATCCTTCCTAAGCTGCATAAAACCATCCAAATATAGCTAGCATTAGATACAACAGACGTCGCCGGCACAGAAGGGGTTAAGCTTGGTGGAATTCTAGCGAGGTTACTATAAAATAAATATATAAATAATGAAATGGACCAAACACTAACCACTACCCCCTTAACCCTTTATACCCCTTAACCACTTTAACCATACCCTTAATACCCTTAACAACCCCTTAACCACTACCCCCTTAATACCCCTTAACCCCTTAACCACTACCCTTAACCACTACCCTTAATTAACCACTACCCCTTAACCCTTTAACCCTTAACCACTACCCCCTTAACCTACCCCCTTAACCACTACCTTACCCTTAACCCCTTAACCACTAACCCCCTTAACCCTTTAACCCCTTAACCACTACCCCCCTTAACCCCTTACTACCCCTTAACCACTACCCCCTTAACCTAAAAACCCTTAACCACTACCCCCTTAACCTTTAACCCCCTTAACCACTACCCCTTAAAACCCTAACCCCTTAACCACTACCCCCTTAACCCTTTAACCCCTTAACCACTACCCCCCTTAACCTTTAACCCTTAACCACTACCCCCTTAACCCTTTAACCCCTTAACCACTACCCCCTTAACCCTTACCACCCCTTACCACTACCCCCTTAACCCTTTATAAACCCCTTAACCACTACCCCTTAACCCTTTTACCCCTTTAACACTAACCCCCTTAACCCTTTAACCCCTTAACCACTACCCCCTTAACCAACCCCTTAACCCTACCCCTAACCCTTAACCCCTTAACCACTACCCCCCCTTAAACCTAACCCTTACCCCTTAACCCTACCCTTAACCTAACCCCCTTAACCACTACCCCCTTAACCCTTTAACCCCTTAACCACTACCCCCTTAACCCTTTAACCCCATAACCACTACCCCCTTAACCCTTTATACCCCTTAACCACTACCCCCTTAACCCTTTAACCCCATAACCACTACCCCCTTAACCCTTTATACCCCTTAACCACTACCCCCTTAACCCTTTAACCCCTTAACCACTACCCCCTTAACCCTTTAACCCCTTAACCACTACCCCCTTAACCACTACCCCACCACTACCCCCTTAACCCTTTAACCCCTTAACCACTACCCCCTTAACCCTTTAACCCCTTAACCACTACCCCCTTAACCCTTTAACCCCTTAACCACTACCCCCTTAACCCTTTAAACCCCTTAACCACTACCCCCTTAACCCCCTTTAACCCCTTAACCACTACCCCCTTAACCCTTTAACCCCTTAACCCACCCCTAACCCTTTAACCCTTAACCACCCCTTAACCACCCCTTAACCACTACCCCCTTAACCCTTTAACCCCCTAACCACTCCCCCCTTAACCACTTTAACCCCCTTAACCACTACCCCCTTAACCCTTTAAACCCCTTAACCACTACCCCCTTAACCCTTTAACCCCTTAACCACTACCCCCTTAACCCTTTAACCCCTTAACCACTACCCCCTTAACCCTTTATACCCCTTAACCACTACCCCCTTAACCCTTTTACCCCCTAACCACTACCCCCTTAACCCTTTAACCCCTTAACCACTACCCCCCTAAACCCTTTACCCCTTAACCACCACCCCCTAACCCTTTAACCCCATAACCACTACCCCCTTAACCCTTTATACCCCTTAACCACTACCCCCTTAACCCTTTTAACCCCTTAACCACTTCCCCCTTAACCCTTTATACCCCTTAACCACTACCCCCTTAACCACTACCCCCTTAACCACTACCCCCTTAACTACTACCCCCTTAACCACTACCCCCTTAACCCTTTAACCCCTTAACCACTACCCCCTTAACCCTTTATACCCCTTAACCACTACCCCCTTAACCACTACCCCCTTAACCACTACCCCCTTAACCCTTTAACCCCTTAACCACTACCCCCTTAACCCTTTTACCCCTTAACCACAACCCCCTCTACCCCTTATACCCCCTTACCACCACCACCCCCTACCCTTTATACCCCTTAACCACTACCCCCTTAACCCTTTAACCCCTTAACCACTACCCCCTTAACCCTTTATACCCCTTAACCACTACCCCCTTAACCCTTTATACCCCTTAACCACTACCCCCTTAACCCTTTAACCCCCTTAACCACTACCCCCTTAACCCTTTATACCCCTTAACCACTACCCCCTTAACCCTTTAACCCCTTAACCACTACCCCCTTAAACCTTTAACCCCTTAACCACTACTCCCTTAACCCTTATACCCCTTAACCACTACCCCCTTAACCCTTTAACCCCTTAACCACTACCCCCTTAACCCTTTAACCCCTTAACCACTACCCCCTTAACCCTTTAACCCCTTAACCACTACCCCCTTAACCCTTTAAACCCCTTAACCACTACCCCCTTAACCCTTTAACCCCTTAACCACTACCCCCTTAACCCTTTAACCCCTTAACCACTACCCCCTTAACCCTTTAACCCCTTAACCACTACCCCCTTAACCCTTTAACCCCTTAACCACTACCCCCTTACCCCTCTTTAACCCTTAACCACTACCCCCTTAACCCTTTTACCCCTTAACCACTACCCCCTTAACCCTTTATACCCCTTAACCACTACCCCCTTAACCCTTTAACCCCTTAACCACTACCCCCTTAACCCTTTATACCCCTTAACCACTACCCCCTTAACCCTTTAACCCCTTAACCACTACCCCCTTAACCCTTTAACCCCTTAACCACTACCCCCTTAACCCTTTAACCCCTTAACCACTACCCCCTTAACCCTTTATACCCCTTAACCACTACCCCCTTAACCCTTTAACCCCATAACCACTACCCCTTTAACCCTTTAACCCCTTAACCACTACCCCCTTAACCACTACCCCCTTAACCACTACCCCCTTAACCACTACCCCCTTAACCACTACCCCCTTAACCCTTTAACCCCTTAACCACTACCCCCTTAACCCTTTATACCCCTTAACCACTACCCCCTTAACCACTACCCCCTTAACCACTACCCCCTTAACCCTTTTAACCCTTAACCACTACCCCCTTAACCCTTTAACCCCTTAACCACTACCCCCTTAACCCTTTATACCCCTTAACCACTACCCCCTTAACCCTTTATACCCCTTAACCACTACCCCCTTAACCCTTTAACCCCATAACCACTACCCCCTTAACCCTTTATACCCCTTAACCACTACCCCCTTAACCCTTTAACCCCTTAACCACTACCCCCTTAACCCTTTATACCCCTTAACCACTACCCCCTTAACCCTTTAACCCCTTAACCACTACCCCCTTTAACCACTACCCCCTTAACCCTTTAACCCCATAACCACTACCCCCTTAACCCTTTAACCCCTTAACCCATAACCACTACGTCCTTAACCCTTTAACCCCATAACCACTACCCCCTTAACCCTTTAACCCCTTAACCACTACCCCCTTAACCCTTTAACCCCTTAACCACTACCCCCTTAACCCTTTAACCCCTTAACCACTACCCCCTTAACCCTTTAACCCCATAACCACTACCCCCTTAACCCTTTAACCACTACCCCCTTTAACCACTACCCCCTTAACCCTTTAACCCCTTAACCACTACCCCCTTAACCCTTTAACCACTACCCCCTTAACCCTTTAACCCCTTAACCACTACCCCCTTAACCCTTTAACCACTACCCCCTTAACCCTTTAACCCCTTAACCACTACCCCCTTAACCCTTTAACCACTACCGCCTTAAGCGTTTAAACCCTTAACCACTACCCCCTTAACCCTTTAACCACTACCCCTTAACCCTTTATAACCCTTAACCACCACCCCCTTTAACCACTACCCCCTTAACCCTTTAACCCCTTAACCACTACCCCCTTAACCCTTTAACCACTACCCCCTTAACCCTTTAACCCCATAACCACTACCCCCTTAACCCTTTAACCCCTTAACCACTACCCCCTTAACCCTTTAACCCCATAACAACTACCCCTAACCCCTTAACCCCTTAACCACTACCCCCTTAACCACTACCCCCTTAACCCTTTAACCCCTTAACCACTACCCCCTTAACCCTTTAACCCCTTAACCACTACCCCCTTAACCCTTTAACCACTACCCCCTTAACCCTTTAACCCCTTAACCACTACCCCCTTAACCCTTTAACCCCTTAACCACTACCCCCTTAACCCTTTAACCCCATAACCACTACCCCCTTAACCCTTTAACCCCTTAACCACTACCCCCTTAACCCTTTATACCCCTTAACCACTACCCCCTTAACCCTTTAACCCCTTAACCACTACCCCCTTAACCCTTTATACTACCATAGATCTTTCTTAAGCTGCACAACATCGTCTAAGCCACAGTTCATGGGGCACTATTCGCTTTTTCTGGACCCCCTTCTCCCTCATGTTTAGCATATTAGTTCTGAGGTTTTAAGACGTTCGTTCCGTTTGGCGATTTTGAGAAATTTCGCCTCATATTATATTTAATATCAAGACCTTTCGTGTCCTTTAGGTGTCGATTTTTTCTGGCGAGCGAAAGCGAGCCTCTAATTTTAGAAGAAATCGGCCTTCGGCCGTGACATTTTTCTACCGAAAAATGTACAAATATATCTTGAAAGGGGGTCTAGGGGGGGTTTCTAAGCTTGATGGAGGTCTAGCGAGGAAGCTCAAAAATAATTAAATATATAAATATATAGCCCAAAATCCAAGCAGTGCCCATTAAACAGCATTAAATACAAAATAAGTCTTTGCCCTTAAAATGTCCACAGATCTTTCTTAAGCTGCATAAAATCGTGTAATGAGAGCCAGAATAAATAGTCAAAGGACGTCATTATTTTCAAAGGGTAATTGACCACTTGCGAGTTTCAGGCTATAAGGAAGTTGGAGCTGTGAACATCGATATTAAAGAGAAATGCAGTAATGATGTGGGTTTCTGATGGATAAAAAGTATGATCAATTTGGTTTTATGTATTTATAAATGTATTATGACCGTATTTTAGCTGATCATTCTGCTAAATATCGATGTCTACAGCTCCAACTTCCTTATAGACAAAAACTCGCAAGTGGTTAATTGACATGTCCATAATAATTGACATGTCCATAATAATTGACATGTCCATAATAATTGGAACATTCAATTATAGACTATCGACATTTTTAGTTCCCATTCTTTCACCTATCACTACTAACCGGTTCCATGTCATCTCAACCAGTAGACCATTTCAACCAGTAGCTCTCAACCAGTGCCAAATTAACCCAGACCAACCAAACCAGTGCCAAAATATAGTACTAACCTAACCTAACCGTATTGGTTGATTTGGTACTGGTTGAGAGCTACTGGTTGAAATGGTCTACTGGTTGAGTTGACCGGTCACCCTACTAACCAGTTTACAGTTACTCAGAGTAACGTCAACGACCTAAATTTTCCTTATCTATATTTTAATCATAAATATAAATGACGTCCTTTACCAGTTCAATTGTCTCCTATTATCTTTACCAGTTCAATTGTCTCCTATTATCTTTACCAGTTCAATTGTCTCCTATTATCTTTACCAGTTCAATTGTCTCCTATTATCTTTACCAGTTCAATTGTCTCCTATTATCTTTACCAGTTCAATTGTCTCCTATTATCTTTACCAGTTCAATTGTCTCCTATTATCTTTACCAGTTCAATTGTCTCCTATTATCTTTACCAGTTCAATTGTCTCCTATTATCTTGTCTTTTTTTTTTTTTTTTTTTTTTTCTATATTCCAACTTACTTCCTCTCGGGCATAGGCTGAGAGCCTTAACATTCACCGCTTTACAATGAACAGTGAAGCCCGTGAGGTCTTGTTCCAGTCTAGGGAGTGAGACATGTGAAGCACGTAGAGTACAACGAGCACCTGCCATCTTGCCTTCACATGAGGCACGGTGCTCACTCATGGCCCGAAACGACCCCATCTCTGAAGCCACCTCGTTCCCGTGCTTCACTGTCTCAACCCCTACACTCGGACTCTCACACTTACACACGCACAACGCCACCTGTTGAGCAGATAACTCACCAGGCATTGCACCCCTATAGCATATTTTGAATATGGGAATATTCATACAGTGCTATTTAATCAGGGAACAATGAGGGTATTTTATTGACGTTTCGGTGGGCTTGTGGTAATGCACTGATACTAGGTACAGCACAAATTCCATCCCAATAATATCTTCCCATTGATACATCAGGATTTGAACCCGGGACCTTTGGATTACCAGGCCAGTGGCAAGACCACTCCACCACACCTCCCCTAGTCTGGTACTGTACTACATGTTAGTTGATTTGTCTCCTATTATCTTGTCTGGTACTGTACTACATGTTAGTTGATTTGTCTCCTATTATCTTGTCTGGTACTGTACTACATGTTAGTTGATTTGTCTCGTATTATCTTGTCTGGTACTGTACTACATGTTAGTTGATTTGTCTCCTATTATCTTGTCTGGTACTGTACTACTGTTACTACATGTTAGTTGATTTGTCTGAGAGTTCCAGCTAGTTTGGCTTTCTTTGCCCACAATATTTTATTTTCTACATGTTTGTAAATATTGTGTTCACTTCTGCTTTTTAGACCTGATGATGGACGCAGAGATGTCCGAAATGTTGTCGTTATAATAAACTTCTGCCTGCAAGATGTTTCTCATAACTCTGGTCCTGTTATTCCTGTGTAAGCTGCGCTTTCCATGCAACCAGTCAATATCACACACATATATATATTAATTATTATTTACAATACTACAGCTAAATTCCTTTGTATTGCTAATGTACTGTAGGCAATTCAAGCAATGGCACCCCTTTATCGTAATCTTATCTATTTATCTCTGTCTGACCACGCTGTTAGTGTGTGTGTGTGTGTGTGTGTGTGTGTGTGTGTGTGTGAGGCCGGGGTGGGGGGGGGGGGTTTCTGGATACCCTCTTCCCTCATCCTTAGCCCCATTAGTTTTGATATGCTAAGAGGTTCGTTCCATTAGTTTGACGATTTTAAGACTTTCGCCCCATTTATGTCTCAATTTTAAGATCTATTTCATTAAATAAGTGTCACTTACGTGCCGGCTTTTTTTCTACTGAAAAATGTACAAATTTATCTCGATGGGGTGTTTGGCGGGTGTGTTTTAAGCTTGATGAAGGTCTAGGGAGCAACAAAACTAATTGTTATACCAGGTTTTTACTGGGGTTGTATTGACTTTATAGGTAGGTTCTTACTTGACTGGAGACAATGAGAACACACAAGAACACAAACACAAAGGTAATAGAGGCTAATATAACACAGAGTACAAACATAGATTATTCTTATTCACATACAATCATATGGTTAGAGGTGCAATGTTACATAAGACAGGGATAGGTTTCAAATAGCAGCACGATCGAGCATCCTCTAGGTGTCTCAAGGGCAAGACACAGGCAGGTTCTGATGATCTGTGAAAACTGCCTGGTATTCCTTACGACCTCCTGGTCCGTGGGGGTGGTCCTGTCGTATGACTGTGACAGAAGGTAGGGGAAGACTTTTTAAAGATCTCTGAAGACTGTAGAGGTTCACCTACCTATATTCACCTATGTTGAGTTCGCCACTGCTAGTGGCACTGAGGAGCACACCGCCCTTCGTGGTTGTTTGAAAAACAGCTGTTACACCAGTGTCTTACGCTCTCTCTTACAATCCAGACCTAGACTTCTATGTGAGTCTCTAGAGGTTTTACTGTTGGTGTTGGAGGTTAGCCTTCTTGTTAAGTCTTTTCCTGGTGTCGGGGGACGTGGCGAGGTGATGGTGGCGACCCGAGCCTGCCAGGGTGAGGAGGTTCTTGTGTCCTTGTGTCTCGGCAGAGTGGTGACAGGAGTTGATTCTATACTGGTGCTTCCATCTCCTCTGTTTTTCTCCCCTATCTCAATAATAAAATAAGATAATAAAGAAAAACAAATAAACGAACCAAAAAACACACACAGACACACACACCTGTGGGAGGTGTGGCAGAGTGGTCTTACCACTGGACTGGTAATCCAATGGACCCGGGTTCGAATCCCAATATGTCAATGGGAAGATATTATTGGGATGGAATTTGTGCTGTACCTAATTTCAGTGCATTACCACAAAACACACCGAAATGCCAAAAAAAATACCCTCATTGTTCCTTGATTAAATAGCACTGTATGAATATTCTCATATTCAAAATATGCTACAGAAGGGCAATGCCTAGTGAGTTAATTGCTCAATAGGTGGCATTCTGAGAGTGAGGGTCCGAGTCTGGGGGATGAGATGGTGGGGCACTGAAGCGAAACAGCTTCAGAGATGGGACTGCTTCGAGCCGTGGGTGGGTGCTTCGCATGTATCACTCCCTAGACTGGAACAAGACCTCACAGGCCTCAGTGTGTTCAGCGGTGTAGTGTGCAGGCTCTCAGCCTATGCCCGAGAGGGAGTAGTTAGAAGGTAGAAAAAAGAAAACAAAATTGTGCTGCATTTGCCTTTGGCAGTGCTGCATATGTCTCGCAGGATATGGCTGAACGTCCTCAGTGCCCCGGCTGTCTAGCTGGAGAGCGGACGGGGGCCTGCCGCACTCCCGCTCACTCACACTCGTCTCCACAGCCTTTAAGAGCCTGTAAATTGCTATAAATTGCCATGGCGGTCCAGAACAGTCCCCACAGCCAATGGGTTAAATAATATATTAAAGTTTGGGTTCAGAATGAGTTATGAAATCATTGTTTGTTATAATATAATATCAATCTGACACCTTATATAGTATAAATACACCTTATATAGTATAAATACACCTTATATAGTGTAAATACACCTTATATAGTATAAATACACCTTATATAGTATAAATACACCTTATATAGTATAAATACACCTTATATAGTGTAAATACACCTTATATAGTATAAATACACCTTATATAGTATAAATACACCTTATATAGTATAAATACACCTTATATAGTATAAATACACCTTATATAGTGTAAATACACCTTATATAGTATAAATACACCTTATATAGTATAAATACACCTTATAGTATAAATACACCTTATATAGTATAAATACACCTTATATAGTGTAAATACACCTTATATAGTATAAATACACCTTATATAGTATAAATACACCTTATATAGTATAAATACACCTTATATAGTATAAATACACCTTATATAGTGTAAATACACCTTATATAGTATAAATACACCTTATATAGTATAAATACACCTTATAGTATAAATACACCTTATATAGTATAAATACACCTTATATAGTATAAATACACCTTATATAGTGTAAATACACCTTATATACTGTAGTATAAATACACCTTATATAGTATAAATACACCTTATATAGTATAAATACACCTTATATAGTATAAATACACCTTATATAGTATAAATACACCTTATATAGTGTAAATACACCTTATATAGTATAAATACACCTTATATAGTATAAATACACCTTATATAGTATAAATACACCTTATATAGTATAAATACATGTAATAATTCATATAAACAAAAGTTATTCTTAGTAAACAATTTGATCATTAACCCCTGCTGTACCAGTAACGTCTTATTAAGGGAGCCCACCTCGCTTTATTTTTCTCTTTCTCTCCCTCTCTCTTTAGCTTCTATCCATCCGGCCCCATTCAGCCTACTGTTTTAAAACGTTTACCCCCATCCAGGTATCAATATTTTCCTGGCGAGCGGTAGCGAACCAGCATATATATATTTTTGTTTTGACAGCAAGTTAAATTTGTAAATTTTTCTATAGTAAAATGTCTCCGGCGAAGCTGGATATCTCCATACAATGCTGGCTCGCTATCGCTCGCAAGGAAGAAATCGACACCTGGATGGGGATAAACGTCTTAAAATAGTTGGCTGAATGAGGCCTAATGGATACAAGCCAGGGAAAGATAGAAAAGGAGAGAAGGAAAAAAAAAGCCGGTGACTCCCCTGCATGTTATTCGAACTATATTTAGGAGATTATGTGCAGTTTAAGAAGGATCTGTGGTAGTAGAAAGGGTTAATTAAGTAAGATAGTTCGAAGCCTGTTAATTGCTGGAGGCCCTTTTGTAAGCTGAATAATATCGTCTAATAATAGCCAGGATATAGTTAAGGGGGTACTGCTTGGTTTTAGGTTAAGGGGGTACTGCTTGGTTATTTAGGTTAAGGGGGTACTGCTTGGTTTTAGGTTAAGGGGGTACTGCTTGGTTTTTATATAGTTAAGGGGGACCTGCTTGGTTTTTATATAGTTAAGGGGGTACTGCTTGGTTTTTATATAGTTAAGGGGGAACTGCTTGGTTTTTATATAGTTAAGGGGGTACTGCTTGGTTTTTATATAGTTAAGGGGGTACTGCTTGGTTTTTATATAGTTAAGGGGGTACTGCTTGGTTTTTATATAGTTAAGGGGATCCTGCTTGGTT
Organism: Paralithodes platypus; assembly: GCA_032716605.1. NCBI lineage: Eukaryota > Metazoa > Arthropoda > Malacostraca > Decapoda > Lithodidae > Paralithodes > Paralithodes platypus. Next base: position 38,509,571 of record CM064562.1, read on the forward strand.
TTTATATAGTTAAGGGGGTACTGCTTGGTTTTTATATAGTTAAGGGGGTACTGCTTGGTTTTTATATAGTTAAGGGGGTACTGCTTGGTTTTTATATAGTTAAGGGGGTACTGCTTGGTTTTTATATAGTTAAGGGGAACTGCTTGGTTTTTATATAGTTAAGGGGGTACTGCTTGGTTTTTATATAGTTAAGGGGGTACTGCTTGGTTTTTATATAGTTAAGGGGGTACTGCTTGGTTTTTATATAGTTAAGGGGGTACTGCTTGGTTTTTATATAGTTAAGGGGGTACTGCTTGGTTTTTATATAGTTAAGGGGGTACTGCTTGGTTTTTATATAGTTAAGGGGGAACTGCTTGGTTTTTATATAGTTAAGGGGGTACTGCTTGGTTTTTATATAGTTAAGGGGGAACTGCTTGGTTTTTATATAGTTAAGGGGGTACTGCTTGGTTTTTATATAGTTAAGGGGGTACTGCTTGGTTTTTATATAGTTAAGGGGGTACTGCTTGGTTTTTATATAGTTAAGGGGGTACTGCTTGGTTTTTATATAGTTAAGGGGGTACTGCTTGTTTTTTATATAGTTAAGGGGGTACTGCTTGGTTTTTATATAGTTAAGGGGGTACTGCTTGGTTTTTATATAGTTAAGGGGGTACTGCTTGGTTTTTATATAGTTAAGGGGGTACTGCTTGGTTTTTATATAGTTAAGGGGGTACTGCTTGGTTTTTATATAGTTAAGGGGGTACTGCTTGGTTTTTATATAGTTAAGGGGGTACTGCTTGGTTTTTATATAGTTAAGGGGGTACTGCTTGGTTTTTATATAGTTAAGGGGGAACTGCTTGGTTTTTATATAGTTAAGGGGGTACTGCTTGGTTTTTATATAGTTAAGGGGGTACTGCTTGGTTTTTATATAGTTAAGGGGGTACTGCTTGGTTTTTATATAGTTAAGGGGGTACTGCTTGGTTTTTACATAGCAACACTTAAGGGGGTACTGCTTGGTTTTTACATAGCAACACTTAAGGGGGTACTGCTTGGTTTTTATATAGTTAAGGGGGTACTGCTTGGTTTTTGCTCTCTATATTTATTTATTTATTTATTTTTGAGTTTCCTCGCTAGACCTCCATCAAGCTTAGAAAAACGCCCCCGAGATCCCCTTTTAAGATAAATGTGTACATTTTTCGGTAGAAAAATGTCCCGGCCGAAGGCCGATTCTTTCTAGAAATTAGAGGCTCGCTTTCGCTGGCCAGGAAAAAATCGACGGCTAAAGGGCAAGAAAAGTCTTAATATTGACAAAAACAAAAAATCAGGCATATGGTCTCAAAATCGCCAAACTAAAAAGTCTTAAGCCCTCAAAACTAATATGCTAAACATGAGGGAGAAGAGGGTCCAGAAAATGCGAGTACTACCCCCTTAAAAGGATGGCACCAGCAGTACTGAATGGGTTAATAGTTCATCACTCTTCAGGGGAGACTGACCGTTTGTTTGGTCTATTAATTCATTTATCCCTGGACTGCCACATGTATTTGTTGATTTCATTAATTGAGTTTAGGAGTAAAGTCGGTTGGTGGAGGTAACATAATAATTCATATATTTGTTTAGTTTCCTTCCTAGACCTCCATCAAGCTTGGAAAAACACCCCCTATACTGAGTGTAGAGTGTAGACCCCCCTTCAAGATAAATTTTTACAGTTTTCGGTAGAAAAATGGGTCAAAGTTCCTAAACTCGCCTAATTAATGGGGCAAACGTCTACAAATATCAAAACTAATGGGGCTAAACATGAGGGAGAAGGTGGTAGCCTAAAGAAGAAACCTCCTTTGATTACATACAAAATCAAATAATCTATAATAATCTAGGGTTTCTGGATAATCATCATAGACTTCATGTGTTTTGCCTCCGTCGAAGGTGAAGGCCTATGAGTGATCAATGTTAGAATGTTACGTTTGTGTGCTTAATTGTTATTAACTAATTATTACGTGGATGATTTTTTAAATTCTCGGAAAAATAAATTAGTTACCTATTAAACTTAAGTTTTCTTTAAATGACAATAATTTACAGAAAACTATTTTAAGCACTGACTAATATATTTTGAGATTATCACGCTCGGTTTATTTTATATATTAATATAAATATCACGTTTACAACCTTATAACTACGATATTACTTCTATATAATTATAATATAAAGGTAAACAAGGCTCAAACAGCGACATAAGGGTGTACATACAAGATTTTGTAAAAATTGGAATGGAAACTTTTATTCCTCATCAAAAGTACAGTAAAAGATCTAATTCACCTAAATGGTTTGACCATAATTGTGCTAGAGTAACTGAACAAAAAGCAATAGCCTACAATGCATACACAAGGTCAAAAACACATGAAGCCTTTAATTACTTTAGAAACATCAGAAATCATGCCAAAACTGTATTAAACCTAACTAAATCAAACTTTCTCCACAAGCAGGCAAATAAACTTCTAAATAATCCAAATGATAACAAAATATTTTGGTCTACTCTTAACTCATTTAAATCCAACTTCACTACTGCTTCATCCATTCCACCATTAAAATCTCCGACTGGCAATCTTGTAAGTGACCCACGAGGTAAAGCTAACCTTCTTGCGGATATTTTCTCCACCAACTCAACCTTAGATGAAATAAATCAAGATGTCCCTGTACTTAATTTTAATTCGCCTGAAATTCCCTCACTTAAGATCCACACCAGACATGTCAAAACTATTTTGCAGAATCTCTCAGTAGATAAGGCTCCTGGTCCAGATGAAATTCCTCCAATAGTACTTAAGAATTGCTCCTTGGTGCTCGCTCCTGTATTGGCAAAAAATTTCCGTCTGTGTACTCATACCTCATGCTTCCCAGTACCCTGGAAAGAAGCAAACATCCATCCAGTTCCTAAAAAAAGTGCCTCTTCAGATCCATCAAACTACAGACCAATAGCTATAACTTCCACTCTTGGTAAAGTCTTTGAAATTATATTAAATAATCACATAATTAAGCATCTTGAGAATAATAAATTAATCAGTGATAGGCAATATGGTTTTAGACGATGTCGATCAACTGCAGACATGCTTTGCCTTCTTACGCATCAAATCAACCAAGCTACAGACCAACGTGGTGAAACACATACAATAGCACTGGATATATCAATGGCATTTGATAGAGTCTGGCATCAATCCTTATTGTCGAAGATGTCACACTACGGCCTTGCATCATTAGTTCCACTAATTTCTTCTTATCTTCATAACAGAAAAATATGTGTAATGGTAGATGGCCTTTATTCTCAATTTCACTCAATAAATGCTGGTGTTCCCCAGGGATCAGTTTTGGCCCCAATTCTGTTCCTCATTCATATCAATGATCTCATATCTACCACTCATAATCCAATACATTCCTACGCAGATGACTCAACACTCCACAGTTCCTTCACATTTACCAATTCTTTCACCCAACCCGATCTTATAAATTCAAAAATAAACACTGCAATTTCTCTGAACCAGGACCTTTCTAGAATTAATGGATGGGGACAAAAGAATCTAGTTTCCTTTAATGCACAGAAAACCAAGTACATTCAATTTTCTAACCGACAGAATCTCACTGACTCCCTTATATTTTTTAATGATGTAAATATTCCCACTTCCCCTAGTATTGACATTCTCGGTGTAACATTAACTACTAACTTGAGCTGGACACATTATGTTAGAAGCATTGCTAAGAATGCCTCTAAAAAACTGGGACTCCTGTACAGAGTTCGAGAATTCTTCACTGACGAGCAGTTGGCCGTAATATATAAAAGTCATGTGCGTTCTCAGATGGATTACTGTTCACCTCTGTGGGGTGGAAGTGGAGTGGTTGCATTGAGGCAGTTGGACAAAATTCAAAATAAAGCTATTAGATTAATCAATAACCCTGCAATCACACAGGACCTTCCTACATTATCCATACGAAGAAACGTTGCATCCCTTGCATTATTCTACAGATATTTTCACAGCAATTGTTCCGAGGAACTTGCTTCAATTGTGCCGCCTCTCCACATCTTTCCCCGTAGAACTAGGGCAGCTGAGAGCGCCCATGAATTTACACTTTCTCCTCCACAATGCAGAACTTCTGCATATCAGAATTAATTTAGCCCCAGAGCTACTACTCTTTGGAATTCACTTCCCTCGAATTGCTTTCCACAAACTTACAATCTACAAATGTTTAAATCCAGTTGTTACAAACATTTTATGAATGGAGGATGCCTTTAGGCACATGGACCTTTTTGTTTTATCTGTGTTTTTCCTTCCTCCGTTCATTGTCTCTTAAAAAAATAAAAATAAAATAAATAAATATGAGATACAATGTAGACAAGTTGCATTATCATATTCGTCTTCTCGATTCGTTTTCGACTCATTACCTTTTTGAAAAGTGTGAGACGCGGAAGTTCCCTTCCCTTCTCCATTGGTTTCATAGGTTAAGTTGAAGTAGGTTTGTGATTAAGTGTGTTTGAATTAAAAATATTGTAATATTGTTACAGTAGTAACATAATTTATTTACCCAGTCACATAATTTACATAATGGGATTGAGGGTAAAGGAGAGAACCGTCCAAGGGAAGGATAATTTCCTGCGGTTTCTGTCTTCAGATTATTTGATAACTGGCTCCCCTCTGGACCGCACTAACAGAGATGTATTAGTGCTAAAATACAGGGAATATTGTGCCCTCCACAATCTGCCTTCAGCGTCAGTTTACAACATTGGCAAATTGCTTAGCCAAATGGGGTTGAAAGTTAAATCTACTGTTGTCGAACATGGATGGAAAGTTAATTTCTTTAGTGGACTAAAACAGCAGAAATGTTGTGTTGTTCCTAAGTCCTTGTCACCATCAGGTTCAAATCCTGTAGCAGCGACTCCTAAGAGATCTCTGTCACCTTACTCTGGCACTGACAGTGACCTAGCTTCTCTCCCTCCCCATTGTCCCCAGTCCCAATGTAAACGACCTCGCCTTGTATCTCCCATCACTCCCATCAGGGTCACCACAATGAAAGTCCCTGTATCCCCAAATTCCCAGATCAGCCTCACAAAACCCAGCGATCTAACACCGTCTGTCCTGGGCGAGCTAGAGCAGTTCGCGGAGGAAATGCTTAGCTTGTCCACACTGCCTCTGCCGGAATACATCCACAATATTCCCACAGAAGATCAATTGATGGATGTCCTTGGGGATATAGAAAAGTATTTAATTTCTTTGGTGGCCCATGTGAACTACTAAGATACTAAATATACAGAATACTATTGATCGTAAGGCAACTTGCAAGGCAAGTGCTGCTAGTACGTGAAAACGCTGTGATAACAAAATACATTCTTGGCTTGCTGGACTCCGTCGATGGTGAATACGACGCTGACAGTGAAGGTGATGGTATAGATTCCTTCCTGCCAGATGACGATTATATCACAGGTAACATCTCTAGCGACACTGACGAGGACCTTCCAGTGTCTACGGATAACATGCCCCTGGTCTTCCATACTGTACTGTTGCCCCCATAAGTTCTTTTCCTCTCCATGATCTTATACATAGAAATATAAAGCACTTGATTAAATTACGAGCGTAGTTTCTTATGCAGTGGTTAACTCATCTGACTAGTCAACTGATAAAAGAAACCGCACTCGCAATTTACTAATGCTATTTTACTTTCATACATAAGATCACAACAAGGAACAGAACTTATACAGCCAACTGTACCAGAGCTTCGCCTCCCGGAGTTTAAAGTTATTGATCTGGGGCCTAAACACATAAATGGCACAATAGGTCTTAAAATTGACAAAGACATGGGGCGAAAGGTCATAAAATCGCCAAACTAATGGGGTGAACGTCTTAGAATCTTAAAGCTAATGGGTCTAAAGATGAGGGAGAAGGGGGTCTAGACAAAAAACACCCCTTTAAGTATTGAAAAGTCAGTATTTAACCCTTTGAGGATTATGACGCATTTTGGTAGTTTATTGAGGATATCATTACACGATTTTATACAACTTAGGAAAGACCTTTAGCAATCCATGGGGTAAAGTCGATCTCAATTAACTTTTTGACTCCTGGAGATCCCTTAATTCTTTACTTAATAATACCGTCTAGTAATAGCCAGAATGAACTGTCAACATGCGTCATAATCCTCAAGGGGTTAAGGTATTTAACCCTTTCACGCATTTATGATGCAGAGGTTGCCAGATTAGCAATAAGAAATAGAGTTCTCTCACTCTTATAATTACCTCTCCAAAATTAGTTTTCTGCCCACAGCTAACTCAAAGACAACTGCAGAGGTTGAAGTAACTAAACTAAAGGTTTCTAAATACCCCTGATGGTAACAAAGGCTTTAAAGTATCCCCAATAGGCTCAAAATCGCGTCATATGCGTGAAAGGGTTAAGGGGAGATGGGCTGGTTTTCTGGTCCACTTTCTCCCTAATGTTTAGCCCCATTAGTTTTGAAATTATAAGACGTGTTTCCCATTAGTTTGGCGATTTTAACACCTTTCGCCCCATTTTGTTGTCAATTTTAAGACCTTTCGTGCCATTTAGGTGTCATTTTTTTCCTGGCGAGTGATAGCGAGCCTGAAATTTTATGAGGAACCGGCCTTTGGCCAGGACATTTTTCTACTGAAAAATGTACAAATATTTCTTGAAGGGGGATCTAGGTGGTGTTTCTTGAAGGGGGATCTAGGTGGTGTTTCTTGAAGGGGGATCTAGGTGGTGTTTCTTGAAGGGGGATCTAGGTGGTGTTTCTTGAAGGGGGATCTAGGTGGTGTTTTCTTGAAGGGGGATCTAGGTGGTGTTTTCTTGAAGGGGGATCTAGGTGGTGTTTCTTGAAGGGGGATCTAGGTGGTGTTTCTTGAAGGGGGATCTAGGTGGTGTTTCTTGAAGGGGGATCTAGGTGGTGTTTCTTGAAGGGGGATCTAGGTGGTGTTTCTTGAAGGGGGATCTAGGTGGTGTTTTTCTAAGCTTGATGGAGCTCTAGTGAGGAAACTAAGAAATAAAGGAACACATGAATTAATAGACTAATAAAACCGGCCCATCTCCCCTTAATTGGCTGTCTTTGTTCAACATAGAGTTAGGGAAGCACTCAAATCTTAGAAGATACGATCACTCATTATGGCTATTATTAGAAGATACGATCACTCATTATGGCTATTATTAGAAGATACGATCACTCATTATGGCTATTATTAGAAGATATTATTCATATTAGGAAGGGTGTATGGAAGTCAGAGGGTTAAGGGGAGAATGGCCGTTTGTTTGCTCTATTCATTCATTTATTCATATATTTTTTTAGTTTCCTCCCTAGACCTCCATCAAGCTTAGAAAAACACCCCCTAGACCCCCCTTTTAGATAAATTTGTACATTTTTCGGTAGAAAAATGTCCCGGCCAAAGGCCGATTCCTCTTCAAATTGCAGGCTCGCTATCGCTCGCCAGGAAATAATCGACACCTAAATGGCACGAAAGGTCTTAAAATTGACAACGAAATGGGGCAAAAGGTGTTCAAATCGACAAACTAATGGGCCGAACGTCTTTTAATCTCAAAACTAGTATAGGGTTCAAGGTCAACTTGGCAAATAATAATAATAATAATAATAATACTTTATTTCAGACTCACACAGTACAGAGGGGACCATACTGGGGTCCATATATACCTTACAGTAACATAAATATATATAAATATATATAAGCTACTGTACATAGGCTACATAAAATAAAAAGAAATTAAATAATACCCAGCTTGCTATCATGTAGTTCACAGCACTGCCTCAACCAAAAACAGTGGTCATCAAACTACTGTGTTACCAAAACCACTGTCCTAATTGTGTACAGTACCATGCCTCACATCATTTAGCTTCCGGTACAGTATGTTGCTACAGTACAGTATAGGAATATCGGTACTGTACTGCACTATGAGGATCAGTACCGGTATGCTAATTCTGTAGAGTAGCAGACCTGAAATCATTACTTAAGGTTAAATATAGAGCAACTTCCTCCAGTGTGCCTGGATCCTGGAGGTGTACACTATGCTTGGAGTTTGTAGCATTTTAATGATCCTGTTCTCAGAAGTGTTAAGGCGCTGAATGAATTTATATGTTAGCTTTCTAATGAGTGATTTGTAACAGTGTAAGTTCATATAGGCACATAGCGTACTTGTACTCTCATATTTTGAGAGCCCCAGAAACATTTTCATGATATTGTGATATGAGATACTTAGTCTATTCACTGTAATTTTCTTATAGTTCCACCATAGTTGTGCTGTATACATTGGTGAGCAGTAGGAGTTGAACAATGTTATTTTTGTATCCCATGTGCACATATGAAATTTTCTTAATATTGAATTTCCCTGCATGTAAAGTTACCTTCGCTGACGACCCATATCCTCATCATCTGAGCGATCACATGAAATATAGTGTCCTAGATACTTTACTTTACTTACTTCTTCTATAATTTCTTCATACAAATGGAATTTAGGTAGCTTTGATTTCAATAGAAGGTTAGATTTAAATATTATGATATTGCTCTTTATAGGATTAAATTTGACTGAATGTTCGATTCCAAATTTTTCACATACTCTTAATAATTTATCCAGTCCTGCTCCAGAGTGCGCCGATTAAGGCTAGGTCATCAGCATACATGAGATGATTTACAATGGTGCTGCCAATACAGCACCCAGTGCGAGTCTTGTTCAGCTCCAGTCTAAGATCATCCATGTAGACGTTGAAAAGATACGGAGACAATATCCCCCCCTGCCTAACACCATTGGTTACGGCGAAAGAGCCTGACAGGATGTTGCCCCATCTTACACACATTTTTTGATTAGCATACCAGAAAATAAGTATCCTAACAATATAGCTAGGCACTCCCCTGTTAACTAATTTTTCAAATAAGGTTTTGTGACACACCCTATCAAAAGCCTTACTTGCATCAAGAAAACAAGATAAAATTGAGCTATTTAGTTTGTTGTATGTATCAATCACTTCTTTCAGCACATATATGCATTGGTTTGTGCCGTGATTTTTCTTAAAGCCAAACTGATTGCTGCTGGTGACAATATATGCAGACATTCTTTCTAGCATTATCATTTCAACTACCTTACTCACCACACTAGCAAGTGCTACTGGGCGGTAGTTGTCTTTTGCTGTAATTTTACCTGATTTATCTTTAATGACAGGAACAAGTATTACGGATATCATAGACTCCGGCAGGACACCATGCGTAAATAGACTGGTGATGCAAGAACTAAGTTTATCTATTAACAACTTATCTGCATATTTAAGATGTTCTGCATATATACCATCCAGCCCACAAGCTTTATTTAGGTTAAGTTTTCTTATGGCATTCTCAAGATCACTTTCAGTCACTTTAATGTCTTCATAATTACTATCTTTCACATATTGAATTGCACCATTAGTAGACCTTTGGTTTACACTGTTAAGTAGTTCCTTAAAATGAGTTTTCCATAAGTCAGCAATGTTCTCTTCACCCGTAACCCCCTCAACACTGACAGGTAATGGTGTGTTACAATTTTGCATGGATCTGATGTCCTTCCAAAAACAGTTAGTATCCTTTTCTGCCAGACTCTTTGCAAGGGCTTCCTTCCTTAATTGGTTTTCATTTTGCTTAATAAATCTAATGGCATATTTGGTCCTAGCCTTTGCTCTTTTGTGAAGTTCAAATATAGGCCCCTGTCTAGGCTGACCTACTTCAAGCCAATGAGACCTAGCATCTCTGGAGGCCTGATACAGGTCAGCCACATAGTCTTGCCAACCTGGCTTATTGAATGAGGACTTATATTTACGGCTATTAAAAATACTTTCCCCCGCTTTTGATAAAGAATCTATTATACTATTGTAAAATTTAATAATGTCCTTTCTGTGTTGTGCATTACTACATTTTGGATCCCTGCATTGTGCTACACCATTACCATCATATTGCACCCTATTTAATAAGTCCTTGGTTTTATCACAGTACATTTGGCACTCTTCATTTGAGATTACATTCCATGGAACTTTTGCCTTGATGCTATTGCTAGTTTCTGTTATTTCCGGTGCTTTATTAATTTGGATTGTTAATTCTATAGGTATGTGGTCGTCATCCGTAATGTCGTATCTTATGGCCATTTCTGAGATAGAGTCATGAAAGTCAGAGCTAGAGATTGCATGATCAAGCCACGACCTGGTCTCCCATGCTTCACTAACATATGTATAGCTATTTTCTGGAAGCAGGTTTTTGGAGGACAAAATTAAACCTTGCTCCTCACAAAACCTTAACATATGTTTAGCAAACATGGAGCCACCCAACTCGTGAGGGGTAGCATTCCAATCACCTACCACTGAGTAACACGTTATCTCTAATTCAGAAATTAGGCCACCAAGCTCCCCTAACTTTTCCAAATAAAGTTCTTCATTTTCTGCACACTGATACGGTAAGTAAACACAAAATATTGCAAATTTTCTGTGTCCCACTTCCAGCTGTATTCCGCACACCAGCTTAAATTTGTCTCAATGGTTTTAATTACACTATCTAGGCACGATCTCCACATTATTGCAACTCCCCCTGGGGGGTGACCTGCCACAATACCATCACGTGTGTCCGTAGTGGAGACCCCGTACCCATGGAAATCTTTATCTAATATGTTCAAATTACCTAAGTCTCTCCTTGTACCCACACGGGAAATCCAATGGATAGGGCTGGTCTGGGACACGGCCAATCTGACTCTCACTCAGAGTGTGGACAACCGCAACAGGAAGGATGGTTTGAAGAGCATAAGACACTGGTGTAACGGCTTCCTTCTCAGTCAGGACTTGTAGTGGAGGGTGTAAGACACTGGTGTAACAACTCCCTACTTAGTCCTTACGATACGAGAGCATAAGACACTGGTGTAACGGCTCGTACTCGTAACAATGCCAAGATTCCATCATATAAGTTCCTTGTGAGACTCACATAGAAGTCTAGGTCTGGATTTTAAGAGAGAGCGTAAGACACTGGTGAAACGGCTCCTTACTTTAATCCCATGATACGAGAGCGTAAGACACTGGTGTAACGGCTCGTTTTCATGTAAGACCCTCACATCTACAGTCTTCGGAAGATCTACAAGGAAGTCTTCCCCTAACTTCTGTCACCGTCACACGGCAGGACCACCCCCACGGATCAGGACATTGTAGGGAATACCAGGCAGTCTTCAGAGATCTTCAGAACCTGCCCCATATCTTTCCCTTGAGACGCCTAGAGGATCCTCGATCGTGCTAGCGCTATTTAAAACTTATCCCTGTCTTATGTAACATTGCACCTCTACCCATATATGATTTTGTGTGAATAAGAATAACCTATGTTTGTACTCTGTGTTAATTATGTTATCCTCTATTACCTTCGTACTTGTGTTCTTGTGTGTTCTCATCTTCTCCAGTCAAGTATACAAGAACTTACCTATAAAGTCAATACAGTACAACCCCAGTAAAAACCTGGTGTAACAGGTTTAGATGATTATGTTCTGTGTGTGGTGTCCCAAGTTCGAATCCCGGGAGGACCATATACTCATTCATTAGTTTATTCAAGGACATTGGGGTTTGTAATTGATGATTTATGTTAATTAAGAAATGGGTGTTAGCCTACTTATAGCACAAAGCTGCAACAAAATTCTTATTGGCAAAACATACTGGAAGAGGGTGGTGCTCCCGTCAGTCCTGTACGGCTCAAATATAATCTATCTATCTATCTATTGCCTGACGCCGTGATCCCCGAAGGGGTGGCCACGAACGAACCGCCCCCATGCACCTCTGTCCCCAGTCAGTCGACGCCCCTCCTCCCAACCAGCACCGCCTTCATCCACATACTTCCTCACTCCATCCTTCCACCTCTCCTTCGGTGCACCTCTCCCTCTCTGTCCTTCCACCTCGCTCTCGTACACCCTCTTAGTCATTCTCTCGCTTTCCATACGTTCCATATGGCCGAACCATCTCAAGTTGTTCCTTTTCACACTTTCCAGCACATCTACCTCCGCACCACACCTCCTTCTTACTTCCTCATTCGTCTGTCTATCCCTCCATGTAACTCCGCGCGCACTTCTCAAGTAACTCATTTCCACCGCTCACACTCTTGGTCTGAGTCTCTTCCCGAACGTCCATGCTTCGCTTCCGTAAGTCAGTGTCGGGATTACCACACTGTCATGCAAGGATTTCTTCACTTCCATACTGATCACCCTATTTCTTTTTACTGCTTTCAACATTCCTACAACCCTCTTCTCCTGTTGCATCCTCTCCCACACTTCTTCATCCATAGTCCCTGCTTTACTAAACACACTGCCCAGATACTTAAAAGAGTTGACGATCTCCATAGCCTGACCGTTCAGCTTCACCTTACACTCTGTGACTTCACCCCTTTCGAAGACCATAACCTTGCTCTTCCCCGCTTTACCTTCAAATTCCGTTTTTCGCACACTGTTCCAAACTCATTTACCAGACCCTGCAACTCCCATTCATTATCACTCATCAGAACTGTATCATCCGCAAACAGCAGTAGGCTATAGGTAGCTTCCACTCAATTCCCTCCCTTTTCAGCGATACACCAACATCCACCGCTCTTGATAGTATTTCTTTCATGACTCCATCCATATATACAGTAAACAACCACGGGGACATCACACACCCCTGTTTCAAACCAACATTCATTACCTCTTAGTACCATTTTATCAACAAATTTTGAGATATCAAAATAGACAGCTGTGACTTCTTTTTCTTTACCTGTGTTTCTTCTATTACATTTCTTATTTTATTATTCACTTTTATAGATTACCATCATCATTCTAATAATTGAATTCTTTAGGCTCCTTCCACTTCTTTTAATCATATCATTACTTATCTTATCATGCTGGTCCTGTTGCCGTTGCCGTTGCTAAGGCAAAACTTTCCGAATCGCATCTAATCTAATCGGAACTTATTTTTATGAGATTGAGTGCCGCTATAAAGGCAATATTTCCACCATCCAACTCTGACGTGCGTTTCCCATGTCGTGTAAGAAAAAATGGAAAATTACCAGAAATTCTCATAAAAAGTACTATATGGCTGTGGGTTTTTCACCCGCAGCATCGACAAGAACAACATGTGTGAAGAATGTGCTAAGAAATATGCAAGAGGAACGTGAAGATAAATGCGGTTTCTGCGCCGAGATGGTCACCAACCAACACAAGGGGGTAAAATGTGACGAATGTAAGCTGTGGATCCACATGAAATGCGGTAAGATCAGCAAACGTTTGTACCAAACTCTTGAAGAAGAAGAGGACCAGCTATGGTTCTGCAAGGAATGCAAACCAACGATTCTCGAGAAATCTGAAGAGGCAAAGATCTTGAGAAACGAAAACAAAATCCTGAGTGAGGAACTTCAGGAAAGAGAGGAACAAATAAGATGGCTAAAACAAAAGATCCAAGGACCAGGGAGCGATAGGGATAGCAGGGAAGATAATATAATCAAGAAAGCCGTCTCAGAAGTCCTAGCTAGGCTAGAAAATAGGGGTGTTAAACAGGTGGAGAGAATTGAGACAGGCCCAGACACAGGGAGGATAGACAACCTAGGCTAGACCAGAGGCAGGGAACAGGAGAGAAGGAACCAGCTAGGTTGGAAGCCATATCCAACTTGGCAGAACAAAGGAAAAAATATATAGTAATGTTCAACCTCCCAGAATCGGAGAAAGACGACCATCAAGAGAGAAAAACTGAGGACTTGGTAAGATGCGAAGAAATAATAAAGGAAAATGTAGGAGTGAAGGACTTGTTCATAGAAGAGGTATTCAGGCTGGGTAGGTACGAACCAGGAAAAAAACGCGGTCTGCTCATCAAGCTTAAAGACGAAAGGACAAAGTGGGCAGTGATCGGAAATGCTAAGAGGTTGAAAGACGCAACTGATGAGGTAAGGAAAGGAGTGGTTATCACCCTAGATTTATCAAAGGAAGAACAGGCAGCAAATAAAAAAACTAAGGGAAGAACTGAAAGGGAAAAGAGAAGGTGGGGGTAAATGGATCATAAAAAGGGGGGCAATTATAAAAATTGTAGAAAAACGGGACAATGAAGCTGCTGAGGCTGTAGGGGGAGAAAACCGGGAGGAGGAAGCGGCCGGAGCCGTGGGGGGCACGATACAGGTAGATCAGGAAAAAAAGACAGTACCAGAACAGGTAGAGGAACAAACAGTATCAGTAGAAGCAGAATGAAATAGGGATAACTATAATGACATTAAGGACCAGTGCAACATATATAAAATAAACCTAATAAATATACAGGGACTATCAAAAGCAAAAATGTTAGAACTAGAGGAGCTGATAGATGATAAATCAATATTATGCCTAACAGAAACCCAATTGAAAATACAAAAAATTATATAACTTTCAAGTGTATGACAGTATATGAGAGAGGAAAATTACAAAAAATTAGGAGGAATTGTAATGATACATAAACAAAACAAAAACTTTAATTTTAAACAAGTATCAAATAATAGCAAAGATTACCTATACGTAAAAGGAGACATAGGCACGAAGAAAATCCACATAATAGTAGTTTATTTTTCAGTAAATGACCATGAGAGAAATGCGAATTTAAAAAGAAAATAGAAACCCACCTAAATAAAAGTGCTGAGGAACTTTTTGTAGTCCTGGGGGATTTTAATGGCCATGTAGGCTTCAAAGGGTACCAAAATTAAATCAAAATGGCCAAACCATACTGAATTGGATGGAACGGTATTCGCTGATAATGCTAAACAACGACTTCAACTGCGAGGGTGAATACACTTGGAGTAGAAATGAACAAAAGAGCATTATAGACTATATGCTAGTATCGCCAACATTGTATGACTTATATAAAGGAATGGTCATTGATGAGAAACAAACTATGTTTGATCTCTCAGATCATAACCTGTTACAGGTAACATTTTCCGTAAAGAATAGGAAACAAAATGAATTTAGTACAAGCAAATGGTAAATTATTATAAAACTGACGACGCCTCATTAGAAGAGTACGTACAAGAAGTAGAGAGAAGGATAGATAACCATGAAATAACCAGAATAGAGGAGTTTAACACAATTATTAAAGACTCTGCCGATCTCAAACTTAGAGCAACCTACAAAAGAAGAATAGGTAAACGTAAATTCAAGAAGGAACAACCGTGGGTGAATAATGAAATTAGGGAGGGAATCAAGCGAAGGAAGAAATTCAACGGGCAGAGAAGAAATGCTAGGTCAGAAATAGAAGAAGAGGGATACAAAGCACTATATATAGAACAAAAAGAAAAAACACAGATCATGATAAATGAAGCGATTTATGAACATGAACAGAAATTAAGTAAAGAAATAAGGGAGGGGGGGAATGTAAGTAAAAAAAGATGGGCATATATAGATAAACTAAGAAAAAGGGAGAGTAAAGAAGAAAAAAAATAACGCTGTACAATGAAGAAGGAATGAAACTGACAGATAGGTAGGGAGGCAAAAGAAGAACTATTAACATACTGGAGTAGTATTTATAAAAAGCATAACAACGACATAAATGAAGTATGGAGCAGGGAAGATGAGCAAAGCAATAGTAACACAGCGGAGGAGGAAAGAGAAAAGCCTAGCAACATAGTAGTAGATATACCCCCTGAAAATCAGATAATAATACCTGAAGTACTTCAAGAACATATGGAAATGATAGGGAAAACTAGTAAGAGTGTAACGCACATGAAAACGCCTAAAATAGATAAATCAGAATTAAAAGTGTGTCTCAAGAAATTAAAGAAAAAAAAAAGCAGCGGGCCCTGACCAGCTGAAACCTGAACTATACAAAGCATTGCTAAGCAGTGATAAATGTATGGAGGAGATGGTAAGATGTTTTAATGAAATTATACAAGAAACAGTAGTACCAGAGGAGTGGAAAAAATCAAGAACAGTTATGCTCCCAAAGAAGAACAAACCATGCGCTAAAGACTTAAGACCAATAGCACTTGCTAATATATCATATAAGACTTAAGACCAATAGCACTTGCTAATATATCATATAAGAGTTTTATGTCTCTAACAGTAAAAAACAAAATAGAAGAACATTTAATAATAAATAATGAGGTAAAAGAAGTGCACGGGTTCACGGAAGGGGGAAGATTAGAAAACAATTTATTCATATTAAAGCATTGTATTGAAAAATATTTTATAGTAGGGAAACCACTAATAGTGATATCCATAGATTTCAGCAAGGCGTATGACTCAGTAAAAAGAAGCTATCTAATAAAGGTGATGAAAGACTACAAAATCCACCCTTACCTAATTAATACAGTAGCCAAAATTTATACAGGTGACCAAACAGAAATAGATATAGGGAAAGATAGAAAGGTTGAAATAAATGTGACAAGTGACATAAGGCAAGGATGCACGGCATCAACCACGCTCTTCAAGCTAGTAACATATAATATTATAAAACAAATGGAAGAACTTGGGGAGGGGTATGAAGATCGGGTATTTAAATTAAGCGTACTATTTTTCGCCGATGACGGTCTGATTCTAACACAAAATATAGAGAAATCTGAAAGAGCCATAGACAATTTAATAAATATAGGAAATATGTGTGGCCTAAAAATAAATAAAGACAAGAGTAAAATATTAATGTTTAACGTAAAAGAAAAGCCCGAAAAGATAAGAGATATTGAGGTAACAAGTGATATTAAATATTTGGGTATAAACATTGAAGATAAAAGAAACTGTTTTAAATCTCAAAAAGAAATATCCTTGGCTAAAGCAGAACAGATGACAAACTGTTTAACATACCCGATAATAGCTCAAAGCTGCAGTAAGGTATTGATAGGAAATACTTTTTGGAAGAGTGTAGCCCTACCTACAATTCTATACGGAGCTAGTGTGCTAGGATACACCAAAACAGAGATAGATAAGCTGCAGCAAGTAGAAAATAAAGTTTACAGGCAAATATTAGGAGCCCCCAAATATGCACAGGTAGAAACACTAAGGGGTGAAGTAGGTGCATCATCAATGCAAACAAGAATTATGGGGGGTCAAATAAAATATTTAAAGCACATAGAGGGAAACGAGGGATGCCACTTACTAAAAATAATTATTGAAGAAAAACATGAATTTGCAACAGATCCCTGGTTCGAATCCACCACTAAATACCTCCGAGAAGTGAAATTGACATACGATGACTTAATAGATATAGGGAAAGTCCAGTTGAAGCATAAATTAAAATAATGGGATTCTAAAATGTGGAGGGAAGAACTGAAAAAGAAAACTAGTTTAGATATTTATAGAAAGTATAAGAAAGAAATAAGGGGAGAAGAACTAATATATGATAACAGACCAGCTTCTGTTATCCTATACAAAGCGAGAACAAATAACCTACAGCTAAATGATAGAAATAGATTCACAGGAGGAAACACAGGATGTAATATGTGTGGGGATGGAGTAGAGGACCTTAAACATTTCATTCTGTGGTGTCCTGCATACACAGAAGAAAGAAGACTGGAACCTCTATTCCAACAACCATATATAGAAGATGAATTCCATATACTAGGTAGCTTAATGTTTAGTAGACAAGGTACAGGTAGGGTCAAAAAGGCAATATATAGTTTTTGGAAGAGAGAAAAGCAAAGGAACAACACATGAAGAAACTGCAAAGAAAATATAAAGGTAAAAGAAGAAACAAGAACAACAATCAAGAGGGAAAACAAGCAAGACGAAAGAAGAGCAAGAAAGAAGAAAACAGCACATAGCACATAATAAATTTGACTGTTAAATTAGAAAAACAGAAAACACGACAAAAGGGAGGCGCCAGTTCAAAGGCATAGCTTCCCGACCAGCAACTGAACTGAAAGAAAACTGAACTCGTGTGGAAAAAGGTTATGATAAAATGCACCAGAGGCAGAGAAAATAATAAAGCAGAGAAATGAAGTATTTTTAGTAAATAGGGAGGAAAGGGCGACAAAGGACAATGAATGAGAAAATCATGAAGGTGGAGCAGTGTAGTGGGACACTGTGGAATGTGACAAAAACCAGAGTAAATAAATATAAAATAGTAAGAGAGGTGTGGAAGGACTTTGAAGTGCCGAGAATAATGTACGGGATGGATGTGAGAGGGAGTACAGGGGGAGAAATAAATAGACTGGAGACGGGACAAAATAAAATCGGAAGAATGGGGTTAGGAGCAAGAAGGTGGACAGCAAATGAAGCAGTGAGAGGGGAGATGGGATAGTTTGAGGAGTGGGAGGCGAGCAAAGTTGAGGTACAAGAGTGAAGGGAAATAGGTTGCAAGGAGAGAGTGATAATGGGGGGGGGGGGGGAGTAGATGGGCAAAAGAGTGTAAGAGAAAACTGAAAAAAAATAGGAGTAAACAAAAGAAGGGTGGGAGGAGTGGAGAGATGTAGGGAGTAATGCAGGATTAGGTCAGGAAGGAGACTAGAGAAAGAGATAGGAACGAGAGTGAAGGAAGTAGACAGACAGGAAGAGAAATAGAGAAGAAGTACACTGATATAGAAGCAGGGGGAGGAGAAAAGAGGAGTTGACGGAAGTTGGGGAGCTGAACTACTGTTTAAGGCTAGGGCAGGAGCATTAGAGACAAATAGGAGAACATGGAGGTGGAATGGGGGGGGGGGGTGAAAGAGTGTCTACAGTGTGAGGTGGGAGGGAGGAGAGTGGAGGAGACAATAGTGACAGAGTGACAGGGGTATGCAGAGGAGAGAGATGGGTTGGAAAACGAGTTGAAACGGGTGGTAGGGGAGAGGGAATGGGAAGAACAGAAAGAGGAGGAGGATGAGGATGTACAATTTGTGTTAGGTCTCGGGACAGAAGAGGGGGTAGATGGGGAAATGGGGAAAAGAATGAAGGTAGTGAAAAGATTCCTGGAGCAGGTGTGGCAGAAGAGAAAACGGAATAGAATAGAATAGGGTGAGGGGGCAGAAGGGGACCAGAGCGGGGGAGGAAGAAAAATGAGATTAAATAGTAGAGAGGGGAAAAGTTAAATTAAGGTAAGGAGAGAACAAGATATTGGGGGGTGGAGGAGGGGGTAAAATAAGGAGAGGAGAGTTCTGCTTAAGCTATATACTTCAATTCTTTTTCTTTAACTATCCTTTCTACGACTACATATTTTCTAAACTAATTCTTAAATCTAGCTCTAGCTGTTTCTGGAGAAGTCACCGGTGCATAGGCGAGCTGGCTTTGAAA
This sequence comes from Paralithodes platypus, assembly GCA_032716605.1. Taxonomy (NCBI): domain Eukaryota; kingdom Metazoa; phylum Arthropoda; class Malacostraca; order Decapoda; family Lithodidae; genus Paralithodes; species Paralithodes platypus. The sequence goes on from CM064562.1 coordinate 38,528,755, forward strand.
AGGGACAGCAACTCCACAAAAAGAAGACGAAGAAGAAGTCCACAACCCTCCAAAAATACCAGCAAGATGGAAAGAAGAAAGGGTCACATTGATTTACAAAGGAAGAGCAAAAAATGTGCACGAAATGGGGAGTTATAGACCAATAACGGTAATAAACATAATAAATAAGATATTTTATGGCATACTAAAGGAGAAGGTAGGAGAGTATGTAGAAGAAATGATCCTACTTAGTGAAGAGCAAAATGGGTTTAGGAAGGGGAGAAGAGGAACAGACAATATATTTATATTAGATGAGATTATAGAGAAAAAGGCAAAGCAAGGGAAATGTGTGTTTATAGTGTGTTTGGATGTGGAGAAGGCATAGGATAAGATTAGTAGTGGAGTTGCAGAAGCAGTGATGGAGAAACTAGGAGTGAGAGATTGTGTGAACAAATATTGCAGTGAAAGGAATCAGGAGAAGGAAAGGGTTAAGGCAGGGATGTAACCTGTCACCACTAATTTTTGCAATGTGCATGGAGGAGTTGGTGAGGAGAATTAAGAGTAAGGGTCAAGGAGTGAAAATAGGGCAGTATAGGCTAGCAATTCTGACGTTTGCTGATGATGTTGTGTTGATAGCAGAGACAGAGGAAGATATGGGGGAAATGTTACAGGAGGCGGAAAGGTTTGGCAGAGACCTAGAAATGAAGTTCAGTGTAGAGAAAAGCAGTATGATAGTAGTAAATGAACCAGAGGCAGTAGAAATGAGGATAGGAGGGGAAAGAATAGAAACAAGGGAGGAAGTGAAGTATTTAGGGGTATGGATAGGGAGGGAAGGGCGACAAAGGACAATGAATGAGAAAATCATGAAGGTGGAGCAGTGTAGTGGGAAACTGTGGAATGTGACAAAAACCAGAGTAAATAAATATAAAATAGTAAGAGAGGTGTGGAAGGACTTTGAAGTGCCGAGAATAATGTACGGGATGGATGTGAGAGGGAGTACAGGGGGAGAAATAAATAGACTGGAGACGGGACAAAATAAAATCGGAAGAATGGGGTTAGGAGCAAGAAGGTGGACAGCAAATGAAGCAGTGAGAGGGGAGATGGGATGGAGTACGTTTGAGGAAAGAGTGGCGAAGGCAAAGTTGAGGTACAAGAGTAGGTTGGAGGAGATGGAGGATAATAGGTGGCCAAGGAGAGTGTATGAATGGGGGGAGGGGAAGAGTAGATGGGCACAAGAGTGTAAGAGAAAACTGAAAAAAAATAGGAGTGAAACAGAAGGGTGGGAGAGGAGTGGAGAGATGTAGGGAGTAATGCAGGATTAGGTCAGGGAAGGAGACTAGAGAAAGAGATAGGAACGAGAGTGAAGGAAGTAGGAAGACAGGAATGGAAGAGAAATATGGAGAAGAAAAGTACACTGATAGATATAGAAGCAAGGGGAGACCGAGAAAAGAGGAGTTCTATGACGGAAGTTGGGGAGCTGAACTACTGTTTAAGGCTAGGGCAGGAGCATTAGAGACAAATAGGAGAACATGGAGGTGGAAATTGGAATGGGGGGGGGGGTGAAAGAGTGTCTACAGTGTGAGGTGGGAGGGAGGAGAGTGGAGGAGACAATAGAACATATAGTGACAGAGTGCCAGGGGTATGCAGAGGAGATAGATGGGTTGGAAAATGAGTTGAAACGGGTGGTAGGGGAGAGGGAATGGGAAGAACAGAAAGAGGAGGAGGATGAGGATGTAAAATTTGTGTTAGGTCTCGGGACAGAAGATGGGGAAATGGGGAAAAGAATGAAGGTAGTGAAAAGATTCCTGGAGCAGGTGTGGCAGAAGAGAAAACGGAATAGAATAGAATAGGGTGAGGGGGCAGAAGGGGACCAGAGCGGGGGAGGAAGAAAAATGAGATTAAATAGTAGAGAGGGGAAAAGTTAAATTAAGGGTAAGGAGAGAACAAGATATTGGGGGGTGGAGGAGGGGGTAAAATAAGGAGAGGAGAGTTCTGCTTAAGCTATATACTTCAATTCTTTTTCTTTAACTATCCTTTCTACGACTACATATTTTCTAAACTAATTCTTAAATCTAGCTCTAGCTGTTTCTGGAGAAGTCACCGGTGCATAGGCGAGCTGGTTTTGAAAAGGGACAGCAACTCCACAAAAAGAAGAAGAAGAAGAAGAGGAAACTGCAGTACTGCACATTTAAACAATAAGAAGAAGGAGTGTGAACTGAATAAAATAAAGGCTAAATAAAGGCTATAAAAATGAAACACAGATTCAAGTCACTAGTGGCATTAGACAGGGCTGCACGGGATCGACCACACTTTTTAAACTTTTAACTTATGAAATTATAAAACACTTGGAAAAAGAAGGAGGATTCACAGATGAGTTTTTTAAAATAAAGGCGCTATTCTATGCTGACGATGGTCTACTTATGGCACATACAATAAAAGAGGCTGAAAAAGCAATAGAAGATCTAATTAAAATAGGAAATGAATGTGGGCTAAACATAAATAAAAATAAAAGTCATATATTAATATTTAATATGAAGGAGAAACCAAACAATATCAAAGAAATAGAAGTAGTTAAGCAGATTAAGTATTTAGGAATAAAAGTAAATGATACTAGAAATTGTTTCAAAGACCAGAAATCTGAGGCAATAGGAAAAGCGAATAGAATGGCTAATATGACCTATCCGGTAATAGCACAAAGCTGCAACAAAATTATAATTGGTAAAACATACTGGAAGAGTGTGGTGCTCCCGTCGGTCCTGTATGGCTCAAGCATAATAGGATTTACAAAAACAGAAATAAACAAGTTACAAAATATTGAAAATAGGGTATTTAGACAAATATTAGGGGCACCGAGATATGCACAAAAAGTGACCCTGAGAGGGGAGATAGGAGCATCCACAATGGAAGCAAGAATTATGGAAGGAAGTATAAAATATTTAAAATATTTAAGAGGAGAAGACAGTAATGATTTACTTAGAAGAATAACAGAAGAAAAATTAAACAACAAAAAAGATCCATGGACAATGGAAATTAGAAAATATATAAACATTTTAAATTTAGGAGAAACAGATTTAGCGAGTATACTGAAGGAAGAAATTAAGAAGAAAGTTAAAAATTGTGATACAAGGAAATGGCAGGAAGAGCTAGGGGAGAAAAGCAGTTTAGAAATATACAGGGCCTTTAAATCAGAAATAAAGGGAGAAGAAGAACTTTATGATAATACAGAAGCTTCAGTCATATTATATAGGTGTAGAACGAATAATTTAAATTTAAGAGACAGGAACAGGCATGTAGGAGGAGATATAAAATGCTTACTATGTAATGCTGAGATAGAGGACATCAAACACTTTATTTTATGGTGCCCTATATATATAGAGGAGAGAGTAAAGGAAACAGCGCTACAACAACCTTACGTTGAGGAGGAAAACCAAGTGATAGGAAATCTACTGTTCAAAGAAGAAAACCAGGAACGAGTGAAGAAGATGTTATATGGTATGTGGAGAACAAGAACCAAGAAAATGAAGGAGCTGGAATAAGAAGAAATAGATTATAATGCAACATAGAAAAAAGAAAAAGAAATACAATATAATGTAACAGAGCACGTCACAAAAGGAAAATTACAAGAACCTCTCAGGGAAGTGCCGTTGTTAAGGCATTACTTCCCGAACAACATCTGATCTGATCTGATCTGAACCGGCCTGAGTTTTCCCTGCCATTATCACTTCAAGTCTCTCACTATGTTGAAGGTAATTATATATGCTAGGCCTATATATAAACTGTTGTTAACATTAGGCCTATATATATTGTGTAGCCCTTGTTATTCCAGGTTATGGGAGATATTGGGTGATCTGGGCTGGAGCCTGGATGATAACATTCAAGACCTCTTTCGCCGCCTTCTTAGAAATAATTTATGAGGGAAAATAGGGACCAATAGACTCTCCATATTTTTCTCATTAGCCTAGCCTATAGCCTAGTCCGCATGGAGGAATTTCGTAGGGATAACATTCAAGACCTCTTTCGGAAAAACTAAATAAGATGGTCACCAATTTTCCCATGGATTTTTTTATTTTTCCCTGTTAGTTTTCATCAATATACAGTGTTCGGAAATAATTGCAACCCTCGGCGAAACCGTTTTCCCTATTATACAACGATCTTAAGACACGCCGCCCGATAGTGGGGAGGGCTATGAAGTACAGGGAAAATGAGGGGTTAAATGCGTAAAATGGCGATTAAAACGTATTTTAGCAAAACTTGGCTCGGGTTTTAAGGTATTTCTAAGGCCTAAAACCCAATATTTCGAAAACCCGAGCCAAGTTTTGGCCAAAGCTGGCTCGGATTTTGAGAGTTTGTAGACAACAAAATGACAGTAACCTCATTTAGAAATTTGGCTCAGGTTTCCCGAAATTGCAAAGGCATAAAACCCGAATTTTGGAAAACCCGAGCAAAGTTTTGGCAAAACTTGGCTCGGATTTTGCGAATTTTAAGAGTAAACAAATTACAGTAACCTAATTTAGAATTATGGCTCATGTTTCCCTAAATTGCAAACCCCAAAAAGCATAATTTTGGAAAACCCGAGCCAATTTTTGGCAAAACTTGGGTGATCGTATTTTGAGAATCGAAAAAGACTAACTACATGTCGGCTCATGATTTCCCTAATTGCAAAGCCATATAACCAGATTTATCGAAAACGTAGCACTTGTTTAAATCATAAATATCCAGTAACATAGACCTAGTACATTGGATACAAACCTAATCCACACCTACAATGTGTCCCCGTAGTACCTAGTAGGCCTACGTGGGATACAACATGGCGGTTGGGCCGGCGCCCATTTAGTAGCCTACCGGTATTCGGCCGTATCTGTAAATACGAATGCGAGGAACTTCAATCTTAATCTTAACCTTAACACTTAACACTTAAAACTTAACCTAACCTAACCTAACCTAACCTAACCTAACCTAACCTAACCTAACCTAACCTAACCTAAATGCGCCTCCGCTCGAATATGAATTCGCTCGAAGTGTCCAGATACCGTAAATACTACCGCAACTACGAATCTTGTTTCTGAAACCTAGTATATTAACCTAACCAAACAACCCAACCTATCGATAGAGATGGGCAGGTGGAGTAGACTAAAAAGCTGGTAGACAGACCTCGGGAGATAGGTGAAAATAGCGTGTACGAATCGATGCCGTCTATAGGAAGGTATTGACAACCATGTTTCGACAAAATTCCATTTTAGTACCATATATTTTTATTAGGTTTTGCCGAGGCTTAAAACACATTTTCATATTATGTTTAGAGCATATAAAATCCATATGTGTGTTCAAATATTGCAAAATAATTGGTGACCAACTTATTTAGTTATACTCCTCTTTCGCCGCCAGGGTGTCAATCCACAAAATATGAATTGTGTTATCATTAGCCTATGGTTTATTATTTTGTTATCATTATAGCGCGACGGAGCGGCGAAGGCGCGAGCTCTAGCCTAAGGGGGGTCCGGGGGCATGCCCCCCCAGATTTTTTTTGAGAATTTAGGTGTCTAAAACAGCATTTCCTGCAATCTAAAAGCAATCAAGATGGAAAATATGGAGACCAAAATTGTGTCAATTTAGGCCTACCTTTTTTGTGTCTTAAAAAAAAAAAGGGTTGGGGGAGTTTCTGTTATCATTATACAAAAAGTTAATTTGCGTTATCACTCAAAAAAACAGCGTCGTTTGACACCCTGAGTTAGCCTATAGCTAATAGGGAAAATATTAAGGAAACCACCCACCAATTATTTTCATTATTTTTTTTTTTAGTTTTAGTTTAGGCCTATTTGCATCAATATATTATAGTGATTGACATTAGTTTCAACCTCCGCAAAAATCGTTTTCCCCTTTATCCAACAATCTTAGACACGGCGCCCGATAGTGGGGAGGGCTATGAAGATCAGGGAAAATGTGGGGTTAAAGATATAAAAAGGGAATATAGGCCTAATGGCTTTTATGATGAAAGTTGGCTCGGGTTTTGTTGTTTTTCAACTTGAGAAAACCCCAAAATGAAAAAACCCGAGCCAAGTTTTGGCAAAAGTTGGCTCGGATTTTAAGATTTTTCAGCTGCATAAAAGACAGCAAGTGCAAAGAAGAAGTTGGCTCGGGGTTTCTTGTTTTTCAACTTAAGAAAACTCCAAAATGAAAAAAAATCGAGCCAAGTTTTGGCAAAAGTTGACTGGGATTTTAAGATTTTTCAGCATCATAAAAGTCAGAAAGTGGCAAAAAAAAGTTAGCTCAGGTTTTCTTGTTTTTCAACTTAAGAAACTCCCAAAATGAAAAAACCCAAAAACAGTCAAGTTTTGGCAAAAGTTGTTGGATGATAGGCCTACATGGGATAGAAAATGAACTTGCCCAGTAAGCTCATTATCCATTATCCAACAATTAAGCAACATTAAAGATTTTAGCCTAACCTACCAACCTTACCTAACCTAACCTAGTATTATGGGTGGGGGCTGCCGCCCCACACCCCCGCTGGTTGGATAGTACATTGGATAGAAAATTAGGTAAATTCCTAGTGTTAATTAAACTGAAAGGCAGGGAGAAAGAGGTCCGCCGAGTCGTGTACTCGTGTTGTGTGCCGTCTATGGGGAGTAGAACCCTGGACAAATATCGTTACAGGTTACAGGTTCTAGGTTCTGTATCTTCCTTAATAGAATTTTTCGAGGGTTGACACTTATTTTAACATGGAGTATAGGTCATATTACATCCTAAATGAAATGTTAAAAATCTGTGAAAATTCTTGGGTTGTTTATATAATAGAAGTTACTGTGGGACACGTAATATGTTGAAGGGGGAGTTCCGCCCCCTCTAAACACCCGTCACTTATGTCATCATAATCTGTTGTACATCATAGGGGGTCCAATTAAGGAGAAAGTGAATTAACAGATGAAATTAGGCCGCAAACTACAATAACATAGCGGGCCGCCGTTTATGGGAGACTTTTTACACATCATTTCAATATTAATTTTCTCCCTTAATCGATTTTTCCAAATTATCAAACTTACATAAAAATGAAGTACAGTTTATAGGGATTCTCACATGCATTTCAAAATTGTCATGAAAATTGGTGGGTGGTTTGCTTAATATATACCACTAATAGCCTAGGCCTAATTCCAATGTGGCATACACGATGGGTTGAGGGAGGACTTTGCCCCCCTCTAGATGTGACACGGATTTTACAATGTTTCAGAGAGACATTTGCCTAACCTAACAACCTTACCTAACCTATCCAAGTATTATGGGTGAGGGCTGCCGCCCCCAGCCCCCCACACCCCCGCTGGTTGGGTAAAACGGTAGAAATCCAGTTGGGATGGAGTGAGTAGCCTAACCATAGATTTTCGTAAGGGGGTCAGAGCGGGCGGAATGCCCTTATAATCTATTTCCGCATATTGCCACCTAGCCTATACCACATCACTTACCTCGTCGTACCTTCCTGTTAAATACAATAATAATTTGTTTAGCTCGTAGGCTATAGGCCTAGGTGCAATTATCCTATAGAATAATTCCGGCCTATGTTGCCAGCAGGGGATTTCTTATTGCTAATCTGGCAACCTCTGCATAATAAGGATGTGAGAGGGCTAAGAGGTAAGGCCTAAACAAAATTAATTTAAAAGGCCCCTGTAGCACTTAATTTTTTTTCCCTCCATACCTCATATCACTCCTTCACATCTGTCAAAATCCCCTCCTTCCCCCCCCCCCCCTTCAATTATCACCTATTTTTCCTTTTATTAGCCTACCATCTTTATTGGTGTATTTATCATGCCAATATTTGCAACCCGGTTCCAGGGTGTGGTCATGTGTGTTACGTAAGGTAAAGACTGGGAGAGTGTGAGGGAGTAGCTCAGTACTACCTCAGCCCTCGAGAGAAGAGGGTGTGAGGCCGGCTGGCTCACAAATGATGAATGAACCGCTCGCCAATAATTTGCGATTTTGACCATCCAATCGATATTCCCACTTATTTTATTGTTGTTACAGGTTACTATCTTCATTTTAAACGTAAAATAGGCGCATATGAATAAGTAATAACGATATTTATCATAAAATGACTATTATAGGCAGGAATGGAGCTTAATATTGCCGCCCAGAACTGTGGTGTTCACTACACCCTGCGCTCGCTCGCCGAGTTAAAGACGTCATTCGTAACACTATTAGAAACAATTTATTAGGGAGAATAGGGACCTATAATCTCGCCGGTACTTAAAACCGAAACTACCAATAATTATTTATCAATATTTGAAGGCTATTATAGAATAAGGATGTTGCAAAGATCATATTAAAATGTGTTTCAACCTCTGGAGATACATTTTATGTTCACTATATAGTATAAAGTACAGTACAGTACTGTAAACAAATAAATAAAAACTCTCCCTATTGACGGCAGTCAAAATAGATTTCTTACAGTTTCTTACAGTAGATCCTCTGGAAAAAGGCAAACTAGGCCTCTGTATCCAGCTCAGTGCCAGTACTTGCACTACTGCGGTCGTTCACTGTGTTGGCGGCGGCGGCAGCAGACGCAACATTTTTACTATTACAGTATGTATTTTTGCTTTATAATCAAACTTCAAATCTTGTCTTCCCCATGCTTTATCAAGATTACTTTCAAACTTCCTTATTGATTCGGAATCTACTACATACTGGGGCAGCGCGTTCCACTCATTTACCACTCTATCACAAAATGAGTTCTTTGCCTTTTCAAGCCTATTTCTTTGTAAATTTTCTTAGAGTGTCCTCTCGTTCTTGTTCCCTCCCGCATTAAGAAGATACCTTCACACACATCCTCATCATACTTTCCTGACACTATCTTAAAAGTCTCTATCATATCCCCTCTCTTTCTCCTATATGCCAGTGTTGGAGATTTCAATAATTCATGGGGTGGGGGGGCACCCATCCTGTATCCAAAGGCAAAAAATATTGTCTATTTACTCTGAAAATTACTTACATCTGAGTGTTTTATTTTTTAAGATTGTTGGATAATGGGAGAAATAAAATTTTCCGGGGATTGTAACTAATTTCAACTACTGTATAGTGTATAATGATGAAAACTACCTAAAACCAAAAAGAAAAACCATGGAAAAATTAGTGGTAGTTTCGGTTATATTTTCCGACTCGCCATATCTTTCTCATTATAGTCCGCATGGAGGAATTTCGTTATCGCCACTTGAAAAAACCCGATTACACCAAAAAATACCACCAAAATAACAAAGGGTAGAATGTAGAATTCGGGCGTACTGCCAGCCTTGTTTACAATAAGGACTGATAAGGAGAAAGCAGAGGTGCTGGGGAAATACTTTGGGGGGGGTACTAACAGTGGAGTCGGATGATGCAGTGCCTAATATTCCCATCAAACAGGCACCGGCACTAGAACTAATAGAGTTTTCCCATGCTAGAATAAGAAGGGCTATAGAAAAAATGAACAGAAGTAAGTCACCGGGACCGGATGGGATACACCCAAGAATCATAAAGGAAGGAGGCGAGATGTTAGTAGAGCCATTGAAAATGTTATTTGAGGTATCGTTTAATACAGGACAAATCCCGATAGACTGGAGAGAGGCGAACATAACAGCTATATTTAACAAGCGAAAGAGAAATGACCCAGGGAATTATAGACCAGTCAGTTTGACAAGTGTTGTGTGTAAACTAATGGAAACGGTAATTAGAGAAGGAATAATGGAGCATATGAAGTCAAACCAACTTTTCAGTGGGAGACAGTTCGGATTCTTGCCGGGGAGGTCGACGGTACTACAGCTAATTAACCCTCTCCGACATATGACGCAATTTTGAGCTTATTAGGGATACTTTAAAGCCTTTGTTACCATCAGGGGTATTTAGAAACCCTTAGTTTAGTTACTTCAACCTCTGCAGTTGTCTTTGAGTTAGCTGTGGGCAAAAAACTAATTTTGGAGAGGTAATTATAAGAGTGAGAGAACTCTATTTCTTATTGCTAATCTGGCAACCTCTGCATCATATGAGTCTGAAGGGGTTAAGGTGGTAGATGATTGGATGCAAATTCTAGAAGATGGTGATGTAATAGACGTGGTATATTGCGATTTTATGAAGGTCTTCGATAAGGTCCCACATAAAAGGTTAATAGAGAAAGTTAGAAGCTGTAATATACGGGAGAAATGTGTGAAATGGATAGAAGCCTTCCTGAAAGATCGGAGACAGAGGGTACTGGTGAATGGAATAGGCTCGGGGTGGAGGGAAATTACAAGTGGGGTACCTCAGGGATCTGTGTTGGGACCACTGCTGTTCGTTATATTTATCAACGACTTACCTGAAGTTATAACTAATGGAAGTGAGGTATACCTGTATGCGGATGACACTAAGCTGTATAGAAGAGTGAGGAGTAAGGAAGATGTGGGTTTGCTTTAAGGAGATGTGGAGGGCATGAAGGGATGGTCTGAGCATTGGTTAATGCCTTTTCATCCAAAAAAATGCAAGTACATGCGGATTGGGACAAGCAAGATAGACAAGGTAGGATACAGTATGTATGAAGCGATGGAGGAAGTGAATGCAGAAAAGGATATAGGAGTAGTGATAGACAATAAGTTAAATTTCTCAGAACATTTAGCGGAAAAGATAAACAAAGCCAATAGAATTGTAGGGCTGATAAAGAGGACATTTGTGTCACTTGACGAAGAAATCTTCAGGAATCTCTATACAGCGCTGGTTAGGCCGCACCTGGAATATGCGAACCAGGTGTGGGCTCCATATATGGTAAAGTATATAGAAGCAGTGGAGAAAGTGCAGAGGAGAGCTAGCAAGCTGGTACCAACTTTGAAGAACGCGGGCTATGAGCAGAGGTTGAGAACACTGGGGCTTCCGACACTGGCATATAGGAGAAAGAGAGGGGATATGATAGAGACTTTTAAGATAGTGTCAGGAAAGTACGATGAGGATGTGTGTGAAGGTATCTTCTTGATGCGGGAGGGAACAAGAATGAGAGGACACTCTAAGAAAATTTACAAAGAAAGAAATAGGCTTGAGAAGGCAAAGAACTCATTTTGTGATAGAGTGGTAAATGAGTGGAACGCACTGCCCCAGTATGTAGTCGATTCCGAATCAATAAGGGAGTTTGAAAGTAATCTTGATAAAGCATGGGGAAGACAAGATTTGAAGTTTGATTATAAAACAAAAATACAGAATAGTAAAATTTTTGCGTCTGCTACCGCCGCCGCCAACACCGTGAACGACCGCAGCTGTGCAAATACTGGTACTGAGCTGGATACACAGGCCTAGTTTGCCTTTTTCCAGAGGATCTACTGTAAGACACTGTAAGAAACAATACGCGGAGCCGGGGCGGACACTTGCCATCATGTTCCCGTCTATTTTGATTGCCTTTGGATACATTAATATGCCCCCCCTCACTCCTCTATGACATATTGTCATCATCATATATACGGTATTGCCAGCAGGGGGCAAATTACCGAAAAAATCGTTGTCAAAATAGATGCGAACTTAACCACAGTGATCGACAAATGTAAACATGACGGCGGCGGGGAAGGCGTCGGACATTTGCAATACATACATACATACATACATACATACATACAAGTTTAAAGACCATTTGTCCACAGAAGCTGTGGTTACAGTCTCACATCCTAAATGGCAGCTTTCCAGGCGGTCCTGTCAAGGGCCGCCTGTGTTGTCAAGTTCTTTATTTTGAGATCGGACCGGAGTACCCGAGCCCACGTCATTCTAGGTCCACCCCTACGCGCAGCTCCCCCCAAGTTCACTGTCCGGCATTTCTTCATGTTCCCGTCTATTTTGAATGCCATTGGATACAATCATAATAAGCCCCCCCCTCACCCCCTCATGACATATTGTGATCATCATATATATTGCCAGCAGGGGGCAATTAACCGGAAAAAATTGCCGGCAAAATAGACGCTAACTTAACCACGGCGATCGACAAATGTGAACATGACGGCGGCATCGGACGCTTGCAATTATGTTCCCGTCTATTTTGACTGCATTTGGATACAATAATATGTTTGGGGGGGGGGGCGGGCTTTGCCCCCCTCACCCCCCCATGACATATTGTCATCCATCATCATATATATTGCCAGCAGGGGGCAAATAACCGAAAAAATTGCCGTCAAAATAGACGCAAAGTTAACCGCGGCGATCGCCCTATGTAAACATGACGACCGTATGCCCGGAATCTACATCCATCCCATAACAAGTCCCGACCGTAAACCAAGCATTACGTCCAATGAATCCTTCGACCTGACTCCTCCTCTTCTCGTTTTGAACGATGCGGTGGGTGCGAATCACCCAATAAATGGCGTGAGCGTTACTCACAAAAACAAAATACCGGCAACCTATTTTTGCCCCCTTACAGATCTACATATATGAGGATGACAATAAATCAAGGGGGGGTGAGGGGAGGCAACGGCCCCCACATATATGAGGATGACAATAAATCGAGGGGGGGTGAGTGGAGGCAACGGCCCCCCTCAACCCATCGTGTATCCAATTTACCCCACAATTTCCCTTACGGTACCTACTGTAAAAGCACGTCCACCCAATAAATGGCGCCATTTGACGCCGTATCTTCAGATTAATGAATAATGGGTAAGTTAATGCAAATCCTCCACTCAAACCATGAAAAACAACAATAAAACACTATATTCCTTGAAAAAAATATAAAGAAAACTTGATAAATAAGGCAGCTCTAGCTGTCTTGATGTTATCCGGCACAGTACAGTACTGGGGAGTGATCAGCTGACTTGTGTTCGATTCCATAGGTTATGAAATGCATCCTGTGGCAAGCTATGGATTTTTATAAAAACTTACGCGATTTTCGAGGTGCGTCGATAAAAGTGCCATTGTTTTGGGTGGCCTGACGCTACATTTATCGCATAAATCTACCTCTTATAACATTATATTTTATATACAGTACTGTGCTGTATTTCAAAGTAAGATACGGTCACCATAAGTGTATCAAGTCCACGCCAAAGTTATTTGGGCAAGAATGTTAAGTGCGGGAGTACCGCCACCCTTGTTTACACTATGCGGAGCGGTAGTGGACGCTTGCCATCGCGTTCCCGTCTATTTTGACTGCCTTTGGATACAATAATATGTTGAGGGGGGGGGGGTTTGCCCCCCCCCCCCTCAACCCCCCATGACATATTGTCATCATCATATATATTGCCAGCAGGGGGCAATAACCGAAAAAAAAATCGCCGTCAAAATAGATGCGAAGTTAACCGCGGCGATCGCCCTATGTAAACAATGACGACCGTACGCCCAGAATCTACAGTACAGTACATCCATTCCCCCCAAAATTATATGTCTTTATATATTTTTAAAATACCGGTATATAATTATGAGTGTCCGAATTTGTGTCCAATCCGTGGTCGTTTATCTGAATTCGGACATTCATAGAAAACAAAGGCATATGACTACCCTGGAATCCCAGTATGAACTCAGAAGTGTGTGGGGGCTAATTCGGTCATGTGTGGGGCTCTATTGAACTTGTGTGGGCTGTCAAATTTTTGTATTTATTATATATTTTTTTTTTACTGTATACAGTAGGCCTATCTTAACTACAGCAATATTCCTATCCTTCCCCATCTCTCTTATATCGCTCTGCCCCACACTCTCCCAGTTACTAGATTGGTTCCAAGTCTCAGAGAACTGCCGTATGAAGGGAGGCTAGACAAATTAAATCTACCAAGTTTAAAAGAGAGGGGAGACATGATAATGATGTACAAATGCACCCGGGGGCTGGAGAGGCTGGATAGGGAGGATATGTTAATTATGGATACAGGAATAACTAGAGGCCACAGCTACAAAGTAAAAAGACCTACCTGCAAGAACGATATCAGGAAGTTTAGCTTCCCCTATGGATGTATTGACAAATGGAATGGGCTGGAGGAGGAGGTGGTAGGGGCAAGGAACATCCATATTTTCAAGAAAAAATTGGATAAAAAGTAGACTGAGAGACGGGACAACACGAGCTTAGCTCAACTCCTGTAAACTACAATTAGGTAAATACAATTAGGTAAATACTACCGGTCTTACCCCTTCCCATCCCTCCTGCTCTTTCTCCCACACTCCTCCCCGGGGCCCCCTCTTTATTTTTATATTTTTTTAGATTAGGGTCTAACTGGTCGATCAATTGGCCTATGTTATGTTTGGATTGTTTTGATTATAGCCTATCTATTGTTCCACATATGGTCGTGTGTTTACGTTGAGGAACAGGTTATGTATCCTTATCTGTTTGTCCGTTTGTCTGCAAACAAGATATCCACCCCACGGGGTGGGGTGGATATCCATCTAATGGTGGAGGAAAAAAAGAATATGCCTCACGCATCCTACTGCTTGTCGTACAAGGCGACTAATAGGGGGGGATGGCGAGACTTGTTGACCAACAGCCATTACTATGCAATAAAATCTTTATCTTAGCACTGCCGAGGCTGGTGAGGTGCGGATAGGTGCCACAGGGGACTGAGTCTTACCTGGGCGCTGTTTGGTACCACACCTGTGTCGGCAACAGTGTCTGCATGTTGGAGGAGTGTTGGGGCAGGACTTCATTGTTCTATAGTCCAAATTGCCTAATATACAGTAGAGTCTTGTTATGGTGCTGTCTTTTTGTAACACTGTTAAGGCTGGTGTGTTTGCAGATACTGCAGGTGCAAGTGCTGCAGGGGGACTGTTGAGTCTTGCTGAGGCACAGTTAGCACTATACCAACATCAGCCACAGTGATGACTTGGTAGGGCAGTGCTGTGACGGGACTTTATTGTACTACAGTACACTCCAACTACTGAAAGCCAACCCCGTCTGAGCCGTTACAATGCATGTACAGTAATGAAAAAATTACGCTAAACCATTGTATGTATGTACAGTATATATGTATGTACTGTACATTTTCACAAAATTTAGTAAGGTGATACTCTTACATTTGGAAACCCATTAACGCCATCAGACAGTACACTAGGACCATACAGTTGGGAAAGTGTAGATAGCAGAGAAGGGGTGTTGTAGATAGAGGAAGCTGTTGGAATGGCTTTGGTGTGTGTGTTAATAGTCTGTATACGTCATCGAGGTGTCCCCCGACTGGGTGCGAACATGAAAAAATATAATAAAATGGTGGAAAAAATATAATAATACATGCTAGGACGTACTGCCACACTCACTAAATGTTCGCCACACTTTTTATCAGGGTATGGTGACACTGGTGACCGGTGGAGCGTCGGGTCTGGGCCAGGCTACGGTGCGGAGGGTGGTGCGGGAGGGAGGCAAGGCTGTCATCTGTGACCTACCCACATCACAGGGCCATACACTCCAGGACGAAATTGGTGCCGAGAATGCCGTCTTTGTACCCACAGATGTAAGTCACAGGATAAGTACCGGTATACTGGGTGTGTTATTATTATTATTATTTTTTTTTCCCATCTATTATTACTGGTACAGGTCTCCCTCACTATCCGATGCCATAATTTACGATATTATTATAGGATTTTAGGTGTTTGGGTTTGGGTTTTGGCTAATTCCAGAACGCATCCCCATTTACCACATTAATTTTAGGGTTTGGTATACAATTTTGCTACATAAGATCGGGTTTTCAGGAACGTAACCCAATCGTATACCGAGGGAGACTTGTATATATATATATGTACAGTATGTCTATTGTTTTGTTTATTTATTATTAATATTACCGGTACTACTTTATTATTAATATTACCGGTACTACTTTATTATTAATATTACCGGTACTACTTTATTATTAATATTACCGGTACTACTTTATTATTAATATTACCGGTAACTACTTTATTATTAATATTACCGGTACTACTTTATTATTAATATTACCGGTACTACTTTATTATTAATATTACCGGTACTACTTTATTATTAATATTACCGGTACTACTTTATTTCATTATTGTAAGTCATAGGGCAAGTATACTGTGTGTGGATTATTGTTTTTAGCTATTTTTTGTTTTGTCTAGTTTTTGTATACTGTATTGTTTGTTTTGCTTGTTTTTTGTGGTGCCTATCTTATTATTGGTACAGTACTAGTGTTTTGTGGTGCCTATCTTATTATTGGTACAGTACTAGTGTTTATCATTATTGGTACAGTACCTATCTTATTATTGGTACAGTACTAGTGTTTATCATTATTGTAAGTCAGAGGTTAAGGGAGTCACATGCTTTTTTTCTCTCCTTTTCTCTTTCTCTCTTTCTTTGGCTTGTATCCGTTCGGCCCCACTCCGCCAACTGTTTTAAGACGTTTATCCCAAATCCAGGTGTCAATTTTTTTCCTGGCGAGCGATAGCGAGCCAGCATTGTATGAAGAAATCCGGCTTTGCCGGAGATATTTTTCTATCGAAAAATTTACAAATTTAACTTGCTGTCAAAACAAAAATACATATATGCTGGCTCGCTACCGCTCGCCAGGAAAATATTGACACCTGGATGGGGGTAAAAGTCTTAAAACAGTAGGCTGAATGGGGCCGAATGGATACAAGCCAAAGAGAGAGGGAGAGAGAAAAAAAGTGAGGTGGGCTCTACTGAATATCATTATTGTAAGCCACAGGATAAGTATGCTGGGTGTGGAGTATTTTATTGTCTTTGTTTTATCTATTATTGTAAGTCACAGGATAAGTATGCTGGGTGTGGAGTATTTTATTGTCTTTGTTTTATCTATTATTGTAAGTCACAGGATAAGTATGCTGGGTGTGGAGTATTTTATTGTCTTTGTTTTATCTATTATTTTTTCTTTATTATTACTGGTATAGTTTATTCGCTGTGAGTAGGCGAGAAATCATGACCTCTATCCTCTGTAACTCAAAAATCATGACCTCTATCCTCTGTAACTCAAAAATCATGACCTCTATCCTCTGTAACTCAAAAATCATGACCTCTATCCTCTGTAACTCAAAAATCATTACCTCTATCCTCTGTAACTCAAAAATCATGACCTCTATCCTCTGTAACTCAAAAATCATTACCTCTATCCTCTGTAACTCAAAAATCATGACCTCTATCCTCTGTAACTCAAAAATCATGACCTCTATCCTCTGTAACTCAAAAACGACTAGAGTAATCGAGCTAATATTTCTACCATTTGGGAAGAGTTAGGCAGGGCATAGATGTGGAAACTTACAGTCAATTTCCTCCAGCCCTTTTTGAGTTACAGAGGATAGAGTTGATGATTTCTCGCCTATTTACAGCGAATAGACTATAGTACTTTATGCCATTATTGTAAGTCAGAGGGTAAGTATACTGGGTAGGGAGTATTTTGTTTGTTTGGTCTATTATTTTGTTTGTTTTGCCTATATATTATTACTGGTATTACTGTTTATCATTATTGTAAGTCAGAGGATAAGTATGCTGTGTTTGGAGTATTGTTTGTTTTGCCTATACATTATTTCTGGTACTATAGTCCATTCATTCTAGGTTGGGCAGAAATGGTAACCCCTAACCTCCCATAACTCGGAGATGATTAAGCTCGGTTCACACATACCCGTCTTGAGCTCCCGTCCTTCCCCGACCACCAAAAATTGTTGGACGGCATCAAACGGAGGACCTTGTGGCCACGTGTGGCCACGATGCCCGACCTCAACACGTCACCGCCCCCGCAGACGCCGCATGGACGGGGAGTGGACGGCGACCTCAACACGTCACCGCCCCAGCAGACGGCGCATGGACGGCGACTTGGTGCCACGACCAGTCCCGTTGGACGGCGACCTAAGAAGTCTGTTTACGACCTGTCTGCGACGCACTGTGACGGCACTGTGACCACAATACGGTGGACGCAGTGTCGTCGGCGATGGCCACCACCATGAATGTTATGTCATTTATGTTGCATACTTTAATCGATGATTTATAATTACTATACCTGTACTTGCATTTATGCACTTATGTAATTCAGTAGTATTTATTCACATTATATTTCTGTATGTATTATCATTATCTGTCATTCTAAGTTCAGTGTACTCATGTGTATTTTCATTTATCTTTTTTTCTATTTACATTGCGTATTCTTATTAGTTTTTAGTTCTTTTAATGTAGGAATATTTTTGCATTAATTTCATTTTTTATGCATTGATAAGATTATTCTTTATTTATACTCTCATTGCATGTCATTGTAAGTTCAGTTAATTCATGTTTCTTTTTTATTTCTTTGGTTTTGCATTGCCTATTGTAATTCTTATACCTCAATTCTTTTTTAATGTTAAAATATTCATGTGCTACTTTAGTTCTGTATTAATTATTCATATTTATCTTGATGTATACTAATTCCATGGACGCCGAGTGGCGGGAACTGGCTGGGTGCGCACGGCGTGGTCACGTGACGCGACATTGCCACATCGCCGTCTCAACTTTCAAATTATTTGGTCACAGATCACTCCCGTCTGGTGGCGTGTAGGCGGCGCAAAGCCCCCACCAGACGGCGTCTATGCGCCGACCAGTCCCGTGGGTGTCCCGTCCTATCCCGTTTTTTGGCGGTTGGCCCGTCCTGAGGGGTTTGTTTTTGCATACCAAAAATGTTCGCCGCCTTCGCTTCCGCGGCCCGTCTTGTGGCGTCACTGTACGTTCATGAACCGACCATACCCGTTTATGTCGGCGCCCTTGCACGTTTGCATACGAATTCAGTGGTCGGGGAAGGACGGGAGGTCAGGACGGGTATGTGTGAACCGAGCTTTAGATATCAAGAGTATCAGTGATGAGTGGTGAATTACAGTAAACTTCCGTTAATCCGAAGGGCAGCGGACCGGCCCTCGTTCAGATTAGTGGATTTTTCGGATTATCGGACTTTACCCCTATGAACCTGTGTATTAATGGCCTGACGAAAACATTGAGGCATTAGGCCACCCAAATGACACACACACATATCATATGTTCATGAAATCACTTCAAAAGTTTACCATTGTCATTGTAGCTATTACCTACTTCAAAACATTCAGATTAATGGTCAAAGGAATCTGCTGATATAAACGTCTTCTTCTTCTAAACACCATATGTCCGCATCGTCTACTAGCGAGTTTGTCTTGCTCTTGAAGATCAGATCAGATGTGGTTCGGGAAGTAATGCCTTAACAACGGCACTTCCCTGAGAGGTTCTTGTAATTTTCATTTTGTGATTTTCCTTTTGTGACGTGCTCTGTTCTTTTGCGATTTCCTTAGTTTATTTGTGCTATAAATGTAGGTTATTTGTAGGGTAGTTATTGATAGGGGTCACTTGAGGCATGCTATGCTTACAGGTACCTACCCGATAGCACTATCGTTAGTGAGTGCTGTACTGTATTTTATATATTATTTTGTAATAGTATAGATATCTTATCAATATTTGTATTTTGTACTATTGTTAATGTCTTGTCATGTTGCAAATTTGATTTTAAATAATATTTTGACATTTAACATGTAGTTTCTTTATTCATGCAGAGTTTAGTAAAATTTGCCAGAACGTCCCGGACTTCCCAAACTTCCCAAACTTGACTACTTCCTTTAACGTGACGATAGTGCGTTGTTATATGTGCGATTAGTTTGCTTGGGAAACAGATTAACTTGCTCATGTAGTAATGTACACCCTATGTGGTGGATTGTGTTCCTTTTATTTAATAATTTTCATTTTAGTAAGCGTTGTTTCCACATAGCGATTTTGATAATTTAATTTGACTTTATATTGTCCTTGTCCCAATTTTGGTTTGTTTAGTTTGCAAGTTTTACATTTTAATTAATATTATATTGTATTGAAAGCACCCTTGTCTTGTTGTCTTGAAAGCACCCTTGGGACGCTCCGATCACTGAACTATAAATAGTAGCGTATCGGAACGTCCAAAGGTGCGTTTTCAAGCTCAAGACTAATACGTCCAAAGGTGCGTTTTCAAGCTCAAGACTGAATGCGCTTCCAGAAAATGCGGTGCAAGCCAGTAGCGCATCGGAGCGTCCCAAGGATGCGTTCAAGAGCAAAACAAACTCTCTAGCAGATGATGTGGTGTTTACGTTTATTAATTAAAATGTAAAACTTGCAAACTAAACAAACCAAAATTGGGACAAGGACAATATAAAGTCAAATTAAATTATCAAAATCGCTATGTGGAAACAATATCAGTAGCTTCCTTTGACCATTAATCTGAATGTTTTGAAGTAGGTAATAGGCTACAATGACAATGGTAAACTTTTAAAGTGAATTCATGAACATATGATATGTGTGTGCTCCATTATGTGTCATTTGAGTGGACTAATGCCTCAAAAAGGGGACTTTGGGACTTTTTGAAATTCGGACCATCGGGTGAATTCGGATTTGGCCTCAAATTGAAAAATTCGGACTATTGGGAGATTCGAATCATCGGTCGTCGGATTAAAGGACTTTTACTGTACATCAATAGAATGGATTGTAACGAGATAAGAATGGTGAGTCGCATGTGTGGGGCCAGACTGCAAGATAGGATATCAAGTAAAAAGCTGAGATATCTAGAGTACCAGTGATATAGGGCACAGGTAACAATGCAGACGCAAAAAGTGTGAAAGTTTAAAACAAAAAAATCAGTGTGTCAAGCTCGTTCATTCTTTTAACCCCTTCTGTACCGGAGGTCCTTTTCATTATATATTGGCAACTATTAGATGATTTTAGTCAGTTTAGTACGGACGTGTTGCAACTAAGAGGCTACAGACTATCTCAATTAACCCTTGTAACTACCACAGATCCTTCCTAAGCTGCATAAAAAAATTCTAATTATAGCTGAAATATATCAACATACATCCCCGGTAGTTACTCAGTTACTTGTTCGTCAAGGGGAATCCACGCAATGCGAGCTAAGCTCATTATTATCGCGCCTCCTTAACTGGGAATGTATTGCGTGAAATGCATGTTAAGTGTTTTATGTACTGTTGGAATGGCTGTGGATGTGTGTGTAGTCTGTATTTTAGCCAATTGGCGACATCGGAAACGAAGGCTTAGGGTGGATCTGTATGGTACCATTCTCACTATAGACGGTACCGTCTCGCCCGAAGGCTTAGGTAGCCATCAGCTTAGGTGAACCATATGATACCCATCTCGCCTTGTACCATTTTTGCCAACCCCAGATGGGACGTCACAACGTCGTCCACTTATTCCAGGTACCTATTTACAGCTAGGTGAACTGAGGCTAACACATGAAAGGAGACAAGCCCAATTTGTCTCCGCCCGGCCGGGGATTGAACCCCCGACCCCTCGTGTGTGAGACGAGAGCTCTACCTACTAGGCTACGGACTGGGTTAACTTGAAACCCGCTTGATATATATGCCGGATGGCATCAGTTCCCTGTTGTCATAGGGTATATGGGACTTTTGTATGATGTACTATAATTATGATATGATTGTAATATGTACTTTATGACAATAAACTTTTTGAATCTAATCTAATTCTCTCTCTCTCTCTCTCTCTCTCTCTCTCTCTCTCTCTCTCTCTCTCTCTCTCTCTCTCTCTCTCTCTCTCTCTGTGTGTGTGTGTGTGTGCACTAGTGACCTTTTAGATATTTTATACGTCGGGTAGCCGAGTTGGCCAGTCTCTTCTCACTATAGGATCTCTAGTGTGCATGAAGCGGAACTTACACACACCGCACACACACCACATACATCATTCTTCTGTCGATCTTAATTCTAATTATATGAAAATTTGTCTGTCCTTGAACTGATTTTGGTATCTACATTGTTATCCATCCTCTTGTTAACCCATCCACTATCCTTACATCTATTAATCCATCCAATCCTTCACATGTAGTTGATCATAACCATCCATACTTACCCACCCATCCATCCATATTTAATGCCATCCATCCATCCGCCCATAAGTTAATCCTTTATTAATTTTATC
This sequence comes from Paralithodes platypus, assembly GCA_032716605.1. Lineage (NCBI taxonomy): Eukaryota > Metazoa > Arthropoda > Malacostraca > Decapoda > Lithodidae > Paralithodes > Paralithodes platypus. The sequence goes on from CM064562.1 coordinate 38,550,581, forward strand.
CCTCCATCCACCTGACCATCTTCAGTTCCTTTCATTCATCTATTCATCCACTCTACCACCAATTACTCACTCTATCTCTCATCCAACCAACCAACCACCCTTCCATTTACCCATCTGTGTATTCTTCCATGAATTTTTGTGTCTTATCGTCTATCCATCCAATATCCATCCATCTGTTTGCCCACCCATCCATCTATCCATCCACCTGTCTATCTACATCTACATCCATTAATTCATCCACTCATCCATCATTCCATTAGGCCAACCAAAGGAGACAGACGCACACCACCACCCCAACCAGACGCGTCTCTTTATGGCCCCCACGCGTGGTCATGGAATCAGATGAATTAAAATGTAAAACTTGCAAACAAAGCAAATCAAAACTGGGACAAAGACAATATAAAGTCAAATTAACTTATCAAAATCACTGTGGAAACAACGCTTACTAAAATAAAATTTATGAAATAAAAGAACACAATCCACCACATAGGGTGTACATTACTACAAGAGCATGAAGGAAGCTCCATAACCGTCAAGGGCAACTCAACCATAAATACAGAAGGAGGTGGGGCGAGGTTGGGGTTTGCCAAGTATGTGGTTTTGCCCTTCTAAACCCAGTTTTAAAATATGTGTATCCATTGGTTTTGAACCTTATCATGAACCAATGCGGACGCACCCACTATCCCTAGCACTCGTTCATGCAGGAGTCATGAAGCCATGCAGGAGTACAGTTCAAGGCATGCTCTTTCCATCTGTAATAAAATAAAAAGGATTCGAGTTCGAAAAGTAGGAAAAAATTAGCTGTGAAAAAAATAGCTTTTTTAGGTTTGGGCAAAGAGATACCCCGAAAATTTGTTTTTTGTTTTTCTCAAGATAAATGTATGTGTCCTATAAGGCTGGTAGTCTTTGAGAACATCACTAATAGAATAAAGTATTTTTCGATATATTTGTTTTCTTTTCTGGTACTGTACTTTAGTTTTTTGCATGAAGTGCGTCTCTACTGGACCATGCGTCTCCATTGGTACTCATACCCTATTTCACCACATATTAGCTGGCTTGGATGGTTTGGACATGTGGAGAGGATGGATGAACTAAGTTGGTTGAAATGATCCAAGTCCATAAACATGAAGGGAGCTTCACCAAGGAGTAGACAAGGAAAGACGTGGAATCAGACCTTACGGTCTGGTCTTCAATTTAAAGATTTGACAAGGGATGTAGCTCTGAACTGGGCTGCCTGGAGCGTCGCCATTAGGACATGAGACAAGAATTGCACAATACCGTCCTCCGTGAGGCCTTATCGCACTTCCTGGGCTAAAAATCTTGGACATTTAAGCTAACTTCTATGAACACTCCACGAGCGGCTAGGTCGGTAACTTCTACTACCTGCCAAGCGGGTGGTTTTACCCTAAACGAGCTTATTTCCGTGCTCTTTTTCATGCATAAACAAGAGCCAGAGCGTAATACAACTATGTATCCGTGAAAGGGCGATAATTGAGCTTTCCAATGACACCAGAACCATCCTTCTACGATCACGGGTTGTCTTGCAATGATCGTGCAACACGAAGGAAAAATCCCTAAAATACGGTAATTTCCTGACATATTTCCCTGTCTAGGGAGGCAGTGAGAGTGGATGTGTGTGGAAGGGGTCCCAGTGCCGGCGCGGGAGCCGTGCCGAAAGGTCAGAGTCAACCTACGCTCCTCCCACCGCTCGGACTCTCTCTCAGAGCCAATTACAGTCCATCCTCCTATAACACGAGCTCCTACAACGCAATCCTCCTTCAACACGAGGGGGGATCCCGAATTACCTAAACCTCTTATAACCCGAGCCGAAAACATATAATGCGAAATGGCCTTGCCGAGTGCTTCAAATCCGGCGCCTCCTCTTACTGCACGACCCCCCCCCCCCACCTACAGCGCGATGACGTCGATGCGCACTGGATTTTAAGATAATTTTGCTAATGGATAATGCCCCCTGCCATCCTGCCTACCTGCAAAATCTCCACCCTCAATGCAATGTTATCTTCTTGCCTCCAAAAACAACATCCTTATCTCCATTTAAAGTGTTATTCCTACAACGCGAATACCTACAACACGAGGCGCAGTGCCGCCCCTAAACTCGCGTTGTAGGAGGATGGACTAAGCGGCTCGCTTGGTGTAGTGACTAGCGTCTCGGACTTCCACCCAGAAGGCCCGGGTTCGCGCCCACGCTCGGCGCATTAAAGATTTTTCACAAGCACCGAGTCGTTACCATCCCTCATGAGCAAAGGGATGGGGTAGTAGTACAGGACCCCAATGGAAATACGCCTAATCGGCCTTATTGAGCTATCCTTAGCTAGCTTAGCATGCGCTAGCTTTAAGAACTATTATTATTATTATTATTATTATGTGCTCAAAATTGCTACCGACTTAAGGCGGTCCTCGCCACACTGTCCTTTATTCTCTAGACCGCCTTAAGTCGGGCCTCGCCAATAAGGGGTTAAAAATCTCGGATATTTAAGGTAACTTCTATTAAAAAACTCGAACATTTCTGGGAACTTCTATTAACCCTCTCAACACGGATGGGCTCTTAAACGCCCATAAAAAAGCATATACCAGGAATCCGGAAGGACTCTTGAACACCCCTGTAGTTGAAAGCCTGTGAGCTTCGTGTGCGAGGCGTCGGTCCGACGCATGTAAACAACAGCCGGCTGGACCGACGCCCCGCATCTCCGGCCACAAGAAGGAGAGCGGCGCTTGTTCTTGTGTGCCTGTATGTTGTTGTTAAGTATCGAATAGTAGTGTAAAGTGGCTGTTTTGACCATAAAGTTATCTCCAATGAAATCATCATCACAGCTCAACCAGTTGACTTAGAGAGCTCTACTTAATGCCATTCTACAGGTAAATAACACAGCTACGCTTGGGGATGCGCGGGAATGCGGGAAGCAGTCTGATTAACGAATATACGGTAGCCTAGCCTAGACGTTTTTCGGCCAAAACACCCGGTTTTCGAGGAATATATATATAATACATAGCCGGGGCTGGAGGGTTAATAAACTCCTATTAACCCTTCTGGCCCGGGCTGCATTTCTAAAGGACGGAGCTCGTATCCGGGCGATCTGGCTGAAAGATAAGACTCGTAAACATAGGCCTATCTCCCTTAACCCGCTGAGTGCCAGCCAATTTTGACGGTGTGCTTCTGCCAGTGCCAGATTTTTTTTTTTTTTTTTTTTCTGTTTTTTTTTTTTTTTTGGCTAAATCTATCAAGTTGGGAGAGAAAGGAAGCATAATGGTAAAAAAAACACTCCTCGCCAGAAATCAGGTCCCCGATGGTCCCGAAAGTAGCTGAAGAGACACTATAGACTACAGAGACTTTTATGGTATAGGAATGTATGGGTGGGAGGGTGGTTTTGGGGTTGGTGGGGGGAAGGTAGAAGGGTAATTGACTTGTGTTACACATATGAAGCCGATTGGTGAAGTAGTTTCGCCACCACGGATTTTCCTTTTTTTCCTTTTCTTCGTATGGATACGCTGGAAGTGGGTGGTGGGAGGAAGGCAGAAGGGTAAGGGACCTGTCACACAAATATGGAACCGATTGGTGCAGTCGTTTCGCCGCCACAGATTTTCCTTTTTTTTCCTTCTGACGGACCGACAGTCAGCGAGTGGGTGGGAGGAGGGATTTGGGATTTTTGTGGTGTCTAGCCAAAAGGGTAAGGTACATGTGGTAAAAATATGAAAGCCATAGGTGCAGTCGTTTCGCTGCTACGATTTGTTTTCGGCGAGAACGTATATATACGTCCCTGGCACTGGGCGTGACAACACCCTAGGACGTATATAATACGTCCCTGGCACTCAGCGGGTTAATACAAGAGCAACATTACTCAAACATATAAAAAAAAAAAATCGCCTTACCTTGCTGCGTTGAGTAGAGCGCTCTAGCTCAACTGGTTCCGGAGTTATGGCGATGTTAGTGAAGGTAACTTTTGCCGCGTATTTACCTCGGCACGTCCGAACACTCAACCGCGGCCCCGGCTACAACGCCCTGTTGCACTCGTCGCCCCACCCGCAATTATGCCGGGAAGCGATTTGAGAGTTTTTTATTGTTTATAATGCCATTTATTATAGACTTTATTATGTTATTTTCACTCAATAAAGTAATTTTTATGAAGTTATTTGTGTCTCTTGTCACTTATACAGTACAGTACTTAGTTTTATTGTTATTATTATGAGTAGTTATTATTATTTATACTGGAATATGGTAATTGATAGTGTCATTTTCACTTTTATGTATTGTTAGGTAAGCTAATAATATATATAGTGTCACTTTCACTTGTTCATATTGTTATGAAGGCACTTATTATTACTTATGTGTGTCTCTTTCACTTATACTTAGTTTTATTATTATTATAGTGTCACTTTCACTGGACTGATAATTGATAGTGTCATTTTCACTATTATGTATTGTTAGGTAAGCTAATAATATATACTGTATCCCATGCTTTATTGTGGTCGGCTGGGAGGGTTCTGTGGGGGCGCTCGGTTATGGCCTTGGTCTTGCTCGGGGCCTTGGTCTTGCTCGGGGCCTTGGGGCTGTTCGGCCAGGCAGCTTGGGGAACAACAACAACTGTATAGTGTCACTTTCACTTGTTCATATTGTTATGAAGGCACTTATTATTACTTATGTGTGTCTCTTTCACTTATACAGTACTTAGTTTTATTATTACTATTAGCCTACATTTTAGAGAGTGTCACTTTCACTGTCATTGTCACAGGCATTTCAATAATCGATTAGAGTGTGAAAGTCGTTGAAGCACTGTCCAGCGCACAGTGCCACTTGACACTCGAGGCATTCCCATGTGGTTTTGCTCACTTTGTGAGGTCTGCGAGTTGTGTGGCTGCACACATGGCACCTCTTCCGACTCCTAACTTTACTACCGGGTGCTTTGAAAGGAAGGGGGTGGAGCTGGTGCTTCCTGAAGAAGTCGGCACACCCTGTGCGGTCCAGCTGGCCTGGTCCTTGTAGTGGTCCCAGGTTCCGCATATTTAGACAGGAGCTCAATTATCACCTGCTTGTGGAACTTCCGCAGGGACTTGTACTTCTTGTCTCCGGGATTCCACAGACGGTAGATGTTGTAGGCATTGAGGGCCGACATATCTACTGTATGCAGAATAAACTTCTTATACCACCTGCAAGATGTTCGCAGGCAGTCGATGAAGCCCATCTGCATGTCGGACTTGTCGACGAGGCGCATATTTAGGTTGTAGTCCAGGACAGCAGCTGGTTTCTGGATGAGGTTTTTGGTTTTTCGGTCCGCCTTCCCTGTGGCGACCATCTCGGCCTTGTGGCATGTGGTGAGGAGGTTGACCTTGCGCTGGTCATGCCAGTGGATAGAGAGGATGGGGCCACTCTTCTTGTGGAAGATGTCCGTCTTCTTCGTCTTTGTTGGGTAGGCTGGCATGCCCCTCCTCTTGGCCTTGACTGTGCCGACAGTTCCGGTCTTGCGGTAATGGAGGTACAGTACTTGGTTAGGATGGGCGACGTGTAGTAATTGCCGGTGTAGAGAATGTGGTTCTTATGGAAGTGTTTCTCCATCATTCTCTGCACGACAGCGCCACCAAATCCAATCTCGAGGTCAGTCTCAATTTCCCCACCACTGCCGCTGTAGACCACAAAGTCCAGCACATATCCCGTCTTGCAGTTGCAGAGGACGAAGAGCTTGATGCCGAAGCGGTGTCTCTTGGACGGGATATACTGCCTGAAATGCAGCCTACCACGGAACAGGACCAGTGACTCATCCAGGCACATCTTCTGATATGCAATCAGGTAGGTGGTAAACCGATGACGTATCATGTCATACAGCTTCCTGATCTTCCATATGCTAAGCATGCTATGCTTACAGGTACCTACCCGATAGCACTATCGTTAGTGAGTGCTGTACAGTATTTTATATATTATTTTTAATAGTATAGATATCTTATCAATATTTGTATTTTGTACTATTGTTAATGTCTTGTCATGTTGCAAATTTGATTTTAAATAATATTTTGACATTTAACATGTAGTTTCTTTATTCATGCAGAGTTTAGTAAAATTTGCCAGAACGTCCCGGACTTCCCAAACTTGACTACTTCCTTTAACGTGACGATAGTGCGTTGTTATATGTGCGATTAGTTTGCTTGGGAAACAGATTAACTTGCTCATGTAGTAATGTACACCCTATGTGGTGGATTGTGTTCTTTTATTTAATAATTTTCATTTTAGTAAACGTTGTTTCCACATAGCGATTTTGATAATTTAATTTGACTTTATATTGTCCTTGTCCCAATTTTGGTTTGTTTAGTTTGCAAGTTTTACATTTTAATAATGAGTCGGGAAGGTGGACTGCCATATTGTTGGTCAGGTGGAGATAGGAGAGGATGTCAAAGTACCTGTCCCTGGACATGTACTTGCCAAATGCTGGAGTTGTGATGAGGTCGGCAGTGATCCAGTAGTCTGCCAGAGTGTGCTTTCTGATATGTGTCATCAGCATAGCGAGTGCCAAGAACACATACAGTTCTGCCACAGTGACAGCTCTCCATGCCACCATCTTGGCACTGGTCTTCCTGCCAAGAAAGTTGGTACAGATGTCATGATGGTTGTTGGTCTCCTCGACGAGGTATTCTATGACTTCATTGTCATAGAAGCCACAGAAAAGTTCACTGGGGGTAGCATTTGGGCCACAGGGATATGCTGGTGACACCCCGGAACCAACCTGCTGCTCGTCAAAGGCAGGACAATCTGGCTCAAAATCCGCCCCATCTGTCCACACAAACAAGTGGGATGAGCGAGCACGTGCAGCAGGCACACGCCCTTTCCCACGCGGACGCCCTGCACGCCCACACCCACGCCCAGGGGCAGCGGCATCGTCAGGCTGAGCCGCACGCCCACGACCTCTCCCTCGAACTCGTTGTGCGGGACTTCCTCCTCTTCCACATCCTCTTCGTCGTCCTCCTCCTCCCCAGGCGATGTCAGGTCATCTGGGGCAATGTTGGGGTCGTCAGCATCTTCTTCGGGAGACAATTCCGGTGAAGAAGTGGGGGGCGGGAGGTTGAACAATGGGAGCCTCAGCCTCGGGAGTTGGGCTCCTTTTGCGGCGAGGCGAGGGCTTCTCCGCAGCAAATAATGCCCTACGATGCGGGGCCTGTGGTGGCACACTGTGGGAGGACAATGCCGCCCCACTAGTATCACTTCTAGAGGCCCTTTGCACATCCTGAGGGAGAGATGAAGCAGAGGGCTGTGGGTGACCCGCGCGGCGTCCCGGGTCAAGGCGTCGTGACAAAGAAATGCGGGTGGTTGCTAGACCAGGGTCGGCATCACTATCATTATCTTCGCCTTCCCTAGCTTTTTCTGCTGCCCTACGTGCTTTCTTGGCTACACTTTTCACAAGAGATTGTTTGTAAAAGTATTTACCCACTTTCAAGGGCGTACGGGCAGGCAAAGGGGAAGGCCCTGGGCTAGGCCTAGGGTGACTACGCAGTGATGGCGACGGGGTAGGCCTAGGCTCTAGCACACTCGGAAGTTCGACTGCACCTTCCTGCAACACTTCCACATCAGGATCATCACTACTATCCCCTCCCTCAAACAAGGCAACATTGTCATCATCCCCAAACCACACAAAATCATCGTCTTCACTAGTACAGTAATAAACTGTTCTTTATCAACTAAGCTTTCGCCACTGCTTTCTTCAATGGCAAAAAGTTCTCTCTGTTTAGCACTGTCACTCAACAATACCTTCACTTTTTCTTGCTTGCAACAGGCGTCGATGTAGCGAGCGGGGTATCACTGGGGTGCGCGGGAGGTTGCACAGAATCGGACACGTCGGAATTCATGATTTCACTACAGTATAACTCGCCATGGCGGTCACGTGGGAACTAATAACGGTAGTAGTTCAGGCTTGGTGGCGCTGCGATCGCCCCTGCAAAGTAAATTTTCGCCGCGTGAATTTCAAAGCACGCTTTCAAGCGTAGGGATTTTAAAAGGACACCCGGGTTCCGGCCCATCTGCTGCACTGTCATTTTAAAATGACACCCGGGCCAGAAGGGTTAAGGGAGGTCACCTTCTTTTTTTATGTTTCTTTTTTTATCTGGCTTGTATCCATTTGGCTCCATTCAGCCAACTGTTTTAAGACGTTTATCCTCATCCAGGTGTCGATTTCTTCCTGTCGAGCGATAGCGAGCCATCATTGTATGGAGAAATCCGGCTTCGCCGGGGAAATTTTTCTATAATTTTTGTTTACAAATTTAGCTTGCTGTAAAACAAAAATATATATATATATGCTGGCTCGCTATCCGCTCGCCAGGAAAATATTGACACCAGGATGGGAGTAAACGTCTTAAAACAGTAGGCTGAATGGGGCCGAATGGATACAAGCCGAAGAGAGGGGAGAGACAGAGAAAAAAAGCGAGGTGGGCCTCCATAAAAAACTCTTACTGTACAGTATTAAGGGGAGCGTCCGCCATGGCCCAAACTGGTGTGGATTGGAAAATCTTAAATTATTTTTATTGCAGCAGTGATGGGAACAATGTAGGAGTGATGTGGCAAAGTTTTAGACCTGTAAAATTAAAAAAAAATAAATAAATACAGGGTCATCCCCCCCCCCCACACTCACGATGTATATGTGGTATGAACGATAGTTACCAATACAATCGCATTATTATGCACAAATATAAACACATTACAGTCAACAGAGGTATCTGGCACCTCAACTGAACCTGGGAGAGTGAGGGTGAGTCCCTAGACATCATCATCTAAGCCATCATCATCATTCAATACATCATCATCATCCAAGCCATCATCATCATCATCAAAGCCATCATCATCATCCAGATGCCAAGACATGCACAAACATATTATATATTCAACACTAAACAGATCTAACCCATCCAAACCAACCCTAACACAACGTAGAGTAATCGAAAATGGCCTAACTTGGCATAAATGAGGTTCGCGGTTCATGACGCCATTGGCGCCAAATGAATAAAATACCTTTTGGGGGGTCCAGGTGGCATATTATTCACTTTTGGGGGTCCAGGTGGCATATTATTCACTTTTGGGGGTCCAGGTGGCATATTATTCACTTTTGGGGGGTCCAGGTGGCATATTATTCACTTTTGGGGGTCCAGGTGGCATATTATTCACTTTTGGGGGTCCAGGTGGCATATTATTCACTTTTGGGGGGTCCAGGTGGCATATTATTCACTTAGACTTAGTAAATTGCTCTGGATTTTAGTACCAGAGCATGTATTAAATCAATCAAGAGCAAACAGTTGCAATAAATCGTCATTTGAGAGAGGAATCGTTGGGTAATGGATAAATTCAGTTTTTCGCCTTTTTCTCGAAACCATAGTTACTCTAAATGTTTTCCCTATACAGTAAAAAGTTTATTTTTGATCCAATTTTAATAAGTAAGATATCATTGGAAAGAGGAGACAAAATGTAATATTCATGTGTGACAGATTTTTGATACAGAAATACAATTTTTGACAGGAGGCTTGCAACCTTTCAAAACTTTCAAAACAAAAACAAATTATTAGCGGCAAAACTATAGGGTGTATCAAAAATCTTTCACAAATGCTTATTGTATTTTTCTACTCTTTCCAATGATATCCTACTTATTGAAATTGGACTAAAAATAAAAAAAATTTAGCGGTTTTAAAATTTGCAAAAAATGCAAAAATCCGAGGTAGTGAAAAAACTATTGGTCCGATTTTATTCATTTTTGGATTTGTTGTTCCTAGAAATGGTATCTATCACCTGTATAAACGTGAAAATGATCGGACCATATTGAAAAACATGGCAGACGCTCCCCTTAAAAAAAAATCAGGTATCTAATAAGCGATTGTATTCAGCTTAGGAAGGACCTCTAGCAATTATAAAGCTTCACAAACTATCTCAACCAACCCCTTTAACTACCACAGATCCACAGGCGGGTGCCCAACCCCGAAAGGGGTTGAAATAGGGGAGCTATGCCCCCACCAAAGGCGGCTTTCTAGGGCCTTTCCTAGCTGATGCTGAGAGGATTGGGTTATAGTCATGTGGTGATGGGCTGGTCTATCAGAATGAGAACTGAGCGATCTCTGCCATACCCATAGCTTAATCTGACTGTTCCTTTTACTTATATATTTTCTAAATCTCAAGTGACGGCGTCTCTTCCGTGGATTGACCTCCCAATCTACCAAGATTGGAAGCCAAAGCATCACATTTTTCCTTTGCCCCTCAACTTTCTCTTCATAATTGCTGAGAGGCACAGGGCCCTGGGTGGGGCTTTGGTTTCCCGGGCGTTTCCGCACCCTCCTCAGCTCCCCGCCATAGAGTGGCTTCGGTCACCCAGGCTTTATTGTGGTAGGCAGGGAGGGTTCTGTGGGGGCGCTCGGTTATGGCCTTGGTCTTGCTCGGGGCCTTGGGGCTGTTCGGCCAGGCAGCCTGGGGAACAGCAACAACAACAACAACCACAGATCCTTCCTAAGCTGCATAATATCGTCAAAATATAGCTAGAATAGAACATACCACACGTCGCTGGTACTCAAAGGGTTAAAAAAAACCATTTCAGGTAACTTCTGAGGCGGACGTGCTGCAAGCCCTGGCTGTGTGCAAGGAGAAGTTTGGCCAACTGAATGTGGTGGTGAACTGTGCTGGTCTAGGGGTGGCCAGGGTCACTTACAACGCCAAGAAGAAGAAGTCCCACTCCTATGAAGAATTTATGCATACACTCACGGTAAGTTTTATATACAGTAGGCCTACAGTCATGTCTCGATATACACACGTTTTATATACAGTACACAGATTCGTTTGGACACGGTACCGGTAACCCCAAAAGTTCCAAAGTCGGGATCATACATGGGTGTCGGCCCAAGCCTAGGTATATATAAATGATTAAGAATGTTATTTATGCATCAAATGTCTGTCTGTCTATCTATCTCCCTTATACAGTACATATACTACAGTATGTTTTATTTGGTCTTTTTTTAATCTATGAATCATTTCTAATATGATAAAATTGAAAACAAGATTATCCTTCCAACACACACATAATAAAATTAAAAAGAGAGTCAATAAAAATGTTTCCTTTGTCATTTCAGAAACTTAAGTCCGTCTCTATCTATCTATCTATCTAATGCATCTATCTATCTCCCTTATACATTAACCCTTCCTCCCCGGGCAGCATTTATAGAGGTCGATAGGCCTATCCGGGCGATCTGGCCAAAAAACGCATATAAACATAGGCCTATTTTTGTTATTTTAACCCCTTGAGAATTCACACACATCTCAAAATGTATCCCTTACTTTTATCTGTAGACTGGCGTTGAGTAGAGCTCTCTAGGTCAACTGGTTCAGTTGTGTTGACGATTTCCGTGGAGAGAATTTTTCCGCAGATTTAGCAATATCGGACACTTAGAAATACTAATTTTCGCTCTAACTAGCAATGGCGGACAAGGTCGGACTTCTTCTTGCTGATGCTTGGCGTCGCTCCGATCGGCTTTGTAAACAAACGTTTCGCCGCGCAGCTTTCAAGCTTACAGATTTTAAAAAGACACCCGGGCTCCTGGCCTTCGCAAGGTGCGTCATTTTAAAATGCTGGCCGGGCGGGAAGGGTTAACATCATCATCATCATCATCATCATCATCATCATCATCATCATCATCATCATCATCATCATCTCCGACGCCTTGTTTCCCCCTGGGAAACCCCCACTAGAGGATGGCCATGACAGAAACGTCTCCAAGCTACTTTGTCAAAACATGCCTCCCTTGCCCGTGCCACAATGCCCCTTCCACTACGTGGAAGTTTTTCTTCAATATATTTTTCCACTTTCTTTTCCCATACCATAGGTGGTCTTCCACTACTAGCGGTTCCACTCACCTGACTCCCATATATCTTTCTTGGCATTCTGTCTTCATCCATTCTCTGAACATGACCATACCACCTCAAAGTACTTCTCTTTATCCACTCAACCACACCACAATCAATGCCCAAAGCCTGCTCTTCCATTCCAAAGGACTCGTACACTTCCCTATTACTTGGCCCATCTAGCCTATTCATGCCAGCTGCCATTCTGAAAAAGCTCATCTCCACAGCTCTCAGTTTGAAGAGTTCCTCGTCACTTGCCGTCCATGTCTCGCTTCCATACGAGTGTGTTGGGAGCAGCACACTGTTTCTCAGTGACTTTTTGACTTCCTGGCTAACCATTCTTCCTAAGAGAATACTATTAAGTTCTCCAATCACCTTTCTCCCTTGCATTTTTCTCTCTTTTATCTTACTCTCCATTTTACCATATTTGCATAGTCTATCTATCTATCTATTGCCTGACGCCGTGATCCCCGAAGGGGTGGCCACGAACGAACCGCCCCCATGCACCTCTGTCCCCAGTCAGTCGACGCCCCTCCCCCCAACCAGCACCGCCTTCGTTCATGTACTTCCTCACTCCATCCTTCCACCTCATATTCGGTCTACCTCTCCCCCTCTGTCCCTCCACCTCGCTCTCGTACACCCTCTTAGTCATTCTCTCGCTTTCCATACGTTCCATATGGCCGAACCATCTCAAGTTGTTCCTTTTCACACTTTCCAGCACATCTACCTCCACACACACCTCCTTCTTACTTCCTCATTAGTCTGTCTATCCCTCCATGTAACTCCGCACGCACTCCTTAAGTAATTCATTTCCACTGCTCTCACTCTTGGTCTGAGTCTCTCAACCAACGTCCATGCTTCGCTTCCGTAAGTCAGTGTCGGGATTACCACACTGTCATGCAAGGACTTCTTCACTTCCATACTGACCACCCTATTTCTTGTTACTGCTTTTAGCGTTCCTACAACCCTCTTCCCCTGTTGTACCCTCTCCCGCACCTCTTCATCCATAGTCCCATCTTTACTCAACACACTGCCCAGATACTTAAAAGAGTTGACGATCTCCATAGCCTGACCGTTCAGCTTCACCTCACACTCTGTGACTTCACCCCTTTCAAAGACCATAACCTTGCTCTTCCCCGTATTTACCTTCAAATTCCGTTTTTCGCACACTGTTCCAAACTCATTTACCAGACCCTGCAACTCCCATTCATTATCACTCATCAGAACTGTATCATCCGCAAACAGCAGTATAGGTAGCTTCCACTCAATTCCCTCCCTTTTCAGCGATTTGCATAGTACAGCTCCCAAATACTTTAAACTTTCAACCTCTTCTAATACTTAATTTTTAATTTTTATTTTACAACTTTTCTTGTGTTCTTTCTTGATTCTATATTTTTCCTTAAAATCTATGGTTTCATGCATTCTTCTCTCAAACACCATTACCTTACATTTCCCTACATTGACCTTTAACTTTCTCTTTCACATACTCTGTCAAAGTCAGTGACCACTCTCTGAAGTTCTTCAGCATTTTCCGCCAACAGGACTGCATCGTCCGCATATAGGCATGTTAAAATCTTCCATGTTCTTCCCCCTGATTCCAGTCTAGCTCCCACACCCATTGATACAGCCCTACATTCCCTAATCACTCCATCCATGTATATATTGAACAACCAAGCTGACATGACACATCCCTGTCTTACACCTACATTGACCTCAAAACATTCACTTAACTTATCCCCTACCTTCACATTTTTTTTTTTTTTTTTTTTTTTAAGAGACAATGAACGGAGGAAGGAAAAACACAGATAAAACAAAAAGGTCCATGTGCCTAAAGGCATCCTCCATTCATAAAATGTTTGTAACAACTGGATTTAAACATTTGTAGATTGTAAGTTTGTGGAAAGCAATTCGAGGGAAGTGAATTCCAAAGAGTAGTAGCTCTGGGGATAAATGAATTCTGATAAGCAGAAGTTCTGCATTGTGGAGGAGAAAGTGTAAATTCATGGGCGCTCTCAGCTGCCCTAGTTCTACGGGGAAAGATGTGGAGAAGCGGCACAATTGAAGCAAGTTCCTCGGAACAATTGCTGTGAAAATATCTGTAGAATAATGCAAGGGATGCAACGTTTCTTCGTATGGCTAATGTAGGAAGGTCCTGTGTGATTGCAGGGTTATTGATTAATCTAATAGCTTTATTTTGAATTTTGTCCAACTGCCTCAATGCAACCACTCCACTTCCACCCCACAGAGGTGAACAGTAATCCATCTGAGAGCGCACATGACTTTTATATATTACGGCCAACTGCTCGTCAGTGAAGAATTCTCGAACTCTGTACAGGAGTCCCAGTTTTTTAGAGGCATTCTTAGCAATGCTTCTAACATAATGTGTCCAGCTCAAGTTAGTAGTTAATGTTACACCGAGAATGTCAATACTAGGGGAAGTGGGAATATTTACATCATTAAAAAATATATGGGAGTCAGTGAGATTCTGTCGGTTAGAAAATTGAATGTACTTGGTTTTCTGTGCATTAAAGGAAACTAGATTCTCTTGTCCCCATTCATTAATTCTAGAAAGGTCCTGGTTCAGAGAAATTGCAGTGTTTATTTTTGAATTTATAAGATCGGGTTGGGTGAAAGAATTGGTAAATGTGAAGGAACTGTGGAGTGTTGAGTCATCTGCGTAGGAATGTATTGGATTATGAGTGGTAGATATGAGATCATTGATATGAATGAGGAACAGAGTTGGGGCCAAAACTGATCCATTTGCCATTGCATTCCTATAAAAAGATTTTACTGCCATTAGCAACTTTCCTCCCACACCATATACTGTTAACACATCCCACAGGCCCTCCCAGCCTACTTTGTCGTAGGCTTTTTCCAAATCCATGAATGCTGCATAGAGTTTTCTGTTTTTGGCCAGATACTTCTCTACCAACAATCGCATTGAGGCTAGCTGGTCAACGCAGCCCCTGCCCTTTTTTAAACCTCCCTGTTCCTCGCCTATTTTGTCATCCGTTATCTTCTGTAGCCTCTCTGTTACTACTCTTGCGTGTACCTTTCCAGGTATGCTAAGCAAGCTAATTCCCCTATAATTCTTACACTCTTCTTTACTACCCTTCCCTTTGTACAAGGGTACTATCACTGCTTTCCTCCAGTCCTCTGGTACACTTTCTTTTTCCCATGCTAATTTACATAACCTATGCATTATGTCAACAGCTTCTTCTCCTCCATATCTCAGCATTTCACCTGGGATGTTATCTACTCCAGCAGCTTTGCCCATTTTAAGTCTATTGATTGCTTCTTTTACTTCTTCTCTGCTTATCTGGCTTTCAACTACCCTGTTTATTCTACCTCTCTCCATTCCTATGGATGAGATCTTTGCCTTCCCCTACTCTTTACAGCTAAGCTACTAAAATGATCTTTCCATACTTTCACCACACCATCACCCTCTACCACTTCCCCATTCATGTCCCTCATCCTACCACCTGAGACACTCTCAGTCTTCTTCCCTCTGGCTTCTTTCACAGCTCTGTAGTATGCTTTCCTGTCATTCAGAAACTGTTCACTAATCTTTCTCCCATATGCCTTATCTGTCTTCCTTTTAGCGTCTTGTATCACCCTCTTCACTCTTTGTTTCAAATGTGTATATTCTTCTTTCCTCGCATCTCTAGTTTCTCTAGGTATATTATTTTGCAGCATACTCTTTCTGAATTTTTTTTTTCACTATTTCTTCTATCTCTGCTAAACCATGCATTACCTTTCTTCTTCCACATTTTAAAGGTTTTCTTCCCACATATTTTCTCAGCTTCTTTAATCATGGAGTCTCTTGTACCTTTCCATACTTCGTCTACAGTATTTCCCAGATCTATCATAACATCCATGTCCTTTATAGTCTCTTTCAGGATGTCCTTGTATTTTGTTGCATTACATTCTTCATTTAATTTTCTCACATTTATTCTCTACTGTCAGTTTTCTCTCTTTAGTTTTTAGTTTTTGTAGATGTTTAGGTGACAATCACCACGGTCGATCTGGGGATCCGCCGCTAATGAGCTCGTCCTGGAATCTTTACGACTCTGAATCTTACGATTCTTTACAGGACTGAACATGCCATTTTTATCGGCAATAGCTCAGAGAAGAGTGTTGAGAGGGGAGAAGGGGTGTTGGAGAGAGAGGAAGGTGTTGGAGTTGCTTTGTTATGTGTGTTTTGTCTGTATACGTCGCCAGGATGTCCCCTGACTGGGTGCAAGCATGTGAAACATGCTAGGACGTACTACCGCACCCACTAAATGTCCGCCGTGGCAGGGATTCGATCCCGGGTCTTTCAGATTCATACGCGAGCGTGCTCACCACTTGACCACCACGGCCACTCCTCTCATATTTCCACTCTTTCCTTATCCTCACTTTTGTCAGCACTGTATAGTGGTCTGATCCCGTCAGCACACCTCTTACAGCTTTTGAATCTAAAATTCTTCCTTTTAGTCCGGAGTCCATCATGGCTCAATTAGAGATTTCTGTTCCTGCTCACCTTCACCTCTGTGCCATGTATATCTATGAATGTGACGATGTTCAAAAAATGTTTTAGCCAGAAACATCTCTCTCTCCGCACATACTTCTAAAAGGAAGTCACCATTCATATTCCTACCCTCCAAACCCCATTTACCCACTATACCTTCTATCTCCTCGTTTCCAACTCTACCATTCATGTCGCCTACTAATATTACTTGTGTACACTCTTGCCTTTCTCTTATACATTTATTGACTTTATTCCAAAATTTTATATTTTCTTCCGCACCTTTCCCAGTTTCTTGGTTGACTGGTGCATAGACACACATAAAAGTATACCTATCTATCCCAATCTTGCACTCACACCATACAATTCTGGAGTCCACGCATCCATAGTTTTTCACACACTTCCTCAACCTTTCTGACAAAATTACTGCTACCCCTTCCTTTTTCTTACGTTTATATCCTGCATCCAATCCAGACCAGACAACCCATCCTTCCCCACCCCACAAATTATGCTCTCTCTCACCATCCCACACTCCAGAACCCAACAGGTGCGTCTCACCCACCCCACACACATCCACACATCCATCTTTAAGCGCTCGCATCAGACACTCTCTCTTGCTAAAATCATTTATGCCATTGGCATTGAAGGCACAGACACGGAGCACGCTTTCCTTCACCCGAACGACGTTTCCCCACTTTTCTGCTTTGTTCCTCCACCCCCGAGGGGGTCCTGGCCGGCAGCATACCGAGCACAGTTATTTCCCAGGAGGACTTGGGGCCTGGACATAATGCCTCCAAACAGGGTGCTGGATTGTCAAAAGTATACTAAGAAAAATTAAAAACTGATACTAACATCAGTAAAAAAACATACAACACAGTAAAAATGAAAACACAAGTTTAAGAAGATAGGGAGACCAAAAATATACAGGGGACAACAGAAATATAGTTACAAGGGGGATAATTTTTATAGTGGAAATTAAAAGAGGATTTAAAATTAAAAACAAAGTGTGCTGCTGAAGAAAATAGCACACCCGCCCTCCCCTTTAGTTCCACAGTCAAGCAAAAATTAAAATGTTAGAAATTTAAAAGGGAGGATTAAAATAAGGACGGTGTAATAACGAGGCTACCTCGAGAAGGCGGGGTAGGACTTACTTACCGTAACTAGTCACGGTAAGCTACAGAGGTGCGTTTTAGCAAGACTTTAACCAATACCGTACTTATACGCAGATGACAGGACCTCTAAACCTCATTGGTTACGATACTGCCACTGCGCAAAGCTTAACAAAGCTTTAGCTGCGCAAAAGGGTTAACATAACTACCTTATTTGGTCTTTTTGTAATCTATGAATCATTTCTAATGCGATGGAATTGAAAAATATAATATCCTTCCAGCACAGAGATAAACAATAATATTATTTTTATTAATCTCACCACCACACCCCCAATGAAATTAATTAAAGTATATATGATCCACCGGGATTCGAACCCGGGTTATCACACACATATTTTTGCCACCTTAACCATTACACCACCAGGACAGAAAGTCAACAAAGGATATTCCCCCGTCTTGAGAGAGCTAGGCACTTAGCTTCCGACGGCGGAAGATTTGAGTTTTATTTATTTATTGTTTTGTTTTTTTCTCCCACGGTATATTTTCGGGTGGATGGGACTCGTTAGCCTTGGTCGGCAACTCATCTAGGGGAGACAACCTTATACAAATCCAGGTGGATGGGACTCGTCAGCCTTGGTTGGCAACCTGTCTAGGGGAGTAAACCTGATACAAATCCGTACTGCTTACCTAAGGGTAAGGCAGGTTAGTGGATGGATTAGCCAAACACCACTAGAAAAATAGTGCTAACAAGATGCACAGAGGGCCTTGGAATCGGACGGATCCTAAATTGAGTGGTCAATCCTGTAAGTCCTTCACTAAAGTGGCTCGGGTTGTCCCTCTCACAGGGAATAGGTCCGCTTGGGGGCATTCTGTGTATGGCCACCCTCGTAAGGGGAGTAAGGCGTCCGGCAATAAATAGATAGATAGATAGATATTTTCGCCTTGAATGTGTCTACACAAAATGATAGGGAAATATTGTAACATGTTTTTAATTGATATTTGTGTCATTTTTGCTGATTATGAGTCGGTGCTGGTTGGGGGGAGGGGCGTCGACGGACTGGGGACAGAGGTGCATGGGGGCGGTTCGTTCGTGTCCACCCCTTCGGGGATCACGGCGTCAGGCAATAGATAGATAGATAGATATCGGAAATGATTCACGGATTATATAGAGACCAAATAACATAGTTTTGCATTATCAATAGGGTCATAACTTCTTCTCTGCTTTCTGGTCTATTGAACCATATAAAGAGAGGGGGAGGGAGGGAGCGCCCCCGACAGTGACACCAGTCTGATGATGATAATGATATGATAGACAATATTTCTGTGTTCTCTGGTTTCGATGAGGACGATGAACATGCTGGGGAACTTGGAGTGGCCGATATGCGAGCTATAGCACAAGGCTTATCAACTTCATCACAGTAACGGGGTCGGGTTTGGGGCCGGGACGGGGCGGGGGGATGGAGTGTAGCGGCGGGGATATCTACCGAACGTCAACATATCTATCCACACAAATAGGTCAGTAACAGGTCCAAAACAGTTCTTATTGATGCTTAATGTATTCTATGTTATGTCATATATGATGTTGGTGGTATAATGTAATATAAGTCGGCTGAAGGTAGGCAAAAAGGGCTAAAAGGGGGACTTTGGGAAAGTGGTTGGAACAAATTAATTAATTCCCATAAGGCCTGTTATTTCTAAAACACGGGTTTGATATAAACGGTACGTACACGGTAAGAATTAACCGTTTTTTTTTTTTTTTTTTTTTTTTTTTTTTTTTTTTTTTTAAAACCTCCTGGCCTGGGCTAGCTCTCCTAATGACAGTGCGGCGTATCCGGGTGATCTGGCCGAAAAACGTCTAGGCCTAGGCTACCGTATTTTGGTTAATTTTAACTGCTAGAAATTTTCCACGCATCTATAAATGTAGTGCGGTTTCCAATCTGTAGACTGGCGTTAAGTAGAGCTCTCTAAGTCAACTGGTTCAGTTGTGATGACGATTTTAGTGGAGAGCATTTGCAGGCGATGTTAGCAATATGACGATCTTTTCACTACTGAAACAACGACATACAGACATACAATAACAAAAGAGTCTTCTCCTTGTTTTCGGAGGTGCGGTGACGCAACCATCGGCTTTGTTTACATGCGTCGGATGCACGGCGTTCAGACCAAGCTGAATAGGCTTTCAAGCTTACTATTTCCTGAAAGGACACCCGGGTACCAGCCCTTATTTCGTGGTGTCATATTAAAATGACACCCGGGGAGGAAGGGTTAATAGTAGCCAATTCGAGACAAAGCCCGAACAGGGACATCACAGCAGATCAGAAAAAAACAAAACAAAACACAAAAATCATCCAAACATAGACAAATAAAAAAATCCCCCCTTAACATTGCCAGTCCTCCGGCAGGTCAATTTGGGCGGAACCTTCAACGTGACACGCCTGGGGGTGGCGCTGATTGACGAGAACCCAGCAGACCATAACGGACAGAAGGGGGTGGTCATCAACACCTCCAGTATAGCGGCCTTCGACGGACAGGTGGGTCAGGCCGCGTACACCGCCAGTAAGGCCGGCATCGCTGGTATGACCCTACCCATCGCCCGGGACCTGGCCTCCTGTGGCATCAGAGTTTGTTGTATTGCTCCAGGTTAGTTGGGAATAGATTTTTGTTTTCTCCTTAACCTCTTAAGTGCGCATGGGGGTAATTAGACACCTCTGCCTGTGCACATGTATTTGAGCTGTTTCCATCACTAAAATATTCATTTTACCATAAATAGCATTAATACTTATCCATATGCGCCTATTATAGGTTGATTATAAAGGTATTAACCTGTTACAACAATAAAACGAGTGAAAACAGCGTTTGGATGGTCAAAATCGGCACTACAGGCCGCGAGTTGCATAATGTATGGGTGAGGCACCCTGCTTTCCCGCCAATTTCCCCCAAGGCCACTGAGACACTGTTGATCGATACTCTCTCTCTCTCTCTCTCTCTCTTGCACTCGCTTGCTAACAGTGATGACAATTCCCTGCTTGCAACTCGCTAATGTTAGCACGAAAATATACCTCAGAATAAGGGAATAACAGGGAAAATAGGTGATAACTGAAGGAGGTGGGGAAGGAGGGGAGGTAGAGGACTGATATTTTGCATGGCCCAAGGGCAAATTTTTTTTTTTTTTTTTTTTTTTTTTTTTTTTTTTTTTCGATGTTTAAAATTGATTTTTTTTTCTCTGACTCTTAAGAGTCTTCCCGCAGTCCGCCGGGGGAACTCTTAAGAGTCTTCCCGCAGTTCCCGGGTTAAGGGGGGTGCCCTGCTTTTTCCATCCTTATCTCTCTTTCTTATCTCTCCATTCGGCCCCATTCAGCTTACTGTTTTAAGACATTTATCCCCATCCAGGTGTCGATATGGAGAAATTCGGCTTCGCCGGAGATCTTTTTCTATCGAAAAATGTACAAATTTAGCCTGCTGTCAAATACATTTGAACAAATATGCTGGCTCGTTGCCACTCTCCAGGAAAAAATTGGCAAAACAGTAAGCTGAATAGGGCCGAATGGATACTACCCAGGAGAAAGAGAAAACAAATGAGGTGGGACCCCTTAACCCTTCCTACCCGGGCATCCTTGTGGAAGGACACCACTGCAGAAGGGCAGGTACCCGGGCATCCTTCTGACAGACAGTAGCTTGCAAGCCTTGCAAGCTTGATCCGAACGCCATGCGTCGGACGAATGTAAACAAAGTCGGTCGCTTCGTCACCGCACCTCCGAAAACAAGAAGGAGAAGACTCGTTTGTTATTGTACGTCTGTATGTCGTAGTTTCATTAGTGAAAAGATCGTCGTATTGCTAACATTGCCTGAAAATGCTCGCCACTAAAATCGTCATCACAACTGAACCAGTTGACTTGGAGAGCTCTACTCAATGCCAGTTTACAGATTGGAAACCGCACTACGTTTAGGGATGCGTGGGAAATTTCTAGCAGTTAAAATAAACAAAGATACGGTAGCCTAGGCCTAGACGTTTTTCGGCCATTTCGCCCGGGTACGGGCGACCGTCCTTCTAACAGGCAGCCCGGGTTCCGAGGGTTAAACAAGCAGGTTAACCAGAGGAATAGAAAACTAATACCACATAGAGAAAATAGTATAAAAATAGAGAAAATGGTATTTTTTATTTATTTATTTTTTCTATTGTAAAGGCAAACATTTTTCAGCTTATCTTGATCTCTCTTCCGACACTACAGTCTACAGTATTCGCTGCATGTAGGCGAGAAACCATGACCTCTATCCTCTATAACTCAAAAAAGGCTAGAGCAAATTGGCTGTATATTTCCACATCTATTCCTTGACTGATGCAGTTTTTTACCACCATACACTCCCTGTTGAATAGCAAGGCTAGGGTGGGTGCCCTGATGAATCAGGGACTTAGTGAATAGTTGCCACAGATTGCTAGACCGCACCGTTCACCAACAGCACTGACATCTGCCAATAACTCACTGGCTGGCCCGAGGCTCGAACCGTCAACCTCACGGTTAGCAGGCGAACGCTCGACTCTTCCTAAATGGTAGAATTATTAGCTTGATTACTCTAGTCTTTGTTGAGTTACAGAGGTTAAAGGTCATGATTTATCGCCTACTTACAGTGTATTTTAGCTGATAATTCTGCTAAAAATTTATGGCTACAGCTCCAACTTCCTTATAGACCAAAACTTGCAAGTGGTCAATTAGGTGAACTCTAAATTCTATCCTTCTTTTCTTTAGCCAAACCACTTGCATACAGTATATATTTGTTAACTACTGTAATGGAAAACCTGGCTAGATTATTTGTACATTTCATATTGTTGCGTTTGTGTTGTTTCCTTACGGTACAGGGGTCTACATTATATATAGTTACTGTGCTTTCCTATGTAATTATAAGAAGAAGAATCTAAATAATATTAGTATTAATAATAATAATAATAATTATAGTAATAAATAATAATAATAGTAATTGTAATAGTAAGGGATATTTCTACATAGTGATTTTTATAAGTTCTTTTGTCTTTATATTGTTTCGTCCCTGTTATGGTTTGTTTATTTTGCAAGTTTTACATTATAATAGCAACAATAACAGTAACCATTCCCCCCCAGGTCTCTTCTTAACCCCCCTGCTACTGGGCCTCCCAGAAAAGGTGCAGAAGACCCTGGCGTCGACGGTGCCCTGCCCTAGCCGCCTGGGGGACCCCGACGAGTTTGCCATGTTAGTCCAGAGCATTATCACCAACCCCATGCTCAACGGAGAGGTCATCAGGCTGGATGGTGCGCTCAGGATGATGGCTTAAAGGGGACCCACGTGGATTAGGTACAGTAGGTATTATATATTTATATACAGTAGGGCCGCACGGATAGCGTAATAATTATAAGCATAGCGATTTCGCGGATACCGACAGGATAGAAACGATTTCATAGCGACCTCGAACCGAGGGTAGCGAAAATCCGCATAGCCGAGAATAGCGGGCAGCAGAGGCTAGCCGGAGCAGAGTTGCCAGCGTCGGGACCTTGGCAACTCTGATTTGAGTGCGCAACGCCAACGTCGGCATATGGACGATTCGCCCCAGTATAGGCTGGAATTTTCGTCCCTCTTTGTGTAGACTATACGCCCTACTGCAACACTTTTCTCCTAATAACTGTAAATTCCAATGAAATAATGGTCTTGTTTACTTATCCTATTAAAAAGTATATTCATAGGCCTATTCATATGTCACCCTAACACTTACTCATTGACACTGACCAATCTTCATTAATTACCTTGCCACAATGACCCTGGTGCCTGGTATGACCTCTCCTAGTCTACCATTGGCGAAGACTGTGAGTTTATTATATGGCTTGCCATCTAGACAAAAGGAAGGCAGGGAAAGCAGGAAAATAATCAGGATGGAATTGAGAGAGCTAGGAGACGAACGGCCTGCAATTAGCATCACGAAAAATAATAGGCCTAACCTTACGAGAATAACCTCAGTTAAGCTTGTGTTGTCGTTGTGAAAGGTAATCAGACAGGTTGTTAGGTATCATTGGAATGACATATATTTATATAAAAGCCTCCAATAATCTCATATCCAGCCAGTAGGGCGAATTGAACCTTGGGCAAATAGTCCTGGTGGCGAATCGTTTAGAATTCCGTCAATTGTGGCATCCTCGCAGGACGCCGGCATCTTCCATTATTATTTTTTTGTTGCCTTGACTTCTGGTACAGGTCCCAGCGGTGGGGAAGATGGTGGTGGGGGTGGAAAGAAACGGCCAGGAAAAGTAGGAGGTGTGAAACGAGTGAAACAGGCAAGAGAATATATGCGGGAAAGGCCTAGAAGCGGTAGGTCGACCGGCAGCGTACCGGTACATACGCCTCCAACTTCAATAAAAAACAATAAAATTAATATAAAGTAAGTTTTATTATCCACCTTGCATGCCTAATACAAGATTATTTTATTGATATTGCAATTTTACTTGATAAATGTGGTTTAGAGACGAAAAAAGGGGGACTTTTGAAAAAGTCTTAGACTAATTTGATTTATTTAGGTAAAAAGTTTGCCCAGCGGATAGCGATTTCGCAGATAGCGGTCATTTCGCCAGTCTAATGCACAATAACAGAGTGAATGTGTGAATCACCAGTTCTTTGTCTATTTAACCCGTGGAGCCCCGCCTAGTTTTTTATTTTTTGTTCACCAGAACCCGGCCCGTTTTCAAAAAATGGTTTTATTCCAGAAACAATAGCGAATGGGTTAGGAATGAAGGAAAAACCACGAAACACCGCTCAAAAAGCTTAAAAAATGGTCCTACAGAGCCCCCGAAAATGTATTTTACAAGAGTAAAAAATTGAAGGCAATTTCCCCAAAAAAACAGGTTATTGCGCGCTCACGCGCACGCACGTGGACTTTGAGAGTTTTCAACCATCGGCACGGTTGTTGTTGTTGTTGTTGTTCCCTAAGCTGCCTGGCTGAACAGCCCCGAGTCCCTGAGGAAGGCCATGGCCACGATCGGGCTTTCCCACAGAGCTCTCATTGAGTGTAGGTTGTGTTGTTGGCGTAAGTGGTTGTGTGAAATGCAGTCTTCTATGATGTGTTTAATGGTATGGGGTGCTGTGTTACATCCCGGGCAGGCGTCGACAACGGAGTCATCCAGTCTCTTCTGATAGCTCAGGAGAGCTGGATGGTGTCCGCATCTCAGCCTGGCCAGGTGGACTCTGTCCTCGCGAGGGAGGGAGGATTCGGAAGGATGGATTTCGGGAGGTCGTGCATGCAGCTGCGTGTTGTCTGTGAGTGAGTGGATGGATTGGCGAGAGATATGAGTATGGATGTGCTTCTGGAAGTTGGTTCGGGGTGGGCAGGGAGGGAGAGAGGAAAATAATTGTGTGTGATACCGTGTGCTGGGTGTTGTTTTGATATTTCTTGGTGTCTGTGGGTGTGTCGCCATGTAGTTTAGTGGGTGGTCTTGGTTCGTGGAGGCTGCTGCCAGGAATTGAGTGCCTCTCATGTCCAGATGGTCTTTGACTTTGAGGATTTTGGTTTCTTGATGTAGATGATCTGTGGGTGCATTAGCTGTGCAGCCTGTAATGATCTTCAGGGCTTTGTTTTGAATAGTCTGTAAAGTCTTATGATGTGTTTCAGCTAGGTTAGAAGCCCAGGCTGGGCTTGCGTATTCCATTACTGATCTTATGTATTGTTTATATACTGTGGTGGTAGTTTCTTTGTTGTGTCCAAATTTTGTGTGAGCAAGTGACCTGAGGGCGTTAAGTCTGGGTGTCAGTTTCTTTTTAATGTTTGTGGTGTGCTGTTTGAATGTCATATGAGTATCATATGTTACTCCTAGGATTTTGGGTGTGTGTGTATGTGTTAGGGGTGTGTTGTTTATGGTGAGTTGAGGGATGTATTCGTGTTCACCTGTCCAGCTTGTGAGCAGGGTTGCGGTGGATTTGGCTGGGGCTAGATTAAGTCTGTTTGTAGTGCACCAGCCATGTAGTGTGTTGAGATAGGGTTGAAGGAGATCTGTTGCTCTTCTTGGGTCATGGTGTTTGCATGTGAGTGTTATGTCATCTGCATAGGAGGCTAAGTTTATTTGGGAGTATTGGGTGTAGTTATATCGTGCATGTACAGATTGAAGAGTGCGGGCGATAGGACGGATCCTTGTGGGACTCCGTTTGGAAAGTTTCTGATTTTAGATGACTGACCGGCAAAAGATACGTGTGCACATCTGCCTGCTAGGAAGTTGGCCAGCCACCTTTTTGTGTTGTTGTGCATGTTTGTGTTGTAGATTTTGTTTGTTAGGTTGTGGCGGGGGATGGCATCGAAGGCTTTACTAATGTCGAGTGTGGCTAATAGTGATCTGTGTGGTGGTCTAGCTGAGTTGATGCCGTCAAAAGCTCTTTGTGTAAGGTCTGTGAGAAGAGTGTTTGTGGAGTGCAGTGGCCTAAAGCCATGTTGTGTTGGAGCTAGGGGTAGGTCGGGTGTAATTAGTTGTAATACTAGGCGTTCCATGACTTTGGAGGGGGAGCAAAGAAGTGTGATGGGGCGGTGCGAGGAGGGTAGCGTGGGGTCTTTGTTGGGTTTGGGGAATGTGATGATGATACCATGCTTCCAAATGTCTGGTATTGTGTTGTGTGAATAGCTGTAGTTTGATATGTTAGTGAGTGTTTGTATGCCTTGTGGTCCCAGGTGTCTGAGGTGTATGTTGCTTATGTTGTCTAGGCCACAGGCGGGTGAGTGCTTGAGATTGTTGATGATATGCTTTGTTTGGTGATTGGTGAAGGGTGTATAGTCAGGGTCTGTGGGGAATTGTCTCTTACGTCGGATGACACGTCGGTCGTCTTTGTGAGGTTTTAGGTGGCTGACATGTGAGAAGTGATTGATGAGAGTGTTTGCTTGTTGTTTACATGAAGGAGTAGAGTCTGTTGTTGTGATTGCAGCATGTGATTGTGTTGTGTTGCTGTTTAGTGTTTTGTAGAGTTTTTTGGGGTTTGTTTTGTGATCAAGTGTTTGTAGGAAGTTATTCCAATTTAGTTTTTGTTGTTCTTGTATTTTGTTGTTAGTTTGGGTGTTGAGTGCTTGAATTTGTTGTGTGATGTCTTGTGTGTGGGGTGCTGGGGAGTGTTTCAGTGTGTCGCGTTGTCTGATGAGGTTTTGAATTTCTGGTGTGAAGTTGGGGTTGTGTCTTTTTCTGTTACCTCTTGGAATGTGTTTCTTGTCAGCGTTTTGGATAGTTTTATTGAGCATGTGTACAGCATTGTTGATGTTAGTGATGGGTGTACTGTTTAGAGTTGTGAAGTGTTGTTCTGTCTCATTTGTAAATGCTTCCCAGTTAGCTCTTTTATAATTGGTGTATGTGTGTTTGTGGCTAGCTGGGGTGAGTCTGGTTTTGGTGGTGATAATGATCGGGAGGTGGTCAGAGCCTAAGGTTCTGACCACCCTCCAGGATGTTGTGGGGGCGAGTTCTGGGGAGCAAAAGGTGATGTCTGGAGATGATGGGTTATAGAGGGCTTGGTGAGGAATATGAGTATGTTGATGGATGTCGTTAAGGATGATGAGGTTATCTGTTTGGTTTTGTAGTACCAGCCCTCTGTCTGTGTCGGGGTTGTCGACAAACCAGGCCGACGTCTTGGCGTTGAAGTCACCACCCAGGATGATGTGTGGGGTGTTTGTGATGTGTTGCAAGTGTGGTCTGTATTCATTTGGTACTGTAGGGGATGTTTGGGGAGGGATGTATGTGTTTATGATGGTTATGTTGGAGTTGTTGCCAGTGCATATTTTAATTGATTGTATTTCTGTTGTGTTATCATTTGGGGGGGAGGAGGGATTTGGTTTGTACACTGGTTACTATGTATGATATTTCATTGTGTACCAGGGTGATGAGTCCACCGCCCCCGCCGACAGCCCGGTCTTGTCTGATGGTGGTGAAATTATGAAATGTGGGTGTTTTTTTGATGTGCAGAGTTTTGTTTCTTGTAAGATGGCAATGTGTATGTTCTGTTGTTTGATGAAGTGTGAGAGTTCATGTTTCTTTGTGTTAATGCCATCTATGTTCAATTGGAGAATGTTAATGTTATGTGCACGATGTATGTTGGGTGCTGCTGCACGAGGATGGGGTGGGGGTGAGGGAGGGGCTGGAGGTTGGGATGGGTGAGGTGGGAGAGAGGATTGGGGAGCAGGAGATGGGGGTTGGAATGGATAAGGATGGGGTGTTGTGTTGAGTTGAGGATGTGGATGGTATGGGAAAGGTTAGGTGGGAGGAGAGGTGGACGGGTTTTAGGGGGGGGGGAGTGGATGATATGGGAAGGCTAGGTGGGTTGGGGAGGAGAGGTGGACGGGTTTTAGGCGAGGGATTTGACTGGGAGAGGGAGGGGCATGAGGAACAGGTCCAGGTGTTCGTGTAGTGTTTCTTGGAGGCAAGTGTTGTACAGGTGAAGTGGGTCCAGTTCCTGCATGAATTGCAGAGAACTGAACCCTTAGTGTGGCGACTCGACCATCGGCACGGTTGCGTGGGATACGTACACAGTTCCCATACAAATCTGAGCCCTCTCGATTGGCTACACCTGAGGTTACGGTCGGAGCAATTAGGGTGACTCGTCAGACGCGTCGCTGGGGCTGGACGGGTTAACAATACAGAGAGAGAGAAAGATGTAATTTGTCAGCCTACTGGGCCAGAGCCCTCATAAGGCTGGTGAAGGGAAATATTACGGAATTAAATCTAACACTTTTAAGAACTGGATTTAACAATACATTATGGGTTATATTGGCCAGATGTATTTTATATCGTAGATATGTATGTATATTAAAGGTTAGGGAGTCATAAAACGCACAAATAGTGATTCAGATGACGGAATATGACCCGGAAAACTGGATTTTATTCACTCTTTTGTACTGAAAATGAGAGTACGAACCAAAATCGATTACGGTAGTGAGGAGAACGAAAGCGCGGGGTTTTACTGTACTTTCCACATACCTTCTCTATCAACTCTGTCATAGGCCTTCTCCAAGTCCATGAAGGCAGCATACAACTTTTGTCACTTCTCCAGATATTTCTCTACAACACATTTCAGGGCAAAAATCTGATCTACACATCCTCTTCCCTTCCTAAACCAGCCCTGCTCGCCACCTATCTATTTCTCCGTTCTCGCTCTCACTCTCAATCACTACCCTACCGGTACTGTACACCTTCTCTACTACGCTTAGATCACATATTCCTCGGTGGTTACCACACACTCCTCTTTACCCTTTTATAGGGGGACTATTATGCTTGTCTTCCAGTCATCAGGTGCACTCCCCTTCTCCCATGCTAGTTTACACATTTTCCATACCCATTCGATCACTATCTCACCACCATACCTCAACATTTCCCCACACACTCCATCTAGTCCTGATACTTTCCCCATCTTCACTCTTTTCATGGCTTCACACACTTCTGACCTCCTGATCCCCACCTCCTCCTCCACTACTTTTCTTCTCCCTCCCATACCCCATCCAACTATGTTTACTGGTACTTCATTCCTTACATTTACCAATTAGTTGGTACGCCCTCCATCTCTTGCTTCTCGGCTATCACTCGCTAATTCTTATCTTTCACACCCATACTATTTCCATTGCTACCCTTCCTAACTTTCTTAACCGGGGCGGGTGCCCAACCCCGAAAGGGGTTGAAATAGGGGAGCTATCCCCCCGCCAAAGGCGGCTTTCTAGGGCCTTTCCTAGCTGATGCTGAGAGGATTGGGTTCTAGTCATGTGGTGATGGGCTGGTCTATCAGAGTGAGAGCTGAGCAATCTCTGCCATACCCATAGCTTACTCTGACTTTTCCTTTAACTTATATATTTTCTAGATCTCAAGTGACGGCGTCTCTTCCGTGGATTGACCTCCCAATCTACCAAGATTGGAAGCCAAAGAGTCACATTTTTCCCTTGCCCCTCAACTTTCTCTTCATAATTGCTGAGGGGCACAGGGCCCTGGGTGGGGCTTTGGTTTCCCGGGCATTTCCGCACCCTCCTCAGCTCCCCGCCATGGAGTGGCTTCGGTCACCCAGGCTTTATTGTGGTCGGCGGGGAGGGTTCTGTGGGGGCACTCGGTTATGGCCTTGGAATTGCTCGGGGCCTTGGGGCTGTTCGGCCAGGCAGCTTGGGGAACAACAACAACTTTCTTAACCCCTCTTTCCAGAACAGTTTCTTACACTCCCTCCATTTTACACTCAGATTCCTTCCAAATTCCTCATCTGCTCTTCTGTTACTTTCCTTCACTACTCTCTTCACCACTCTCTTTTTCTCCAAGTACAGTACTGTACCTTGCTCTTTTCTGTCTCTCCAATTCTTTGTTCCTTCTACTACCCAACCACTCTCTATATGCTTTCTTCTTGTCTTTAACAGCTAGTTCCTTCTACTACCCAACCACTCTCTATACGCTTTCTTTTTGTCTTCAACAGCTATTTTTACTTCTGTCCACCATGCTGTACCCTTCACTCCCCACCCTCTTCTCCTTATTCCACACACCTCACATGCTGCACATATCTCTTCTCTTATTTACTGTCATTTACTGTTTATTTACTGTTAATAATTACCTGTCTCTTCCTTTCAGATGGTTCTCCTAGTCTGTACCGGTAGCTGTGCTGTATTTTCTCCGTGTCTCTGTGTATACGGGTAGTTGAGGTCTGTGTATACGGGTAGTTGAGGCTTTGGTTCTGGTAGCTCTGTAGATATTACTCCGAGTCTCTTGTGTATGGGTAGTTGAGGCTTCGGTTCTACTAGCTCTGTAGATATTATTCCGAGTCTCTATGTACATGGGTAGTTGAGGCTTTGGTTCTACTAGCTCTGTAGATATTATTGTGAGTCTCTGTGTGTGTACGGGTAGTTGAGGCTTTGGTTCTTTGTGAGTCTCTGTGTGTGTACGGGTAGTTGAGGCTTTGGTTCTACTAGCTCTAGATATTATTCCGAGTCTCTGTGTATATGGGTAGTTGAGGCTTCGAATCGGTAACACTGTACAGTGGAGCCCCAACTTTGGTGATTTATATAGACTGCCAAAGAGGGGGCAAACTTTAACCCCTTCAGCACCATGGCGTATTTTTACCATTCATTCTGGCTAAAGTTAGAAGATTTTATGCAGTTTTAGAAGGACTTATGTTATTGAGAGGGTTTATTAAGATCGTATTTACTTATTTGAGTCATAAAGGTATATTATAAACTAAAGAAAATAATCTAATGGTAACCAGAATATGATGAAAATTACGTAATGGTGGTGAAGGAGTTAAATGAGAAAAACTACAAGTAGCCTGGGCTCACCTGGAAGTTAACCTTTTCTAGCCATTTTCATATTTCAAAACTACATTTTATTATTACTAAACTAAATAACCACTTTGCACCAAAATGCTCCACCACAACCATCTTTTATTTTTCTCTGTCATTTGTATTGTCCCAGATTTTGTTTGTTTAGTTTGCAAGTTTTACCTATTAATCTCTGAAGTTACCCTAGGCCTGCCCCAAAATACCTCTCAGCTAGCTTCACATTTTCTGTAATTTTCTCTTTATTCCTGCGAAGATTCCTCACTGTTGACTCTGGCACATTCAACTGGCGCACAATGTCACATGTTTTATACCCCTGGTCTACCAAGTCTATTATTTTCTTCTCGTCTTCAGCTGTATATTTCTTCTTGGTGACGCCTTTCCTATAATCTCTCTTCTTGACTGCGTTTGGCTTCCGTGACGGTCCGCCACCACCACCAACACCACCGCCAGCCGCTCCCGAAGCTTGCATCGTCCCAGGTATTGGCTGAAAGTCACCAAACAGCCGCACACAGAAATAAAAATGGGAGACAAGGCCACAGAAGAGCAGGTGTATAGTAAATCCTCTCTATGTCAGACCTCTTGAGGTCGGAAACCCACACTTGCTGGATTGGCATTGACCTGTCGGACAAGTCCTCCCATTTGCCACTTTTTTCCTAAATTTTTCCGACCGTTGGACGACACTCAGTTTTCGGAAAACTAAGGGCAAGTGTCCGTCATAACCTTCAAATTCCGTCGTCTGATACAGTTATGTACTTGGAATAATACTGTAGCACCTGAATTCCAACAGCAACAGCAGCGTACTCACCAACGAAGTGTAGGGAAGTTTGGGGTAATATCAGAAGTCTCGACTGTCAGGATATTTTTAGTAATTTACTGTTACTCATATCTCCACATATTAATGACCTAACCTAGGTTATATAATAATATCAGGAGACAGAACTTACTGTTATCTTGCAATAGGTGAAAATTAGAACTCTTTTTACCAAGTGGTTCAGCTTAAATAGTGTTAATATGAGATAAAAACAAACACTGCCATTTGCATGACAAACAAGACTCGGAAATCAGAAATTTGTGATCTCGTGATTATTGCTTATGAATTATGAGTTATACAGTAATTGATTATATTGATTACTGATTATTGATTCTATTGATTTTTTAAATTATTTCATCATTGTAACCATTGTTTAAGTCACTCTCCACTGGTAGCATGTACAGTATACCGATATAGATTCGAACTACAGAAAATCTAGCCTGAGTCAGCTGACAGTGTGTGTGTGTGTGCCAGTTCTTGTTCGTCGGTCGGCCAATATATCAACAATACTTTCTCTCACTCGGTTTTAACCCTCTCCGACATATGACGCAATTTTGAGCCTATTGGGGATACTTTAAAGCCTTTATTACCATCAGGGGTATTTAGAAACCTTTAGTTTAGTTACTTCAACCTCTGCAGTTGCCTTTGAGTTAGCTGTGGGCAGAAAACTAATTTTGGAGAGCTAATTATAAGAGTGAGAGAACTATTTCTTATTGCTAATCTGGCAACCTCTGCGTCATAAATGCGTGAAAGGGTTAAGTGGTTTTAGGACGAATTCAAGCCCGTGCCTTTTAAGTATTGTGTTAATATTAATTACTATATACAGTACTGTACTGTCCCTGAAAAAAATAATAATGTTCTTATTTGTCTTTAACCCTTGTCTAGCGGGGTGTTTTGGGCTCATTTGGGCATATTCAGGCCCTCCTGCATGATAAATCAAGCATCTGCATGAAAACAAAAATATTTAGCAAAAAAATAGGCACTAAAAGCTTCAAAATGAGACCAGAACGAGCTACGTAGCACTCGTGGTTCTCTTGCAGTGATGCCACGAACATGGGAGTTTAGCATATATCAGTATATTTTTCCCAGCTATGCTCACTACTGGCTACACTGCCGGCCTCTCGAGTACACAGGGAACATGAGTTAATGGGCGGCGGTAAGCCCTGGGAGTCGGCTGTCTGGCCCGCTGTGCTCCCGGCCATTTGCACTCGATTTTAACCCTTTAAAAGCCTTAATAATGCTCCTAACTTGCTGCAAATTGGTGCACGACTTAAGTCGAGCGCCACCAATAAGGGGTTAATATGATGAATTTCCCATACAATGCTGTAATATAAAGTGTAGCGGTGGTAGGGTGATCTCCGTTTTCATGGTTGACTCGGACATCCGCTCGTGAGGTCGGTTATGCCATAGGTTATGTCCTCTTTCAGGTCGGACACAAGCCGGAGTTCGGACATTTCAGAAGTGGACATACCCCAATTAGCCCGACGTGGAGAGGGTTTACTGTAGGGTGTTAATTGTGAAAACCTGTCTATAATATGATGCAGAGACATAGCAATTTCATATTGTTCCATCAAGTAGTCTATGGAGATATTAACTGCTAGGGGATTAAACTTTCCGCCAGGTTAAAAAAATATATAAATAAAATAATAATAACAATAATAAAATAGAGGATAATAAAATAAAATACAAAAATAGGAAAAGTGGGGATTGGGACTGAGCATATAGATAGATAGATAGATAGATAGATAGGTTAAGGGGACATTTTTTGTTTTTTTTATTTTTTTTTATTTTTTTTTTTTTAAATACACTCCCTAGACCCACTTCAAGACAAATTTGTAATTTGTACATTTTTCGATAGAAAAATGGCGTTCTAGTCTCGAGTTGTACAGGTCCAGTATTAGAATATAGTCTGTATTATTCCAGCTGATGGTCAATTCAATCTCTAACCAGCTGATTTCTTGATAATTAATGGCAATATATATATGTCTCTGCATCATGGATAAGACAGTGGTGGAACGAAAGTCATTGATTGATTATGTATGTGTGGATGAACGAATGAAGAAATCTGTGATGGATGCTAGGGTGTATAGGGGTATTGGAGGGGGTCTGTCTGATCATTATGTAGTGGTAGCTAAGGTTAGGATACAAAAGAAGTGGGTGAGGAGAGCGGGAGGGAGGCGAGAGGAGGGTGGAATGGTGAGGAGGGTGGAGAGGTTGCAGGAGGAGGAAATCAGGGAGGAGTACAGGAGAGCAGTGGAAAGACGACTAGGTGGGTTCGACCTGGAAGTTATGGAGGAAGTGGAGGAGATGAGCAAGGTGTTTAAGGATGAGATCTGTGCAGCATGTGAGGAGGTGTGTGGAGTGAGGAGAAGAGGGAGGGGAGTGAAAGGTACAGCATGGTGGACAGAAGAGGTACGAATAGCTGTGGAAGAAAAGAAGAAAGCATATAGAGAGTGGTTGGGTAGCAGAGGGAATGAAGATTCCGAGAGACAGAAACGAGCGAGGTACGTGGAGAGTAAGAGGGTGGTGAAGAGAGTAGTGAAGGAAAGTAAGAGAAGAGTAGATGAGGAATTTGGAAGGAATCTGAGTGTAAAATGGAGGGAGAGTAAGAAACTGTTCTGGAAAGAAGTCAAGAAAGTTAGGGAAGGTAGCAAGGGAAACAGTAAGGGTGTGAAAGATAAGAATGGGAGAATGCTAGCCGAGAAGCAAGAGAGAGTCGAAAGATGGAGGGAGTATCTTCAGTGAGTTGCTAAATGAAAGGAATGAAGAGCCAGCAAACATAGCTGGATATGGTATGGGAGGGAGAAGAAGAGAAGTAGTGGAGGAGGAGGTGGGGATCAGGAGGTCAGAAGTGTGGGAAGCCATGAAAAGAGTGAAGTTGGGGAAAGCACCAGGAACAGATGGAGTGTGTGGGGAAATGTTGAGGTATGGTGGTGAGATAGTGATAGAATGGGTATGGAAAATGTGCAAACTAGCATGGGAGAAGGGGAGTGCACCCGATGACTGGAAGACTGGCATAATAGTCCCCCTATATAAGGGCAAAGGGGAAAGAGGAGTGTGTGGTAACCACCGAGGAATATGTCTTCTAAGCGTAGTAGGGAAGGTATACAGTAGGGTAGTGATTGAGAGAGTGAGAGTGAGAACGGAGAAATGGATAGGCGACGAGCAGGGAGGTTTTAGGAAGGGAAGAGGATGTGTAGATCAGATTTTTACCCTGAATTGTGTTGTGGAGAAGTATCTGGAGAAGAAACAAAAGGTGTATGTTGCCTTTATGGACTTGGAGAAGGCCTATGACAGAGTGGATAGAGAAGGTTTGTGGAAAGTACTTAGAATATACGGAGTAGAGGGCAAGTTGCTGAAAGCAGTGAAGAGCATGTATGAGGGTGCAAAGGCGGCAGTACGTGTGGAGAGTGAGCAGAGCGAGTTCTTTGACCTGAATGTTGGTTTGAAACAGGGGTGTGTGATGTCCCCGTGGTTGTTTACTGTATATATGGATGGAGTTATGAAAGAAATACTATCAAGAGCAGTGGATGTTGGTGTATCGCTGAAAAGGGAGGGAATTGAGTGGAAGCTACCTATACTGCTGTTTGCGGATGATACAGTTCTGATGAGTGATAATGAATGGGAGTTGCAGGGTCTGGTAAATGAGTTTGGAACAGTGTGCGAAAAACGGAATTTGAAGGTAAATACGGGGAAGAGCAAGGTTATGGTCTTCGAAAGGGGTGAAGTCACAGAGTGTGAGGTGAAGCTGAACGGTCAGGCTATGGAGATCGTCAACTCTTTTAAGTATCTGGGCAGTGTGTTGAGTAAAGATGGGACTATGGATGAAGAGGTGCGGGAGAGGGTACAACAGGGGAAGAGGGTTGTAGGAACGCTAAAAGCAGTAACAAAAAATAGGGTGGTCAGTATGGAAGTGAAGAAGTCCTTGCATGACAGTGTGGTAATCCCGACACTGACTTACGGAAGCGAAGCATGGACGTTGGTTGAGAGACTCAGACCAAGAGTGAGAGCAGTGGAAATGAATTACTTAAGGAGTGCGTGCGGAGTTACATGGAGGGATAGACAGACTAATGAGGAAGTAAGAAGGAGGTGTGGTGTGGAGGTAGATGTGCTGGAAAGTGTGAAAAGGAACAACTTGAGATGGTTCGGCCATATGGAACGTATGGAAAGCGAGAGAATGACTAAGAGGGTGTATGAGAGCGAGGTGGAGGGACAGGGGGAGAGGTAGACCGAATATGAGGTGGAAGGATGGAGTGAGGAAGTACATGAACGAAGGTGGTGCTGGTTGGGGGGAGGGGCGTCGACTGACTGGGGACAGAGGTGCATGGGGGCAGTTCGTTCGTGGCCACCCCTTCGGGGATCACGGCGTCAGGCAATAGATAGATAGATAGATAGATCATGTTTGCGCTAAGTTTTCATAATTGTTAATATACAGTAAATATATATTTGTTAATATAAATAAATGAATATCAAATTGTAGTCATGTACTTAACCTTTAACTGTGTAGATGTGGTTTAATGGTTAGAGTTCAAGATCTGTATGGTGTAACGTAGGTTCGAATAGTCATAGTCAGTATAGAGCTTAGGCTGCTGATCAAATGGTCGGCGGATCGAATACTCACTGTGAAAATGTTATTGGTAGATATCAAGCCCGGGCAACTTGACCTAGAAATTTGTGACAAATACCTAATCTTCATAGCCACCCCTTTTCGGGAATTTCAGCGTCTGGCCAAAAAATAAAGAATACGGAATAGCTGGGGTTCTTACTTGTACAAAATAGTTTATAGATAAAATGAAAATAACACCGTATTCCGCTGTGATACTTTAACTTTAAATCCAGTGCCTTATTCTACACATTACTTATACTGGTGCTTTACAGTATATGAAAATAGTTGATACATATAGGGAATTTTGTACGCCCTCTGACCACGGGGAACTGTCGCGATCAATCCGCCCACGAGGCGGTAGTCTTCCAAAATTTCCCATGCAACCTTATTATAACCTTTCCCCCAGCCCCCCACAATATGTCATCTCCCCTCCCCTTTAAGCTAAGGATGAGCTCTCCAAACCACTGACATTACTATTCAATAAATCCTTGCAGTCTGGAACTATGCCTGATCAGTGGAAGATAGCCAACGTAACACTGATATTAAAAAAAGGCAGCAAATCCCTACCCAGTAACTATCTTTCAATTAGCTTAACCTCAGTTGTATGTAAAATGCTAGAAACGGTCATAAGAGACAGACTCGTAAATCACTTAGAGGAAAATAACATACTTAAAGATACTCAACACGGCTTTCATAAAAAACGTTCCTGTTTAACAAACCTCTTAGACTTCTTCCACAATATCCTCAACCTCTATGATGAGAGTAAAGCTGTATATATTATATACCTTGATTTTCAAAAGGCCTTTGACAAAGTTCCCACAAACGTTTACTGCTAAAACTAAAAGCGCATGGAATACAAGACGGTGTGTTGAAATGGATAGAAAATTGGCTCGGCGACAGAAAGCAAAGAGTAGTCATAAACGGTAGGCATCTAAATGGACCAATGTAAGTAGCTGGGTACCCCAGGGATCGGTACTAGGACCAATTATCTTTCTAATTTACATCAACGACATAGATGAGGGTCTCACCTGTACAATCTCAAAATTTGCTGACGATACAAAAATTGCAAATAGCGTACTCTCAAAAGAACAAGTTGACGATATGCAACACAATCTAGATAAATTGTCACTTTGGGCCCAAATTTGGCAAATGAGTTTCAATGCGGATAAATGTAAAGTACTACATATCGGATACCTAAATGAGAAAGCAAACTATTCGATGAATGGCACTCAGCTTAAGAATGTAAACAGAGAAACCGATCTGGGAGTAACAATATCGAGTAACCTAAAACCGAGTCAACAATGTTCAGAAGTTGTTAAGAAGGCAAACAAAATAATTGGCTTTATAGGCAGGTCATTTGAGCATAAATCCAAACACGATATCCTAACCCTTTACAATTCCTTAGTCCGCCCTCTTCTGGAATACTGCGTTCAATGCTGGTGCCCTTATTACCAAAAAGACATAAACAAGCTAGAACGAGTTCAATGTAGAGTTACCAAAATGATACCTAGCCTAAAGAACAAACCATACGAAGAGCATCTTAGAGAATTAAATCTATTTCCTTTAACCCAGCGCAGATTAAGAGGTGTCTTAATTCAAGTGTTCAAAATCATCAAAGGCATCGACAATATGAACTGTAGTAAGTACTTCACTATCGACCAATCTCATTACACGCGGGGAAACGGTTGCAAAATTATTGGTAAATCTTTTAACTCTCACGAATCTAAGAATTTCTTCTTCAATCGAGTTGTCAACTTGTGGAATGGGCTTCCCCGAGACGTTATAGACTGCAGCACCGTTGATTCATTTAAACTCCGCCTAGACAAATATCTCGCATCAAACCCGTGACTGACTGCATTTGTAAATGAATAACTTTATTTTATCCTCCCCTCAGTTACTAACCCATATGTCCCCTACTAACTTCCTAGTCCTGCCACGGACATTAGTTCCAGGGCAGTAGTTCCCTTTCCAATGTTCCCTTACCCACTCTAAACCACTGTTTGGACACTTGATCCTCAGTGTTTTGGAGGACAAGCAGCCTAGAAGGGTCACTAGATCTGTTGTTGCTTGATTTCCTTTGTACTCCTTTGTACTCCCCCCTCCATAAGCTCCTGCCTACCCTCTCTCCCGCCCCATTGGGTCATATAAACCCCCGATTTGCCCCAGGAAAGCAGTTACTGTACTTGTTCGGCACCACAACAGCCAATAACTCTCTCCCTCCCCTCCACACCTGATCCCTCAACCGGCCTCTCTCCCTCTACTTGGGGAGAGTCGAGGGAGAAAGCCAGTCATACCGAAAGAGTGGAAGCAGCGATCCCCACAACCTGCCCTGCATTAACCCTGAAGAAGTAGCCACCCATCCCCAAAGTCTATAAATCACCCTGCCCTCTGCTGAACCCCAAATCATTCTGACACCTGAAGTAGCCACTCCTGAAGTAAGCACCCAGCTGGTCTTGGTGACGCCATGAGAGGTCCTGCTGTCAATGTCTGTGTATTGTTCTGCTGCCGCTGCCTTTGCGCGTAACCCAGCTGACGACGAGCTGAGCGACCATTACTGCTACCCCACCAGCAGATACCTACTGAAGGAGTGACAAGCTGCCGAGACGCCCTGGTCCAGGAGGATCAACCCACCACCATTATTTAACTAGCTGCATTGGACGGCTATAGGACCGCTAGACAGTCATTAGAACACTGTTAGAAGTGTAATTAGGATCTTTATCTTGATAAAACCGTCTGCTGTTGACAGAACTCAGACCAGTTATTGCTCACAAACTTGCTTCACCATAAAATCCAGCTAATTTAGAAGTCCATTGATATGATGGATAAATCACTTACTGTTAAGAACCTTAGTGCTTGCTGTTCACAATAACTCAAGTAGTGAAACTAGACTGTTATTATTATACAGGGTGTCCCGTGAGTTTTGTCAACTAATTTCAGTTTTGTTGTTGCTGTTCCCCAGGCTGTCTGGGCAAGCAGCCCCAAGGTCCCGAGCAAGGCCAAGGCCATAACCGAGCGGCCCCACATAACCCTCCCTGCTTACCAATAATAAAGCCCAGGTGACCGAAGCCACTCCAAGGCGGGAAGCTGAGGAGGGTGTGGAAACGCCCGGGAAACCAAAGCCCCACCCAAGGCCCTGTGCCCCTCAGCAATTATGAAGGGAAAGTTGAGGAGCAAAGGAAAAATGTGACGCTTTGGTTCCCAATCTGCTAACCTCTAGGTTGGCAGTAGGGAGGTCAATCCACGGAAGAGACGCCGTCGCTTGAGATCTAGAAAATATATAAGTAAAATGAACAGTCAGAGTAAGCTATGGGTATGGCAGAGATCACTCTGAAAGACCAACCCATCACCACACTACTACTTCCAGTAATGAAAGATTATGTAATTTTTAGTAGAAAATGTTCTATAACCACGTTTTTTTTTTCTGCGTCAGTGTTTGGTAATCAGTTATTTAAATTTGACTTAGTGAATGAGGGGAGGAGGGAGGACGATCGCACTGTGCACTGGTGCCACTCGGAGGAATTTTACTTATTACCTTGTTATGCCACAAATCCACAATACCTTTGAAAGTGGAATACTGTAATTCCAAACTGCTACTGTATGCATTTGTCAAATAGTATAATAAACTAGTTGTATGTCGGGGTGGAGGGAAATTACAAGTGGGGTACCTCAGGGATCTGTGTTGGAACCACTACTGTTCGTTATATTTATCAACGACTTACCTGAAGTTATAACTAATGGAAGTGAGATATACCTGTATGCGGATGACACTAAGCTGTATAGAAGAGTGAGGAGTAAGGAAGATGTGGGTTTGCTTCAAGGAGATGTGGAGGGCATGAAGGGATTTGTCTGAACATTGGTTAATGCCTTTTCATCCAAAAAAATGCAAGTACTGTACATGCGGATTGGGACAAGCAAGATAGACAAGGTAGGATACAGTATGTATGAAGCGATGGAGGAAGTTAATGCAGAAAAGGATATAGGAGTAGTGATAGACAATAAGTTAAATTTCTCAGAACATTTAGCGGAAAAGATAAACAAAGCCAATAGAATTGTAGGGCTGATAAGGAGGACATTTGTGTCACTTGACGAAATATTCAGGAATCTCTATACAGCGCTGGTTAGGCCGCACCTGGAATATGCGAACCAAGTGTGGGCTCCATATATGGTAAAGGATATAGAAGCAGTGGAGAAAGTGCAGAGGAGAGCTAGCAAGCTAGTAGCAACGTTGAAGAACGCGGGCTATGAGCAGAGGTTGAGGACACTGGCATATAGGAGAAAGAGGGGATATGATAAGAGACTTTTAAGATAGTGTCAGGGATGTATGATGAGGATGTGTGTGAAGGCATCTTCTTGATGCGGGAGGGAACAAGAACGAGAGGACACTCTAAGAAAATGTACAAAGAAAGAAATAGGCTTGAAAAGGCAAAGAACTTATTTTGTGATAGAGTGGTAAATGAGTGGAACGCACTGCCCCAGTATGTAGTCGATTCCGAATCAATAAGGAAGTTTGAAAGTAATCTTGATAAAGCATGGGGAAGACAAGATTTGAAGTTTGATTATAAAGCAAAAGTACAGAATAGTAAAAATGTTGCGTCTGCTACCGCTGCCGCCAACACCGTGAACGACCGCAGCAGTGCAAGTACTGGTACTGAGCTGGATACACAGGCATAGTTTGCCTTTTTCCAGAGGATCTACTGTAAGAAACATCTTTCGCTGATCTCGCCGTTCCGCCTAAAACGACCCCTGCTTACCAGTTTCCTGATGTTTGTGCTCCATGCTGCCTATACTTGTATTCCACGCACCACTCGGAGTATGTCTTCTAAGTGTGTACCGTGGTGGACTGCTCAGTGCACTTCAGCTTTACGCAATAAAAGAGCCAAGTGGAAGAGTTTCCGTCGGAAACGAGGCTCTCCATATGAGCGGGATGCGTATACTCTTTTCAAACAGGCTAATGCCGTCTTCCGTCGTACAATCCGCTCTGTAAAAAAATCTAGCTGGATGTCGTATGCCTCTACTATCAACGCAGATACAGTACTCCCTCGAATTTTGCGAGAATATGGTCGACATTGCAGCCCGCAAAATTCAAAATTGCAAATTTCAAATAACTAACCTTATGGGATTAATTGAATATGGTCGACATCTCATCATCGAGGGCCTATTTTTTGGTGATTTTCGTCCTTGTTTGTACACACATTATGACACATACACTTAATTATACATCCTACAATAAAGAAAAACACAGAAATACAGATTCAGGGGACCCAGGGCACAGGTAACACTTCAATTTTGCCCAAGGAAGTTGATTATGCGAGAGCGTGGGAGAATCTATAAACAGTAAACAATGGGCCGCAGGGCGGCCCGACGTCACGACCCTGCTACCCCTCCCCCCGCGAAAACTAGTGCGGAAACCCCGTATCATTTGGCGCCACCCGCAAAACTCAAGTAATATCGCACATATCAAGTCCCGCAAAAAAGGTCAAATCTTGGGTCCCGTTCGCAAATTTGAAAGACGCAAAATTCGAGGGACTACTGTACACCTGTTCCGCAAGTCTGGGCTCGCGTCAGGAAGATTGCAGGGAAACATGCGCCTACGCCGGCCCCAGTCCTCCATACCAACACTGGCATTGTGGGCGACCCGTCTCTGGTGGCCAATCTGTTGGGACAACATTTCAGTGATGTTAGCACTGGCTCCCATCTCCCGCCCTCCTTCCAGATGCATAAACGCCGTTCTGAACTTAAGCGACTTGACTTCGCCTTATCATCTGATCAGTTTTTCAATGCCCCCTTCTCCCGGGCTGAGCTTGAGTCTAGCCTGGGAGCCTGTAAGGATACATGTGAAGGCCCTGACGGTGTCCATTACTTGATGCTGAAGCGCTTATCTCCACCTGCGCTTGGCTTTCTCTTATCCATCTACAACCGTCTGTGGTCCACAGGCTTCGCTTAATGTGGCTACTAGAATCAAGAGGCATCCTGTCACCTTTTCAATATGGCTTTCGCAAGAGCCGTAGTACTTTGGACCCATTATTGAGATTGGCGACGTCTATCCGCGACGCCTTGTCGGACACTAAGTCAGTTTTAGCTGTATTCTTCGATCTTGAAAAAGCTTATGATACGGCCTGGAAATACAACATCCTTCTGGTGTGTCTGGCAACATGGCAGTATTCTTGAAGAACTTTCTCCGTGATCGTACTTTCCGAGTCAAGCTTCAGAATACATTCTCACGAACATACCCCCAACACGATGGTGTCCCACAGGGTTGTGTTCTAAGTACCATCCTTTTTATCCTAGCTATTAATGGTATTATTTCTTCTCTCCCTCTTGGTGTCCGTGC
This sequence comes from Paralithodes platypus, assembly GCA_032716605.1. Taxonomy (NCBI): domain Eukaryota; kingdom Metazoa; phylum Arthropoda; class Malacostraca; order Decapoda; family Lithodidae; genus Paralithodes; species Paralithodes platypus. The sequence continues at coordinate 38,593,081 of CM064562.1, forward strand.
TTCTTTGTATGTGGACGACTTCGCTATTTACGCTGTGAGTTCGGATATCGCTGCCCTAAATGATCTCGTGCAGAAGGCCATCGATGCAGCTGCGCAGTGGGCTACGGCCCATGGTTTTCGGTTTTCGCCCTCGAAATCTTGTGCTGTCATCTTCACAAAACGCCATACAGTCCTGCATCCTGTTCTTACGTTGTATAACCGCCCTCTGCCTTACAGGTCCTCAGCTCCATTCTTAGGTCTCATTTTCGATACTCGGTTGACATGGTACCCGGACATTACTTCTTTACTGACCTCCACCACCCGACGGCTTCAACTCTTACAAACCCTTAGCCACTTGTCTTGGGGTGCGGACCGGACGACTCTTCTGCGCCTCCATACAACGCTTATTCTATCCAAGATCGATTATGGCTGCCAGGTATATGCCTCAGCTGCACGTACAAACCTTAAGCGCCTAGACTCCCTTCACCATCACGGTCTGCGCTTGTCGCTGCGGGCTTTTCGCTCTACTCCGGTTATTAGCCTTTATGCTGAATCAGGTGTCCCACCGCTATCATCCAGGCGGGATAAACTGAGCCTTCGATGTCATCTTCGCCTTCTGCAACACAGTTCGGCTGGTTTTCCTCCCACGGCTTCCGGCTTAGCCCCATCATCGTCTGCTACTTCGTTCCCCGGTCGGGTCTCTGCTTTACTAGCCTCCTTCTCTTTTCCCATTCCATCAGTGCTACCCCTCTGACAGTCAGAGTTTCCCCCATGGCTACTCCCTCGCCCTACCGTTTGTACAGCTGCCCTCCCCCCCTCCAAGGCCTCTTCAACCCCACAGTTGCTTTATGCTCAGTTTGCGGAACATATGCTACACCATTCTTCAGCCGTTCCAGTGTACACTGATGGTTCCAAGACCTCCGCCGGTACAGGGTTTGCGGTTGTGTTCCCGGACCGGACCTTCCAACGTCACATCCAATCATGTGCTAGTGTCTTTACGGCCGAGTTATTTGCTATTTTATTTGCCCTACGTACTATTTTTTTTTCACACCTGCATACCTTTGTAATTTTTAGTGACTCCCTTAGTGCTCTTCAGAGTATTCAGTCTATTCCCGCTGTTAACCCTTTAGTGCTGGAGATTCAGGAATGGTTGTTCCGCATCGCTACTAAATTAAAGTCCCTGTCTTTCTGTTGGGTCCCGAGTCATGTTGGAGTGCCTGGCAATGAGCGAGTTGATTTTTTCGCCTGCTCTGCTATTACCTCTAACCGACTCGTGCCCAACCCTGAAAGGGGTTGAAATAGGGGAGCTATCCCCCCGCCAAAGGCGGCTTTCTAGGGCCTTTCCTAGCTGATGCTGAGAGGATTGGGTTCTAGTCATGTGGTGATGGGCTGGTCTATCAGAGTGAGAACTGAGCGCTCTCTGCCATACCCATAGCTTAATATGACTGTTCCTTTTACTTATATATTTTCTAAATCTCAAGTGACGGCGTCTCTTCCGTGGATTGACCTCCCAATCTACCAAGATTGGAAGCCAAAGCATCACATTTTTCCTTTGTCCCTCAACTTTCTCTTCATAATTGCTGAGGGGCACAGGGCCCTGGGTGGGGCTTTGGTTTCCCGGGCGTTTCCGCACCCTCCTCAGCTCCCCGCCATGGAGTGGCTTCGGTCACCCAGGCTTTATTGTGGTAGGCAGGGAGGGTTCTGAGGGGGCGCTCGGTTATGGCCTTGGTCTTGCTCGGGGCCTTGGGGCTGTTTGGCCAGGCAGCCTGGGGAACAGCAACAACAACAATAACCGACTCGTGCCACGGCGTATTCCTGCATCTGATTACTTCCCGCATGTTACTCAATTACTGCGTCAGCGCTGGCAGGACGAGTGGACCTCCATGAGGGTGTCTGATGTCAAACTGCGTTCTGTCAAACCTTCCGTCCTACCTTGGAAGTCTTCCTCTCATCGCAATCGTCGATGGGAGACCGCTCTAGCCCGTCTTCGGCTCGGCCACACCAGGCTCACGCATGGTCATTTGATGTCCTGTGATGTCCCCATGCTCTGTCCTTGCTGCCATATTCCAGTGTCTGTCCAGCATCTCCTGATAGACTGTCCGCGTTTCTCCAATGCCCGACGGCAGGCATTCCCCTTCATATCCTCCCTTAATCGCCCCCTTGTCTTAGCCGATATGCTTGGAGAGTCCCCCACTTTCTCCCTCCCACATCTTATGCGGTTTCTCCTCCATACCCGTCTCCTTCAGCTTCTTTCATTAGTGTTTCCTAGTCTTCTTATCCTCTACTCCGTATTGCGCCCAGCCCCACAACAACTCCGATGTTTTTTTCCACAAAGTTTATTTTGGTGCCACATGGTCTTTTTAGGCTTGGTGCGAATCCCTATTTTAATAATAATACTGTAAGAAACTGTAAGAAAATGTACAGTATATGTTTCCCTTTGTTTATTTTGTCCAGTTAAGTACCCCGTCCTGGAAATATTTGCGTACAGTAAAGTAATATAGATAAGAAACAAGTTATTTATTGTACACCGACTTACACAGGTGCATGGGGGAGATTTATTTGTAGCTGTAGCGCTGTTGGTAGAGCACTCGCCTGCAAACTCTAGGGGAGGCACTCGCTACAAGCAGTTCTGCTTTTTGTCTCCCTCACTCACATAGAAAAAAAATAAAAAGTGAGGTCGAGGGTTGGAGTCTCGGGGCCAGCCAGTGTGCTATTTGCTATTATTTTGCTTAAGCGTTGTTTCCACATAGCAATTTTGATAAGTTGTTTTGTCTTTTTACTGTGTTCATCTAAGTTTTGGTTTGTTTATTTTGCAAGTTTTACATTATAATAACATCAGGGCACCCACCTTAGCCCAGATATTGAGCAGGGAGTGTATGGTGGTAAAAAATATACATATGAATAAATATAAAATAGCTAGCCCATCAGGTGTTTAGAGCTTTTGGCGGCCTGAGTTTTTTTTTTTTTTTTTTTTTTTTTTTTTTTTTTTTTTTGCTTAACAAATTGTAATTTTTCACATAATTTGATTGTTTGGTATTTTTATGTTGAGACTACTTAATGTTTTGTTGGTTGTGTTCAGATTGCATTTCAGATAAGCTGTTGAATTTCATATATACAGTATATATTTTTTTGTTTTGGCTAATGTGTATATTGTGATTGTTTTGTTTATTGAGTTTGGCAGATGTTTGAATTAATTTGACAAGTTTATATGATTAATAGATAGATAGATAAATATTTACTGTATTGCACTACTGATTGATTTTTGCTAATTTTTCTTAACCCGTACAGCCCCAGCGACGCGTCTGACGCGTCGGCAATGTATGTAACGCACAGCCCCAGAGACGCGCCTGACGTGTCACCCTAATTGCGCCGACCGTAGCCTTAGGTGTAGCCACTCAAGAGGGCTCAGATTTGTATGGGAACTGTGTACGTATCCCACGCAACCGTGCCGATGGTTGAAAACTCTCAAAGTCCACGTGCGTGCGCACGAGCGCGCAATAACCTGTTTTTTTGGGATAATTGCCTTCAATTTTTTACTCTTGTAAAATCCATTTTCGGGGCCTCTGTAGGACCATTTTTAAAGCTTTTTGAGCGGTTTTTCGTGGTTTTTCCTTCATTCCTAACCCATTCGCTATTGTTTCTGGAATAAAACCATTTTTTGAAAACCGGCCGGGTTCTAGTGCGCAAACATTACAAAAATAGCCGGGGCTCCACGGGTTAATCCAAGGATCGCGCCATTGATGTTTTTAAAAGTGCCGCGTATGCGAGAAAAAAAAAACTTCAATTCTGACAGAATTTGTTGTATTTTCTTCATATTTTTTTTCACCAACCAACTTTACAGGTACTTCTAAACTCAATTAAGGAAATCAACAAATACATGTGGCACTCCAATGACTCGAACCTAGGATACTCGCACCGAAATTCCGTGCATTTATGTATTACGCTAAAGCATTATTTTTGTTCCATGTGCGTTTACTTAATTTATTTGAACAGTGAAGACCAGCAAATAGGCGTAAACAGCACAAATCTAGTGACAAACGTATAAATGTGGCGAGAGATGGTGGAGGGAGGTGTGGTAGAGAGCGCAACATAGGTGTGCTTCCTGGGCCTGCTGGAGGCAAACTGAGCCTCCCAGCTCTCGTCCGTGCATGTGAAGGGTAGGAGGGACTGTGGGAGACCAGAATCATCATATTTTGTGCAGGGAAAGCAAGGAATGATGAAAATAAGAGGAATAATAACCAATAATTGAGGAGGGAGGAGGGAGGTACAGTACTATAGGTAGCGCCAACGATCTTGACAATTTTCTTTACCCCTTAAGGCTTAATTTCTCATAACTCAAAAGGGCCTAGAGCAAACTGGCTGTAAATATCCACAGCCTATCCTAGTGGGCTCTTCCCTAATCATAGAAATGTCAGCTTGATTGCTTTCATTAATTTTAAGTTATGAGAAGTTAGGGGGTCAAGAAAATTGTCAAGTTCGTTGGCACTACCTATAGAGATATACCTATAGATATAATGACATATTGCTTCCATTTGAGTGCCTGGGGCGGTTTTGTGGTATATTTTCATGGGCTAGCTTCCGTGAGGCCTATCGCGTACGCTATACAGACACTTCTGTGAGGCCTATCGCGCTTCTTAGGTTAAGGATATTAAAATCACATACACAGAGTGGGACATGCCACCAATGTTTAGTCCAGTTTGAAGCTACTGCAATTTGAGTGTGTGTGTGAGTGGTTTGATAGTTTGTACAAGCTATCAAATCACCTTGCCCCACACACTCAAACTGACCTGTGTGTGTGGGGGTGGTTTGATAGTTTGTACAAGCCTGTGAGACTTGTACAAACTATCAAACCACCTTGCCCGACACACTAAAACTTATCTGTGTGTGTGTGGGTGGTTTGATACTTTGTGTAAGCCTTTAAAACTTTCACAAGCTATGAAGCCACCTCCCCACACACACTCAAACTGATCTGTGTGTGTGTGGGTAGTTGGTTTGATGGTATGTGCAAGCCTGTGAGACTTGTACAATCTATCAAACCATTCACCCAATCACCCACTCATACTCAAACTGACTCGAGTAGTATTGACCTCTGTGTATGGAGGTGGTTTGTGCAAGCCTGTGAGACTTGCACAAACCACTCAAACTTACCCGGGTGTTATTGAGGATGGTATTCTTAAGGAGGGATGGTTCACTTTTTGGGCGATTTTTGCATGTATTCATTATTTTTCTAGTTTCCTCCCTAGACCTCCATCAAATTTAAATAAAAACCTCCATTAGATTCCCCTTCTAGATTAATTTGTACATTTTTTGGTAGAACAAATTTCCGGCCAAAGGCCGGTTCTTCTGCAATCTATCGTTCGCCAGGGAAAAAATTGACACCTAAACTGCACGAAAGGTCTAAATATTGATGACGAAATGGGGCGAAAGGTCTTAAAATTAACTAACTAATGGGGCAAACATCTTAACATCTGAAAACTAATGGGGCTAAACATGAGGGAGAAAGTGGTCCAGAAAAAACCGGCCCATCTCCCGTTAAACAAGTCTTGGCCTCCGCAGCGCCATTTATGGACGAAATATCTTGAAAAATGCGTTACCATTAAAAATAAAAGCGGTAGTCCGTGTACTCTCTGTAAACAACACTCATTCCCGCAGTAGTAACTCGGTATCAGACGCTGCAAAGGGAAAGATAGTTTAGGAATGGTATCAGACGCTGCTAAGGGAAAGATAGTTTAGGAATGGTATCAGACACTGCTAAGGGAAATATAGTTTAGGAATGGTATCAGACGCTGCTAAGAGAAAGATAGTTTAGGAATGGTATCAGACGCTGCTAAGGGAAAGATAGGTTAGGAATATCACCCTGAGACATGACAGGCAGAGCTGAGCATGTATGTCAGGTGTTTGGGTTGGTTACCTACTGAAGGACTGACTTTACTTGAAAATCATTAATTTATTGCTGCTAGATGTGTGTGAATATTAATTATAATTATATTTTGTTGCTTCTGTTCGAGCTCTGTCTGTCTCGAGTAGGCCACCCCTAGCTATCGGGTATGTGCCTGAGTGTAGACATACATACATACATCTCTTAACCTTATTCGTACCAAACCCCTTGATGTTTCCTGTTTCCGTATTGACGACCCTATAGTCTTGGGACATAAAATAAATTAGTATAGATAATCAATTTGACAGCAAGCGATCCAGTCAACCGAATTGCCGGGCTGACTGACTTAACTTATCATACAGTGCGTGCCACTTCCTCCCCACCACACAAGCTAATCATATGACGGCATGCACTCCCTTGATTGACAGGGATAGGGCGTGCCCTTGTTACAGGGACTTTACTGGACATTTGTCACGGATTGCTAGAATGAACAGCTCAACCTCTTCCCGTCTACCAATGGCACGCCACACAGCGTGGGATCAAACTGCCAACTCTTCAATCAGCAGTCAGATGCGCTACATACAATTAATTTATTATGATAGTGTTTTATATCGAGTCTTGTCCTCTTGAGTTATAACGGAATAATGTATGCGCATAATTAAATATTTTCCGTCATCTTTGAAGGGTGGAAAAAGAAAAGGATAGGAAGAGGTATTGAGGAAGGAAAGTGAGGAGTGTTTTATATAGAGTTTTGTCCTCTTGAGTTGTTACGGAATAATGTATGTGGTATGCCCTGTTTTTCTACAGGATTAACTTGCGTAATGTGAGTTCTAACTGACTGGGTATAGAAGGCTGCATGCACAAAACAAGGTATGAGGAATAGAGAACACAAAATAAACACACGGTAACAAGACACACGATCACTTTTATTGAGGGACACACTTCTGTATGTTGTTTGATGATGATTAATCTGACGCATAAGAAGATATGAATATTCGTACAAGACAATTGATAGAATTTAACAAACTAGCATTAAGTGGATCTGGATGGAGCCTAGTCTCCCTCTTCCAACGTTCAGGTATTAATCTTCTGATCACTGGCTTTATTCACAAGTTTATATATTGGAGACCATAAATATTACTTCTAGATTCATATTCAATGTTATATTTATCACTAGTAGCTCTGGTGCACAAGGAGTAATTCATAGACTAGATTAGACACGCGTATTTTAGAGCACAGGAATTCTAGTAACCTCAGGGGGGTACTGATCTAAGTTTTATATTCTTGTATCAGAAACACATAGAATGCAAATCAGTGGGCTAACATCAGATATCACTAGGGTTTCACGGTTATGTATTAATATCTGGATATATGAGTAATTACGAGAGTTAATATCGCCTGTTAATTAATAAACACTGATACGCTTAGCACTTCCTAATGGAATGGTCATATATGAATTATACTGGGACAAAGATATAGCCACTTCGTAGAAATATTAATAAGTGAGTCTCTACATAGCACTGTAACACTGTAGTACTGATAGATTGAATCTTGGGTCGTATTTGATTGGTCTGGTCCTGGTTATCTTGCGTCCGTGAGGTTGGGGGTTAGCGACTGGTTCCGCGGCCGTCCAGATGGTCCATATGTAGAAGTTCTCAAGACGGATCTCTTGGCGATCGTTGCTGGCTACACTCTTATATCCCCACTGGTTTATGTTAAGGTTATAAGGTGCACGTAGATTTCTTTTACGTGGACAGATTCTTCTATCTCAATGTGCCAAGGAGTCTGCCGGCTCTGGAACTCAATTCTCAGGAACAAAACAAGGGCAGAGCTAGAGGTCAACTTAAGGGACCAGCCACTGGTTGGTGTCTATCTTTCAACTGATTTTACTGGGGGCTGGAGCTTGATTTAAAGGTGTGGTTTTGGACCCTGTCGGCCATAGGGATCTTGAGTTTTGATGGACTTATTTGAGCTCTCAATTGATACGGGAACTAGGTCAGTGGGTGATTACTGTTGTGGCACATGGCTGTATGGAGCCTTCATAATGTAATATAAATGAGCCTTAGTAAGAGGTACTATTTTGGCTATACTGGAAGTATTTAGGGGAGAAAGACTGGATCTACTTTGCGAGGAGGTTTGGGACAGCTGTGCTAGGAGCGTCTCTCTTAAATTACTCAGTCTTCATTCTAGGGTATAGCTGAGGTGCTAATTTGGTTATCGGAGTATGCAAGAAAGGTTAATGGTTTATTGTGGGTTAATAGAGGTTAGTAAGGGTGTTAGTCATACATGGTTAGTTCATTGATAGGAAGAATTCCTGTGCTACCTGGCAATGACCTGGAAGTCAAAACAGGGGTCAGGTATACCTCCGCAGGGGTAGGGGTCTCCCTCCTCGGGTGGGTGAAAGGGGTAGGTGCGCGTCCCTTCTCTGTGATGGTCGTCGGGGCGGCTGTGGCTGGGGGCTTGCCATATCACAAGGGTTTGTAATAACCTTCTGTTTATGAGACAGATGTGGGTGTTCGTAATACCAAAACCGAAGGTGCCTTGATCAGCTGGTTTACTTGGTTAGGTTGTTAATTGCATTGGTGGTTGGATGTGGTGGAGACTGGGTTGCTAACTCTGCCACATTTATCTGGAAGTATGGCAATAGAAGTTAGTCACGGGTGAGGCGGCTAGCCTCGCACGGACGATCATTTGGTACAGGGTTGTGAGGGAATAGATGGCATGCAAAGGGTTAGTAAAGTTCTAATGGTGTTCCTTCCTACTGGGGGAAGGTAGGCTGGATAGGAGTATATATACAAAAGGTTTGAGAATGTTAGTAACGGAAAAGTTAAGGATATTCAGGGGGTATGCTGGAGAGGCTAGGTCGGAAGGGAGTTAAGGAGCGTGGGGGGTTAAGGGGGGTTACGTGGAAGTTTGACCCTAAGGTCTCTGGGCGTAGGGGTGGCATTAGGCTACAGTTGGTAATCGTAGCCTGGGGGTTAATGACAGGGAAGGTACGTTAGCCAAACACTACCGGGGGATGAGCAATAAGTGGTGGTATATGAGTCTGGAAATGATAGAATCATGTGGACTGTGGGCTGTGGGGAAGAGGAGGTTAACTGTAGGTGTGTGCTTGACTGGATAAAAGTAGAGAAAAACATGGTGTATTATTACTCGTCAATACGATGGTTATGGACACTGTTACTCTGACACTATTTCTTGCTGATTCTAGTTGTTCCTGGGAACTGCGTTTTCTATGACATATATACCAAAGAAAGCGGCAGTTCGTAGGGGTAGCTTCGGTATTGTTTCGTGGTGGAAAGGCGTCGAGACAATGGTAAAAGAGGGTTGTGTATACAATCTCTGGTTGGGGTAAGAATTAGAGTTACTGCATGGTGGCTAACATCTGCAGTCATTTCTGTCTAGGTCTTACAGGAATAATGGTTATATATACACTGGTGTACCCGTGGGTATCATAGTTTCTTATCAATTATGACATGGGGTTTTAACAGATTACTTCTCGGATGGAAGAACATACATAGATTTATGGGGGCGGTTGGTCTTCAGAAACTTAGTCTGGCAAGACAAGGTATTTTAGGGGGTTAACATATTACTTCTCGGAGGGAAGAACAAACATAGATTTATAGGGGCGGTTGGTCTTCAGAAACTTAGTCTGGCAAGACAATGTATTTTAGGGGGTTAACATATTACTTCTTGGATGGAAAAACATACATAGATTTAGGCCTGTCTGAACTGGTTGGCATTGGCTCAACCTAGAGACAGGGCATGGGTGTATTAAATTAAGGTGTATTCATGTTCATCATCATGCAGGTAGAGGTGTAGGACACGAGGGGTAGTGTATACGCGAGGTGGGGGAAGGGTCAGTGGTTAGAAGTGATAGGCAGGTGTGGTTTGGAGCTGCTTAGCCCTGCGGGCTTCGGTCTGTCTTAACTGGTTGGCTTGGTCACCTGGTCCTTTCGTTCTGTGGGCCTTTCCTTCGGGTGTTTCTGTTCCCGTTTCTTGGTGGTGCTCGCTCGTGGCTTCCGTGGTGGGCTTCTCGTTCTGGGGCATTTTACTTCCCTCTCCTTCATTGTAGGCTCGTCCTCGAGCCTCATGGGTGAAGTAAAGAGAAGCATAGTCATGGTGGGTAATTTTGAGGGTATTTAGAAGGTCCCACCAATCAAGAGAGCGAGGGTCAGGTTTCTTTTGCAGGTCTATGTAGACCTGTAGGAATGTGTCCTCGGTGTTGTGGAGGGCGGCTGCCCGGGCTTGATGTGGGTGCTGTAGACGGGTTAAGCGTCCTGTGGACGTTTTTACTTTAACCTTTCTTATGAACGGTGTGTATTCTTCCTCCGTGGGGGTAGGGACGGGGGCGATGAATGGTGTGGATTTGTTCATGGTGGAGGTCATGTATCGAGTGAGGTGTGTGGGACTGACAGGAGGCCTCTTCAGTGTGGTGAAGGGGAGGGACTAACGCGTGAAAACGGAGCTGGGGGTGAAGGGGGGATATGAGTCTGGGGTTTTGGGGGTTTTCTTGGGTGGTGTTGCAGGCTAGGAAAATATATGGAGGCAATGTGCAATATTGGTTTAGGTAAGGTGCGTGATGGAGGTGTGTGAGAAAGAGGGGGTGTGTGTGTTGTGTGGCTTGGGTCTTTAGTGTAAGAAAGGGGTGTTGTTTTTACATAACTGTCTTCAAATCTGATGGGTCTGTTGATGATTCTTCCTTTGGAGGTTCTGGTGGGAAGGTAGATTTTTGTAGTGGGACTTGAGTCGCTCGACGATGTTTTATATTGAGGGGAAGAGCGCTTTACAGGTGGAGGGCATTTAGTGGGGGTTATTTGAGAGGTAGATGCGTGTGGAGGTTTTTGTCGAGTGAGGGTGGTAGGAGGATTGGGTGGGGGTATGTATGGGGGTTCTCTCGGGCGACTGTGGGGGTGTGGAGGTCGGGTACGTCATTTTGGAGGGGCTTTGGTTAGGAGTTAGTTGTGTGTTAGACGTGGTGTGTGAGGAGGGGTTGGTCGTTGGCATAGGGTACTTTTTAGGGGTTGGTTGGTTGGGGGTTTGATTAGATGATGAGGTTGGTTGATGCGTGGGTGGGGTCGCAGGGATAGTGTAGGGGAAAGGGGTGGATGCGGGGGGGGGGGGGGGAGTGGAAGTTTAATTGGGAGGGTTGGGGTAGGAAAGTGTGTTGGGTGTGTTGTTTGGTGGTGGTGGAAATAGGTGGTTTTGTGGGAGTTTGGTGGGGGGGGGGGGGGTAGATTTAGCAGGTCATTCGGGGTGATGAGGTGGGGGTTGAAGGGGAAGGTATGTTCTTTCGTGGGAGGGTGGGGTGGTTATTTTTGGAATATAGTTAGAGGGGTTATGGTGTTTGCTTGTGATTATTCGTCTTCTTTCCCTTTGTGGAGGAGAATTCGACGAAGAAGAAGAGGAGGAGGAGGACTGTGTGGTGCGGTTGGGTGTGTACTTGGTTTTAGGTGGGGGTGGGGGTTTTCTTACTGTGGTGCCTGGTGGAGGTACGTCAGGGCTAGACGGAAGGGTTTCCGTTTTGGTCGGGGTTGTGGGTGGAGGTTTTCGTACTTTGATAAGTTGGGGAGGTACTTGACTATCAGAAGTGAAGGAATGGGTCATGGTGGAGGAAGGTGTGATAGTGGGGGCTTGGGGTTTGTGGAGGTTAGTTATGGGGGTATTTTGAGGAATGATCGGCCGGTTCTGTGCTGGAGGGTTTTGGCCTTTAGGGGTTTGTAGGGGAACATTTATAGCCTGAGTGGGAGGGGTAGTAGGGGTGTTCAATTCAGGGTCGGACATGTGGGGTGGGGGTAATGTCTTGTGGTTTTAGAGGTTTAAATGCTCGGACGAATCTATTTCTGAACGTGCGAGTCACGCCGTGATAATCAATGATGACTTGATAGGCATTTGGGACTTTGATAATGGTGTAGGGTCCGACATAGCGAGGGCCTAATTTGTTGGTGACAGGGAGGTTGGCTACCATTACGGTGTCATGGATGGCGAAAGGGTTTGTATCATCGGGGTTATAATTTTTGGTGTCTTGACAGGTTTGGGCGGTATGGAGGGTGTTTTGCAGATGTTGCAATGGGTCAATTGTGGAGGTGTTGGAGGGGAGATGAGCGTGATGGTGGAACGGCAGTAACAGGGGGGGTACGCCGTAAACACGTTCATGAGGTGAAATACCGTCTTCGCGGGGACAGGTGTTCATGCCCCATTGTATCATCTTTATCTGTGATGGCCAGTCTGAGGTGTTCAGAGCAATCATTTTGGTACGTAACTGGTTGTTGATGGTGCGATGGCTGCGTTCGCATATAGCATTTCCTTGAGGCCAGTACGGGGATGAGTGCTTGATCTTAATACCGCATTGTTGGGTGAACTGGTGCCAAATGTGTCCACTAAATTCGGGGGCATTGTCGGATAGAAGAGCAAGGGGAAGGCCGAATATAGGGAACACTTCTGTGGCAAGCCGTGCGGCGACGGTGGTGGCTGTGTGGTCTTTAACTGGGCAGGCTATTAAGAACTTTGAATATACGTCAACAAATGTGACGATATAGCGGTTGCCAGCGTAAGAAGGAAACGGGCCCATGATGTCGAGGGATAGGACCTGGAACGGTTTGTTGGCAAAAATGGTACCAGCTGGGCCTGGGGTGCGTGATCTATCTTTCCCCAATAAACAAGGTTTGCAGGATTCTGTCACACGTTGTGCAATCTTGGAGGGGTTGGGGGTCCAGTACTGATCCGCGAAGATTTTTAACATTTTCTTTTGTCCAAGGTGTATGCCGTTTCCCTCGTGGATGGCAATCATGTAGTTGTTGTTGTTGTTGTTGTTCCCTAAGCTGCCTGGCCGAACAGCCCCGAGTCCCTGAGAAAGGCCATGGCCACGATCGGGCTTTCCCACAGAGCTCTCATTGAGTGTAGATTGTGTTGTTGGCGTAAGTGGTTGTGTGAAATGCAGTCTTCTATGATGTGTTTAATGGTATGGGGTGCTGTGTTACATCCCGGGCAGGTGTCGACAACGGAGTCATCCAGTCTCTTCTGATAGCTCAGGAGAGCTGGATGGTGTCCGCATCTCAGTGGTGGGGTCTAGGACTATGTGACTGGAGTCTGTGGCAAGTTGATCTCCCCAGCGAGTCAGTTTCCTGAAGACATTTAACGGTATCCAGGGTGGTCTGATTCTTGTTTCCCAAGATTGAATTAGTGAGGGTGCTGGGGGAGAATTATGTTGGTGGATGGGGGTAGATAAGAGCTCAGTGTTTTGTAAGGCGGCTAGGTTGGTGGGGGGTCTTTCGGTACTGGCAAACGTGACAGGGCGTCTGCATTGGTGTGAAGTTTACCTGGATGATACTGTATTGTAAAATCGTAGTCCTCTAGTGTCTCCCTCCAGCGTACCAAGATGGCTGAGTTGGTTTCGCACCTACGCAACCATTGCAAAGATTGATGGTCGGTTATTATATCGAGTTTTGCGCCCAACACAAATGACCTGAAGTGGTTGAGTGCCCAAATGATCCCTAGGCACTCTCTCTTGGTGGCTGCATAATTCTGTTGGGCTTGGTTGAGTGTGGAGCTGGCATACGCTATCACATGTTCCTCTCCATCTCTTACTTGAGCTAAAACTGCACCAATGGTGTACAGAGATACGTCGGTATAAAGACGGAAAGGTTTATGGTAATCAGGGAAAGCGACAATAGGGGCTTGGATTAGCTTTTGTTTCAATGTGTTAAAAGCGAGGTCTCTTTCAGGTGTCCAGGTGAATGTGGTGTCCTTGTGGGTGAGTTGGTGGAGGGGTCTGGCTATTGCGGCAAAGTGTGGGATGAAACGTCTGTAGTATGTGGCTAAACCTAGAAAAGAACATACTCCTTTAACGGTGGTGGGTGGGGGTTGGTTTTGTATGGCTTGAAGTTTCTTTGGGTCTGGTGCAATACCATGTTCAGATATTACGTGGCCGAGGAAATCTACCTTATTTCGTGCAATCTCGCACTTTGAGGGTTTCAATTTCAACCCGGCGGCTCGGATTCTTTGAAGAACTTGTTTCAACCTGAGGAGGTGTTCTTCCCAGGTTTGTGAGTACACAATAATATCGTCTAGATACGCTAGGCAGGTTTCCCAGGTCAGGTCATGTAATATCGCTTCCATCAAACGGGAGAAAGTGGCGGGTCCGTTACAGAGGCCAAAAGGTAGGACGTTAAATTCGTAGTGGTGGCCACCACTAGTGGAAAATGCTGTTTTTTCTTGGTCCTCTGCCTTGATAGGCACTAGCCAATACCCTGCTTGCAAGTCGAGGGTATTGAACCATCTGGATCCGTATAGGGAGTCAAGGGAATCGTCTATCCTGGGTAATGGCGTAGCATCCTTAATGGTTACGTCATTCAATCTCCTGTAATCGACGCAAAAACGGGTTGACCCATCTTTCTTTTTTACTAGGACAACAGGGGAAGACCAGGGGCTGATGGACAGGGTAGCAATTCCGGCCTCTAACATCTCTTGGACTTGGCGTTCCTCTTCCTGGCGTTGTATGGGATTTTTTCTACGGGATGGTTGTCTTATGGGGGGGCCTGTGGTGTTAATGATGTGTTGTTCCACATCGGTCTGTCCGATTTCAGTGGGTTGTTGGGCAAACATGTCACTGAACTCTAGCAATAGTTCGTACATGCTGTGTTTTTGGTGGTCGGATAATGTGTCAGGGAGAGGGGGCAATTTGAGGCTGGTAGGGGTGTCATTGGAATCTATGGGGAGGTCATAAAAAGTTTCGAGGTCTCCTATAATGAGGCCTTTTGGTAATGTCAGGGATTCTTCAGAGATATTTGCCACTAGAATGTGGTTGATGCGAGCGGAAATGATGGCGGGTTGTAAGAGGCAACGATTGGGGTTGGTGGATGTGGTAGTGGGGGAAAATATCATGTGAGTTTGGGGTATGGGTCGAAGGTTAACCCATTTTTATGGCGGGGGGGAATTTGACATTTATCTTGAACTACAGCTGGGCTAATGATGGTGGGGGATCGACTGGTGAGCAGGTGCTCGGTACGCATAAGGGGGGGGGGAATCACTTTGGTGGGGGTCACGCGTGAGGGGGGGATTAACGGTGCGTGTGGGAGGATCAGCGTGGTGAGGTGTGAGTGATTTAGAAAACGGAATTTGTTGGTGGGACTGCGGAGGGTTGGTGGGGGAAGAGTTAGGTATAGAACATGGGTTATTGGTGGAAGACTGATGTACTGATTTGTGGTTGTTAACAGGACGAATTTGGGGAGTTTTGTCGGTGGCAGTCACGGTTTGTTTAGAGGTTATATGGGATTGGTGGGTTTGTCTGTCATGAGAGGGCGAGTCAAGTGTGGGGTTTTGAAGTTTTCTAGGGGTGTGAATTGTGTGGGGGTGGAAGGGAGCTACTGACGGAAAACTGTCACAAGGGAAATTTTGTTGGTTGTGGAATAGCTGAGCATTTCTGGGGGCATGGGGAAACATTGTTGGGTACATAGGTCGGCATTTTCCCTGGAAACATGTGTACATAAATATTGGTAGAATGGTTTTTACATACATCAGAGTCTGCCCTGGAAACATGGGAGGATTGATCCTGGACAGAGTTAGGAGAAATGGGGGGTTACCGAGAGGGAGTTGCTTGGACTTGTCTTCTTTCGTTTGTTGAGGCATTTTTTCAACGAAATGAGTGATATTTTGAGAGAACTCGGGGCAAGGGGAGGGGTTAGGAGTTACCTTAGTGCTAGCTGCAACTTGGTAATCCTGACTCAGAGTTTGTTGAGGGTGGAGGTGTTTTTTCTTTTTGTGAATAGGTTTCTGCGTGATTGGTTTGTCAGAGGCTTTGGGTTGGATTTTTTTTTTTTAATGAGATCAGCCTCTGGCCGCAGTCAACCAGGGCCTGGAGTTTTTGAAGGAGGTCAAGTCCAAGGAAACCATCGTAATGTTTACAGTGGGAGGAAAATACTGTGAACGTGTGATAACAACGAGCATGGGGGGCAGGAGTAGTTACTGACAGGGGCAAAGTGTCTCCTAGGAGATTTAAGTAGGTATCAGCAGCTGAGATTAGTTCTGATTTGGTAGGTAACAAGGGGCCAAATAGTCGGTGGTGTTGATCATAATAAGACTTGAACAAACATGACTTGGCAGCTCCCGTGTCGATTAACAAGCGGACAGGAATGTCCTTGATTTTGGCCATGTAGTAAATGGGGGCAGTGCGATCAGTTATGGCGTCCCCCGCCGAGGCCATCGTGGGCGGGGGGTACTTTAAAAATCCTGGGAGTTGGTATCTACCTCCTCCAGGGTTTCCTCGGTATCGTCTGAGGTCATGATAGGGGCTATTTCTCCGGTGTGCATTTCCTCCATTTCTTCCTCTTGTCCCAACTCCTCTTCATTTACAGAAATGCGAGGAGTAAAGGAGCGAGGTTTGGCAGAGTCACGAATTTGATGGAGGGCACACTGAGCACTACAGGCAGGGAAATCATAGGGGTTGATAATTACTAATGTAGGGTTTTTACTTTGGTAGGTGTTGTAGGTTTTGTTCCGGTTGAAGATTCTGCGTAGCTGGGTAGGTTGGAACCGGGGCCTACTGGGTTGGGGCTTGCCGGAAGGGTAGGTCGGTCTGTTGTGGAAGGATGAGGATGGGTAGGCATTCTTGGAGTTGAAGGTTTGAGCCTTGGGGTTTTGGTGGTCGAGGTGCTGCGGGTGCGTGGGAAACCTCTTTATTACAGCGATTTGGGTGGGTGTTTCTGTGCGCACGGCCAAAATACGTCGGATCGTGATGAGATCTTTTTGATATCCGACGAAATCGTGCACACGGAAATGATCTTTTACTGCTGAGGGCAATATTGATACAAGGTTGACCAGAATCTGCTGCTCTTGCTGGACTCTGGTCAATGTGGGGAAAGACACTTTTATATGTTGGGCGATCTTATTCACTGTGGCATCTAGATCGCCTTCGAATTTAGTGTCTTGGATATGGGTGTGGGCCACGAAAACGCCCAACGAAGGCTTAATGGCTTCTATCACTATTGGGCGAAATTCGTCCCATGTGAGAGCAGGGTGCACTTGGTAGGTAACCAGGGAAACGGCTTTTCCCAGGTGCGTTAATGTCACGGCTATCTTTTCTGCGTCCGTGGTATAAACTAGGTCAAGTACGGGTTTCACTATGTCCATGAACGTTTCGATCTCGTAAGTTTCCCCCATGTGGGATGGGGATGTGAGAACGGTGCGCCCTGATGTTATCGTGTTCTGGCTGTTCCAAACTTGCAATGCAATGCAACCTTTTATCCGAATCAAGAACCACTGCTTCCGCCAATGTTATGCCCTGTTTTTCTACAGGATTAACTTGGGTAATGTGAGTTCTAACTGACTGGGTATAGAAGGCTGCATGCACAAAACAAGGTATGAGGAATGGAGAACACAAAATAAACACACGGTAACAAGACACACGATCACTTTTATTGAGGGACACACTTCTGTATGTTGTTTGATGATGATTAATCTGACGCATAAGAAGATATGAATATTCGTACAAGACAATTGATAGAATTTAACAAACTAGCATTAAGTGGATCTGGATGGAGCCTAGTCTCCCTCTTCCAACGTTCAGGTATTAATCTTCTGATCACTGGCTTTATTCACAAGTTTATATATTGGAGACCATAAATATTACTTCTAGATTCATATTCAATGTTATATTTATCACTAGTAGCTCTGGTGCACAAGGAGTAATTCATAGACTAGATTAGACACACGTATTTTAGAGCACGGGAATTCTAGTAACCTCAGGGGGGTACTGATCTAAGTTTTATATTCTTGTATCAGAAACACATAGAACGCAAATCAGTGGGCGAACATCAGATATCACTAGGGTTTGACGGTTATGTATTAATATCTGGATATATGAGTAATTACGAGAGTTAATATCGCCTGTTAATTAATAAACACTGATACGCTTAGCACTTCCTAATGGAATGGTCATATATGAATTATACTGGGACAAAGATATAGCCACTTCGTAGAAATATTAATAAGTGAGTCTCTACATAGCACTGTAACACTGTAGTACTGATAGATTGAATCTTGGGTCGTATTTGATTGGTCTGGTCCTGGTTATCTTGCGTCCGTGAGGTTGGGGACTAGCGACTGGTTCCGCGGCCGTCCAGATGGTCCATATGTAGAAGTTCTCAAGACGGATCTCTTGGCGATCGTTGCTGGCTACACTCTTATATCCCCACTGGTTTATGTGAAGGTTATAAGGTGCACGTAGATTTCTTTTACGTGGACAGATTCTTCTATCTCAATGTGCCAAGGAGTCTGCCGGCTCTGGAACTCAATTCTCAGGAACAAAACAAGGGCAGAGCTAGAGGTCAACTTAAGGGACCAGCCACTGGTTGGTTTCTATCTTTCAACTGATTTTACTGGGGGCTGGAGCTTGATTTATAGGTGTGGTTTTGGACCCTGTCAGCCATAGGGATCTCGAGTTTTGATGGACTTATTTGAGCTCTCAATTGATACGGGAACTAGGTCAGGGGGTGATTACTGTTGTGGCACATGGCTGTATGGAGCCTTCATAATGTAATATAAATGAGCCTTATAGTAAGAGGTACTATTTTGGCTATACTGCAAGTATTTAGGGGAGAAAGACTGGATCTACTTTGCGAGGAGGTTTGGGACAGCTGTGCTAGGAGCGTCTCTCTTAAATTGCTCAGTCTTCATTCTAGGGTATAGCTGAGGTGCTAATTTGGTTATCGGAGTATGCAAGAAAGGTTAATGGTTTATTGTGGGTTAATAGAGGTTAGTAAGGGTGTTAGTCATACATGGTTAGTTCATTGATAGGAAGAATTCCTGTGGTACCTGGCAATGACCCGGAAGTCAAAATAGGGGTCAGGTATACCTCCGCAGGAGTAGGGGTCTCCCTCCTCGGGTGGGTGAAAGGGGTAGGTGCGCGTCCCTTCTCTGTGATGGTCGT
The DNA here is from genome assembly GCA_032716605.1 of Paralithodes platypus. Taxonomy (NCBI): domain Eukaryota; kingdom Metazoa; phylum Arthropoda; class Malacostraca; order Decapoda; family Lithodidae; genus Paralithodes; species Paralithodes platypus. The sequence continues at coordinate 38,611,863 of CM064562.1, forward strand.
CGGGGCGGCTGTGGCTGGGGGCTTGCCATATCAAGGATTTGTAATAACCCTCTGTTTATGAGACAGATGTGGGTGTTCGTAATACCAAAACCGAAGGTGCCTTGATCAGCTGGTTTACTTGGTTAGGTTGTTAACCCGGGAACTGCGGGGAGACTCTTAAGAGTTCCCCCGGCGGACTGCGGGGAGACTCTTAAGAGTGAGTGAAAAAAAAATCAACTTTTGACATCGAAAAAAAAAAAAAAAAATTTTGGCCCCTGGGCCTTGCAAAATCTCAGTCCTCTACCTCCCCTCCTTCCCCACTTTCCTCCTCTCCTTCAGTTATCACCTATTTTCCCTGTTATTCCCTTATTCTGAGGAATATTTTCGTGCTAACATTAGAAATCCGGTTGGAGGGTGTGGTCATCACTGATAGCAAGCGAATGCAAGAGAGAGAGAGAGAGTATCGATCGACTGTGTCTCAGTGGCCTTGGGGGAAATTGGCGGGAAAGCAGCTTGCCTCACCCATACATTATACAACTCGCGGGCTATATCTCCGATTTTGACCATCCAAACGCTGTTTTCACTCGTTTTATTGTTGTTTCAAGTTAATACCTTTATAATCAACCCATAATAGGTGCATATGGATAAGTATTAATGCTATTAATGGCACAATGAATATTTTAGTGACGGAAACACCTCAAATACGTCAGCACAGGGGGACGTTTCCAATTACCCCCATGCGCACTTGTTAGGTTAATTGCATGGGTGGTTGGATGTGGTGGAGACTGGGTTGCTAACTCTACCACATTTATCTGGAAGTATGGCAATAGAAGTTAGTCACTGGTGAGGCGGCTAGCCTCGCACGGACGATCATTTGGTACAGGGTTGTGAATGGGTTGTGAGGGAATAGATGGCATGCAAAGGGTTAGTAAAGTTCTAATGGTGTTCCTTCCTACTGGGGGAAGGTAGGCTGGATAGGAGTATATATACAAAAGGTTTGAGAATGTTAGTAATGGAAAAGTTAAGGATATTCAGGGGGTATGCTGGAGAGGCTAGGTCGGAAGGGAGTTAAGGAGCGTGGGGGGTTAACGAGAGGGAGAGGGTTAAGGGGGGTTACGTGGAAGTTTGACCCTAAGGTCTCTGGGCGTAGGGGTGGCATTAGGCTACAGTTGGTATCGTAGCCTGGGGGTTAATGACAGGGAAGGTACGTTAGCCAAACACTACCGGGGGATGAGCAATAAGTGGTGGTATATGAGTCTGGAAATGATAGAATCATGTGGACTGTGGGCTGTGGGGAAGAGGAGGTTAACTGTAGGTGTGTGCTTGACTGTGGATAAAAGTAGAGAAAAACATGGTGTATTATTACTCGTCAATACGATGGTTATGGACACTGTTACTCTGACACTATTTCTTGCTGATTCTAGTTGTTCCTGGGAACTGCGTTTTCTATGACATATATACCAAAGAAAGCGGCAGTTCGTAGGGGTAGCTTCGGTATTGTTTCGTGGTGGAAAGGCGTCGAGACCATGGTAAAAGAGGGTTGTGTATACAATCTCTGGTTGGGGTAAGAATTAGAGTTACTGCATGGTGGCTAACATCTGCAGTCATTTCTGTCTAGGTCTTACAGGAATAATGGTTATATATACACTGGTGTACCCGTGGGTATCATAGTTTCTTATCAATTATGACATGGGGTTTTAACAGATTACTTCTCGGATGGAAGAACATACATAGATTTATGGGGGCGGTTGGTCTTCAGAAACTTAGTCTGGCAAGACGAGCTATTTTAGGGGGTTAACATATTACTTCTCGGAGGGAAGAACATACATAGATTTATGGGGGCGGTTGGTCTTCAGAAACTTAGTCTGGCAAGACAAGGTATTTTAGGGGGTTAACATATTACTTCTTGGATGGAAAAACATACATAGATTTAGGCCTGTCTGAACTGGTTGGCATTGGCTCAACCTAGGGACAGGGCATGGGTGTATTCAATTAAGATGTATTCATGTTCATCATCATGTAGGTAGAGGTGTAGGACACGAGGGGTAGTGTATACGCGAGGTGGGGGAAGGGTCAGTGGTTAGAAGTGATAGGCAGGTGTGGTTTGGAGCTGCTTAGCCCTGCGGGCTTCGGCCTGTCTTAACTGGTTGGCTTGGTCACCTGGTCCTTTCGTTCTGTGGGCCTTTCCTTCGGGTGTTTCTGTTCCCGTTTCTTGGTGGTGCTCGCTCGTGGCTTCCGTGGTGGGCTTCTCGTTCTGGGGCATTTTAGTATGCGCATAATTCGATATTTTTTTTCCGTCATATTCTTGGAAGGGTGGCAAAAGAAAAGGATAGGAAGAGATATTGAGGAAGGAAATAGAGGCACAGATGGAGAGAGTGGGTTAGTTGCATTATGAACAACTGGATGGCTCAACACTTGCATCACGTGATGTATCATATGTTATAATACTGTACCTAGTTATGACTTAGTTTGGAGTATTAATGGCGCTAGAATTACCATGTCTGCAATTGACCACTTGCAAGTTTTTGGCTATAAGGAAGCTGGAGCCATAAACATCGATATTAAACAGAAATACTGTACAATAATAATGTACCGGCAGGTATCTAATGGATAAATAGTATGTTGAATTGGGTTTTATGTATTTTTATAAGCACTACAATCGCAATTTAGGTGATAGTTTTGTTAATTATCGATGTCCACGGCTCCATCTTCCTTATAGACCAAAACTCGCAAGTGGTTAATTAGGATATGACTTGTTATATGGAGATGAGACAATGTAAGTGGTTTGAGTATCTAGCCCCCTGGTCATGTCTCGGCATCTGTACATAAGTAAGGGGAGACGGACCCTTTTTCTGGACCGGCCCCTTCTCCCTAATGTTTAGCCCCACTAGTTTTGAGATTTTAATACGTTGGTTGCATTAGTTTGGGGATTTTATGACCTTGCACTCCATTTCTTTGTCAATATTAGGACCCTTCGTGCCATTTAGGGGTCGATTTTTTCCTGACGAGCGATAGCGAGCCTGTAATTTTAGGAGGAATCGGCCTTTGGCTGGGATATTTTTCTACCATAAATGTACAAATCTATCTTGAAGGGTTTTTTTTTTCTAAGCTTGATGGAGGTCTAGGGAGGAAACTAAAAAGATATATGAATAAATGAATTAGACCAAACAAACAGCCACTGTCCCCTTAATGCGATTCAGAGGCATAATTATCTACTGTATTGCCTGACGCCTTACTCCCCTTTTATGAGGGTGGCCATACACAAAGCGCCCCCAAGCGGACCTGTCCCCTCTGAGAAGGACAACCCGTGCCAGTTTATTTTAGGACTTGCAGGATTGATGTGTGTAAATTTGTCTTTTGTTTTTGTGTGTTCATTGTTTTCTGTTGTGTTTTTTGTTGTCCCTATTGAGCCGAACCAGTAAGTTATGCTGCACAATACCGTCTGGGCTCCCTTAAGTTATAATACCGTCTGGGCTCCCTTAAGTTATAATACCGTCTGGGCTCCCTTAAGTTATAATACCATCTGGGCTCCCTTAAGTTATAATACCGTCTGGGCTCCCTTAAGTTATAATACCGTCTGGGCTCCCTTAAGTTATAATACCGTCTGGGCTCCCTTAAGTTATAATACCGTCTGGGCTCCCTTAAGTTATAATACCGTCTGGGCTCCCTTAAGTTATAATACCGTCTGGGCTCCCTTAAGTTATACCGTCTGGGCTCCCTTAAGTTATAATACCGTCTGGGCTCCCTTAAGTTATAATACCGTCTGGGCTCCCTTAAGTTATAATACCGTCTGGGCTCCCTTAAGTTATAATACCGTCTGGGCTCCCTTAAGTTATAATACCGTCTGGGCTCCCTTAAGTTATAATACCGTCTGGGCTCCCTTAAGTTATAATACCGTCTGGGCTCCCTTAAGTTATAATACCGTCTGGGCTCCCTTAAGTTATAATACCGTCTGGGCTCCCTTAAGTTATAATACCGTCTGGGCTCCCTTAAGTTATAATACCGTCTGGGCTCCCTTAAGTTATAATACCGTCTGGGCTCCCTTAAGTTATAATACCGTCTGGGCTCCCTTAAGTTATAATACCGTCTGGGCTCCCTTAAGTTATAATACCATCTGGGCTCCCTTAAGTTATAATACACAGTTATGACTTGTTTTTGAGTAATAATGACGCTAGAATTACGATGTCATAAGTTGCCGTAAATGTTTTGTTTTGTTGTGGGTTTTTCTGCCACTACTATAACCTGTTCCAAAAGGTAGGCCAGAAATCATGAACCCGAGCCTCTGTAACTCAAAAAGGGCTAGAGCAAATGGGCTGTACATTTCCACGCCTATTTCCTGGCTGACCCTTCCCAAATGTCCTTATTACAGAATGGACGTAGATTCATTGGAGAGAGTACAACGTAGAATGCCAAAAATTATCCATAATATTAGAAATCTTCCATATGAAGAAAGGTTGAAGAAATTAGGCTTACATTCGTTAGAGAGACGCAGAGTTAGAGGGGATTGATGAGAAAGGTTGAGGCGCATGGAATAGGTGGGGCGTTGTTAGGATGGATTAGGTCACGGCTAATTGGTCGGCATAAATGGTACCAAGTCAGAATGGGGAGCAGTCAAAAGTGGTGTCCCCCAGGGATCTATATTAGGTCCTCTGTTGTTTGTTATATACATAAATGACCTTGCTTTAGGGATAACTAGTAGGATAAGTAAATTTGCAGACGATAACAAAATAGGAAGAAAATTTGATTCAGATAGAGATATGGAGTACCTATAGATATACAGTGCCTCCAAAGGGATCTAGATACCTTACACGAATGGTCAGTAAATTGGCAGATGAAGTTTAACATTGACAAACAAATGCAAGGTATTAAAGATAGGGAAGATGCATACAAATGTTAAATATAAACTAGCTAATATGGAATTAGAAAACTCAGACTGTGAGAGAGATCTAGGTGTGTTTGTTAGCAATGATTTGAAGCCTAGAAAACAGTGTACAGTATTGTGGAGATACTCGTAGAGACAGATTGAGGAATGAATTAAAGAGATACGTAGGAAAGTGGGGCAGCAGGAACATTTGTCGGCCAGAGTGCACAGAAGGGTGCTGAGCTGGTATGGTCATATTCAACGAATAAATGATGAAAGGCTTACAAAGAGAATATGTGAGTCGGATACAAGGAGAGATAGAGGGGCCAGAAGACCCCCATTGAGATGGAGAGATTGTGTAAGACAAGCTTTGCATGATAGAGGAATTACTATAGATCAGGCAAGGGAAGTAGTAATAAACAGGAATGAATGGAGAATGCTGTGAACTACATGATAGCAAGCTGGGTATTATTTAATTTCTTTTTATTTTATGTAGCCTATGTACAGTAGCCTATGTATATTTATGTTACTGTAAGGTATATATGGACCCCAGTATGGTCCCCTCTGTACTGTGTGAGTCTGAAATAAAGTATTATTATTATTATTAATATATGAGTAAACACGTGGTCATTTGGGGGAAGGGGTTGGGCGCAAGTTGGACTAGATAAAGAGTCCATCAGGTGCCTGGCCCGGGGAGACGGTTGTTGTTGTTGTTGTTGTTGTTCCCCAAGCTGCCTGGCCAAACAGCCCCAAGGCCCCGAGCAAGACCAAGGCCATAACCGAGCGCCCCCACAGAACCCTCCCAGCCGACCACAATAAAGCATGGGTGACCGAAGCCACTCCATGGCGGGGAGCTGAGGAGGGCGACAGAAATGCCTGGGAAACCAAAGCCCCACCCAGGGCCCTGTGCCCCTCAGCAATTATGAAGAGAAAGCTGAGGGGCAGACGGTTTATATGAAGGGTGCGCCTGGAAGTGTGGTGAGCGGGCTTGTGGTGGTAGGGCTTCGCTGCATGTCTGCCTGCTGAGATCGGAACCTCCGGGTGGTCGGGGGCCGGGGGAGTGCTGGAGGTGACCCTGGTATCTGGGTCTTCTCCTGGATGACCTATAGACTTGTTTTGTTTTGTGTCTTCATTTTTTTTCTGTTATGTTGTCCCTATTCAGGCTCTTTTTTTAGTTGCCCCCCCCCCCCACCCCCTAAAAAAGGGAAAAGGAAAAGTGGGGATTGGGCTGAGTATATACATATATTATTAATTATTATTATTTTGTTGTCATTTTTTTGCCCCCTATAATTAAAACTAAAATAAATCCTTCCAAGACCCCCATAAACAAATTAAAATAAGAATATATATATCTCCCCAGGCCCGCTTCAAGCTATTTATGTAGGCTACATAATATTTTTTATAGAAAAATGTCTCGGCCAGAGGATGATTTCTCCTAACATGCAGGCTCGCTATCGCTCGCCCAGACAAAATACGATACCAGAACTTTGTAGGCTATGACATACTTCTCCTTGGAATTAATATGTTGGCCTTATTAAACCCTTGAAGATTTTGACGCGTGTATACAGTTTATTATGGCTATCATTTGACAATCTTATACAGCTTAGGAAGGATCTGTGAGAGTTAAAAGGGTAAGGATTAACTCTATCAACCCTCTGTCGACTTTCATATACCCTTCCTAATGTGAATAAACTTGTTTCATAATATTCAGAATAATTTATCAAAATACGTCATAATCCTCAAAGGGTTAATTAATAATAGTAAGATATCCCATTCATCAAACTAAAAAGTAAAATAAGATATCAGTTATATATTAAATGTAGATAAAATAAAATATAAATTGGATCCTTTCAAATAATTAAATCTTAAAATAAAGAGTTTTCTGTTATGAAGAATATCGACTTATCCTCATCTGACTTAACCTCATCATTCTCATTATCGGACTGACTCATCCTCGTCATCAGACTCACTCTCCTCATCATCAGGCTCGCTCTCATCATCAGACTTACTCTCATCATCAGACTCGCTCTCCTCATCATCAGACTCGCTCTCCTCATCATCAGACTCGCTCTCCTCATCATCGGACTCGCTCTCCTCACAGACACTCTCCTCATCATCAGGGAGTGACCGTGGAAGGCCCAAAAGAGAGGGCAGGATGGTGTTCAGCTTAACGATGACTTCAGTGAGGGATGGACGGTCTTTCTGTTCGTACTCTACCATGTCGGCAACAAGTTCCTGAAGACCCTCTGGCCAAGCCTGCACCCATCCAGCCTTGATCTGCTTCTTTACCGACAGTTCAATCATCATACCAAGACCAAAAATGTCACTGGCAATAGAAGCCCCCCCTGTTGAAGAAAACTTCGGGTGCGTACCACGGATAGAGCATATAATCAGTGGTGTCGCAATCCCCAATATTTGTCATTTGTTCCCCGAGAGTCCCCATTCCAAAGTCAATGAGAGAGGCTTTAACATTCCCCAGGCCAGCCATAGGAACCTTGACGAACACATTATTTGCCTTCAAATCATGATGCAGAACCCCTGCAGCGTGTACCTGCTGTAGGCTGTGTGCCACTGCCAAGAAAACTTCCACCAACCCTCGTGCAGTAAGTTGGCCATGCACTTTATCTAGGGTCATGCCCTCGACACAGGACAATAATAGGCAAGGGCGATCAGAGCAGTTAGCCAACAAGACTGGGGAGCCACCAGCACCCTGTAGATGGTCTAGCAATAAGGCCTCATGCCAAAAGCTCTGTGCTGTTTCCTGGTTAATATCATTGCCCCTCTTGAATACCGCCTTTTGACCCTTGTACTTAAGCAGAAAGGTTTTGCAAGTCGCTCCAGAGCTGAGAGAACATTTATCTGCAAGATGTGGCTTGAGCCACAAGTTTGGCTTGGTAGTTGATCTGGCTGGATGAACTTGAGAGCGGGAGCCTTTCCGGGTCCATCAATGAAGCAATCTAGACTGGCAAGGACATGTGCCAAGTGAGGCCTTCGGCAGTTGCTGTACTTTGGATGGTTGTCCATCCATCGGCCGAGCTTTATCAGTTCAATAGGACAATGAGGCACCAAAGACTTAAGCATCAAAACCTTCCATGTGTTGAAGAAGAACCTCGACCAAGTGCCTTGATATCAACATCAGCACGAGAAACTAGTTGGCTGACCTGGTCATCAATAGTTTGAACTGCAAAGTGTCCCGCTCGATGTAGTTCGATCTTTCGCTGCACTGTTGCCCGTAGTTTGTTCACCCCCTCCCTCACCAGACACACCTTGGTGGTCATTTTGTGATGTTTTGTATATAAGCATAGACCACAGTAGATGTACTGTAGTCTATGCTACAAGGAATAATCACAATTCACAAACTACGAATAGATGCTTTTTTTTTTTTTTTTTTTTTTCTATGTGATTGAGGGAGGCAAAAGGCATAACTGCCTATAGCGAGTGCCTCCCCCATAGTTGAAAGAGTGACAGGGCCAAAATCAAGGGACGTTCGAGCCAAAATGCCTGGACACACGGAGTTTGAAGCAATTTAAGTCATAGGAAGAGGGAAAGACTGATTCTGGGAGAGAGTTCCAGAGCTCAGATGTTGAGTAGAAGAAAGTTTGAGAGTAACGTTTCACTCTTGGGTTGGAGAGTTGCACAGAGTAGGGGTGGGATTGAGTTGCAAGACGGGTACCACGTGCCCTACGTAAAGGAGGTGGTATGCACTGGGATAGCTCTGAGGAACACTGATTATTATAGTAGCGATAGAATAGCGAGAGAGATGCAACATTGCGGCGGAGAGAGAGAGCTTGGGAGAACAAACTAGCAAACTTCTTGTCACTTGTAGCAACCTGAGCGATCTAACCGCTTGATTCTAACCATCGCGCGCATCTAAGAATTAAAATATCGAGATGCTCTATTTTTGTTTCTGTAGCTGTATTTTTTCATAAAAATAGCTATTTAATCCACTAATAATTTGAATATCAATAGGAATGGTTGGAATATAAAATAAAATTATACTGTATAAGTATTTTTGGTAAGAATTTTTTAGTTAGCGTTTAAATATATTCGTTTTCTCTTAATCATGTAAGACAGAAAATTAACATTATATGGCTAACTTTAATAAACTTTTGATAAGCTCGCAAAACCGATCACAACGTATATATGCACAATTATATACTTAGGGTCTACACATTTTCACTCATTCAAACTCTCAAATACACACTTAGTTGCGACAACGTTCCCCATAATGTGGCTTGTAGCCTACTGAAGGCTGCCCGGATGAAACTTTGACCAGTTTATCAAACTTTTAGGTCCTCAGCCAAATTTGATAACATCTTTGGCCATCTCTGCCCACCTTAACTCACAGAAACTCACAGCTGAATCCTGGAAGAGGCTATTAAGCCTGTGACTCCAGCTCGGTGTTGATGCCCCATTGCAAGATACATACTTGGCTGGGCCAGTCGATTGTGTTCATTTGTTGCAACCGAGTTCTGACTTGGTTGGCAATGGTGCGGTGACTCCTCTAGCATATATAATTTCCTTGGGGCCAGTAAGGTGAAGAATGACTAATTTTGAAACCGAACATTTGGGAGATTTGGGTCCAGACGTGTCCGGTGAACTCGGTGCAGGGTCGACCGACTGACATCTGTCACAATGTCTCGCTGTAAAGTCGGTAAAAATAGGTTATCCTAAACAGAACCAGATGCGGAAATAACTTGAGCCGACCAGGCCAAGTGAGATATCTTTCTTGGTCTAACTGGTAGAGTGTCTGCCTCATAGTCTCAGAGTCCCTGGTTCAATCCCAGCCCATGGCATATTTTCGGGAGGCTATTTCAGCATCTACCGATCGAAATTTAGGTGTGTTGGTAATATTGTTAAGATGGTTGAGAGTAAGATCGGAGCTCCATAAATCCTCTTTCGGGTATGGTGTAAAAACCTATTCCTATAGGGCAAGGGAGGGGATAGGAGAGAACAGGGAGTGTAGTGAGACTCGCAAACAAAGCTTTGGTTGTGGAGTTGCCAGCGCTCCAGCGAGCTGCTAACTGGGCCGTTAGTTGTGTGTGTGTAGCACAAGGTAATAATAATAATAATAATAATAGTTCTTAAAGCTAGCGCATGCTAAGCTAGCTAAGGATAGCTCAATAAGGCCGATTAGGCGTATTTCCATTGGGGTCCTGTACTACTATCCCATCCCTTTGCTCATGAGGGATGGTAACGACTCAGTGCTTGTGAAAAATCTTTAATGCGCCGAGCGTGGGCGCGAACCCGGGCCTTCTGGGTGGAAGTCCGAGACGCTAGTCACTACACCAAGCGAGCCGCTAAGGTGCGTGGTAGCACGTACTGCTCAGTTGGCTGACTCACCACTCCCGATCGTCTCTCTGACGGACTCACGGTCGTTTCGGCTCAGGTTTGTTCGGAGCCTTCGCTTCCCGGACGGTGAAGTAGTGTAAAGTCAGTATAAATAGGTTAGCCTGAACAGAACCAGGTGCGGAAATAACTTGAGCTGACCAGGCCAAGTGAGATATCTTTCTAGGTCTAACTGGTAGAGTATCTGCCTCATAGCCTAAGGGTCCCGGATTCAATCCCAGCCCATGGCATATTTTCGGGAGGCTATTTCAGCATCTAACGAAGTTTAGGTGTGTTGGTAAAATTGTTAAGATGGTTGAGAGTAAGATCGGAGCTCCATAAATCCTCTTTCGGGTATGGTGTAAAAACCTATTCCTATATCACCACCTGTCGAACTTTGTCCCTTGTGACTGCAGGGTCAACCTTCCTTGCCACAAACAGCGTCCTGTCGACTCCCATGTGGTGCATTTGATGTAGCTCCTTTACACTTGGTGCTCCCATGCAACACACCATAGCTCCCTCCTTTGTCTCCTCTGGCACCCCAAGCCATGCCTTCTTTACCCTGGTTAGAACATCTGCCTTGTTCTTCTCTGATGTCACAAAAAATATACACAACTTCAGACAATACACATCTTTCAACTCCCTCAAGATTCCCAGACGATGCTTCACAATAATTTCTGAGGCTCCCTTTGTTCGAACTCTTTTGTCTGCAGTCACCACTGATTTCAGCCAACCAAACACTGTAGCAGAATCAGTTCAAACCTCGATCTCTCGCAAACCCCACTTCAAGGCCAAATTTATACCTTTCAACACCGCATCCAACTCGGCCACGTTGATATGACTGTAATCTATGACATATCTTGCATCATCGTGACTGTCTCCTTTCCATTCTTGTCTTCCCATCTTACACCTTCCGCTCTCCTCTTAACGTACTTACATGCTACCCGAAGCCATCCTGCAATGGGGTAGTGGCCCACCAGCCTTCCACACACTGATAATAGCTCTCTCCTACTCCAATTCTCCCTAACTTCCGGAATCTCATTACCTCTCTGGAATACTAACTCGCCTGTTCTATCTCTCTCTAATCTCAAGCCCAACGCCGCACCCCTTTCCAACGGCTGCGGCTCCTTTGTGGCCAATTCAAACCTAATCAAGTGCTCTACAACCTCGGCTGCTGTCACCACAGTCTCATTCAATAGTATATCGTCAATGTATGAATTTGTGGCAGCCTCCCTCCATCTCCTGCCTTTTCCCCAGCACTGTCTTGAGTATCCTCGCCATGATTCTCGGTGCCGAATTCAACCTGAAATCCAGCCTCGTCAAGCAATACGTCTTCCCCTTATATCTCGCCAGCTGGTATTTCCAGAGCTTCTCTGTCACATGAATTTGTAAATAAGCTGACTTCAAGTCCACAATGGTCGAGGCCCCACCCATATGCCTCCATTCCCTGAGTGTCTTGCCGCACACATCCGTGACGTTATTTCCTGTGTGACTTATCACGTGGGTTCACGAAAATCGAATACAGGCCGTACCTTGTTTTTCGTCGGCTGAACCACCGCCATCAACGGCAACACTCCACTCTCCACTTCCTCCCCTCACGGCACCAGAATGCCCTCATCAATCCACCTCTCCACCTCCTTGTCAAAATCTTCTCTCACTCCCTCTTTCATAGCATGTTCGTAACAACCAACTTTGTTCTTCAAAACTGGCAACTCCTCTTTCAAAAAACACTCGACTACCCACTTCTTACCATCGAATACCGCAACAAAATCCTTATCCTCAATCTTGCATGTGTTTACTGAAGAACCAGAAGGTGCATTACCGGTACATGAGCCCAACATTGTTATGAGTAATGTCCCTGAGCTAATTTTCTTTGCCTTTACTGATCTGGAAGTAAAGACAATTATTGATAAAATGAAGCAGGATAAATCTCCAGGCGAGATAATTCCCCTCCATATACCTTCTATCACTCCTCCACATATGTCAAACCCCCCCCCTTCCCCTCCTTCCCCCCACCCCTTTAATTATCACCTATATTTCCTCTAATCCCCTTATTTATCGGTTTATTTTCCGCTGCAATATCTCCCACCCGGTTTCAAGGTTATCTGGGACGCATACAGAGATCGTGGCAAGAGAAAGACTTCACTAGCGAGACATCAGTCAGGCTTCAGGCCTTGAAAGGGGAGGGTGTAGGTCTCGCACGCCTCTCACCTCATGACTGGACGATGACGATCGGCAATAATTCGTCTTTTTCACCCCCCAAATACTATTCCCACTTGTTTTATTGTTGTTACATGTTAATATCTTCATATTAAACGTAAAATAGACCATATGAATAAGTAATAACGATATTTATCATAAAATAACGAAATTCGTCGGGATTTACCCATAATACCTTCGCCCAGCAAAACGTTTTCAATACCATAGGCTCGCCATTTTCAGGTTACAGGAGTTTGTAGGGGAGAGCACTGGGAGAACGATTTTTAGCACTGGATTGAAGTTATGTCGAAGGTGGTATAAGGTTCAGAGTTACACTTCTATGACAGGAATTTGCGGCACTTAGTTCCCTCTTGCACTCAAGGGCTTGGTTCTGGCCCGAATAACTTTAATATTCGTTTGGCTATGTTACTCCTCCTTCTCGGTTTCTTGCTCGTCCTCCTATACTCGCTCACGCTAGAACTGGGGGATATAGTTAAAGTTTCCCCTTCTAAAGGACTGACCAACGTCTTTCCAGGAGTATAGGAGGTAAGTTAGTTTGCTTAGTGGTGACTAGTGAATTATCACGCAACTGTTGAACTTCGTCGTTAGCAGCAGACAAAGTTGAACAAGAGCGAGATAATTTTGCAAGTCTGGGGGTGTGCCTTTTACATGCACTGTGTTGAGGAATAACTCTGGCCTGAGTGGTTTTGGGTTGATTCACTCTCTCAACACTAAGTCCCTTAAAAGGTATTACAGACCTTGGGGGGTTGCAATAGCTCTTGGACTTATCAGTTACTTCTAATTTGTCAAATAGGTCAATTTCCCACCTGGCATAATAACCTAGTTGGTTCGACTATCCTCTACCTTCAACACAATAATTGAGTGGTGTCGGATGCCTAAATTGACTATTACGACAAGCTTCAGAGTTTGTAACTATCCTTTCTTCCCTAGGATTACTTGTCAAGGATCCAAAAATAGGATGCAAGCCAGCAGGCTGAATGCTTGCCAATGGGTTGGTCAGCGTGAGTAGTGTCTCTTCTTTCTAAGGTGTCCTGTGCATGGGCTTCCCGGACATCAAGGGCACGCTAGGTCGTCTGATTTATTTTGCAGTTGCGGGGAAAGACGCACTGGTTGCAGCTGGTACTTCTGGTAGGTTGAATAGTTGTGCAGGCGGCGTAACTGGGTTGGTGTCTGGGAAAGGTGAGGGCTGGTAGATATTAGGGGTAGAAGTGGGTTGCACTTTCCCGAAGTCAGGCAGTTATTTCTACTTCGTTGATTTGGAAGATTAAGCGTTGCAGCTGTTGCTGGGTATTTTTCCCGATGCAGGCCATAGGGCCATTAATGTATTTGATGTTTGGTTGTAGTTTTGCTTGTCTGGGCTGGCCAGGTTGAAGGGGAAGCATGGACTCGTCTGAGGTGGCTAGTTCCACGTGGGTGCCACTCATTCGTCTTTTTAGGGATGATAATAAGCGTTCGTATCAAGGCAAACAGGATTCTCGGGTTCATCTCTAGGATTGTGAGTAACAGAACTGCTGATGTTATCTTAAAACTTTACTTGTCATTAGTGAGACCCCATATGGATTATGCTGTTCAATTTTGGTGTCCTTATTACAGAATAGACATAGATTCATTGGAGAGAGTACAACGTAGAATGACAAAAATTATCCTCACTATTAGAAATCTTTCGTATGAAGAAAGGTTGAAGAAATTAGGCATATATTCGTTAAGAGAGACGCAGAGTTAGAGGGGATATGATAGAGGTGTTCAAGTGGGTTAGTGGGATTAATAAAGGGGGACATGAAAAATGTACTAAAGCTCAGTGATAACAAAAGAACTCGAACAAATGGTTTCAAATTAGATAAATTTCGTTTCAGAAACGATATAGGCAAATATTGGTTTGCAAACCGAGTTGTAGATAGGTGGAATAGGCTACCAAGTGCTATAGAGGGATCAAGAACGATAGGGAGCTTTAAGATAAAATTAGATAGGCATATGGACGAGATGGGTTGGGTGTGAGGGGGATCTGTCAGGTGTGGGCCAATCGACGCTCTGCAGACCCCGTTTTCTGACCCCTGACCGTTTTGGTGAGGTCAGTCCTAATGGTGTTAGTGAGCTGGGCTTATAATTAGGCCTTATAATTAGGGTTAGGTGTGAGAGGGATCTGCCTTGTGTGAGCCAATTGGCTTTCTATGTCTCCCATTTTCTTATGTTCTTATGTACTCATTTGGAACAGAATTTAGGAAGTCTGGGCTGGCTTCAGCTAAACTCAGTCACTTAACTAGTAACTTTATTATACCAGGATTTTTACTGGGTTGTAATTGGTATATACTGTAGGTGAGTTCTATCTCAACTTGGTAAGGAATGAAAATACACTTAGAACATATGGGCAAGCATGCAGAGGAAAGAGGTAACACAATGGTACATTTAAGTATTCTTATTGGTGATAAGATATTATACAATGGCATACAAAGATATTTACACAATACAATGGATAATGGTACAATAGGTTTACAGCACGACGAGGGGCCTCAGGCGTCTTGACGACAGCTTGAAGTGGTGGAAGACGAACCCGACTTTCTAGATTATCTGGTGGTCTCAAAGAGTGACGAGTCAGTAGTTGTCTAGGCAAAGATGTGAATGACTGGTTTTACGCGTATATTGGGGTGTGTGTGTGGGACTGAAGGAGCGGTATTACACGGTGTGAGTTTGTAGGACTCACACCCAGTAAGACTGTCTTTCAGGGATAGAGTATGTGGTTTGTTTTTCGTCAAAAAGAGAGACTAGCCAAGGAGAAGGGAGGTCGCGAGTGCTTCCTCGGTTCAAAGCTAAGCTCGTCTGGTTTCACCTATCACTGATGGCTTCTTTTCCTGTTGTGTGACGTTGCCTCGGTTTGGTGGATGTCCTCCTCAGATGTCCACAGGAATGTCCCAGCTTGTAACTCTGGAAGGTGGGCTGGGAAGGTCCAGGGGCGATACTTCCAACTCCGGCCAGTCAGAAATACAGTCTCAACTAAGAAACTAAGTTAGGGTAATATGCCAATGCTTTTTACCCGTTCCTTGGCGGGTGCCCAACCCCGAATGGCGGGTGCCCAACCCCGAAAAGGGTTGAAATAGGGGAGCTATCCCCCCGCCAAAGGCGGCTTTCTAGGGCCTTTCCTAGCTGATGCTGAGCGGATTGGGTTCTAGTCATGTGGTGATGGGCTGGTCTATCAGTGAGAACTGAGCGATCTCTGCCATACCCATAGCTTACTCTGACTGTTCCTTTTACTTATATATTTTCTAGATCTCAAGTGACGGCGTCTCTTGCGTGGATTGACCTCCTAATCTACCAAGATTGGAAGCCAAAGCGTCACATCTTTCCTTTGCCCCTCATCTTTCTCTTCATAATTGCTGAGGGGCACAGGGCCCTGGGTGGGGCTTTGGTTTCCCGGGCATTTCCGCACCCTCCTCAGCTCCCCGCCATGGAGTGGCTTCGGTCACCCAGGCTTTATTGTGGTCGGCAGGGAGGGTTCTGTGGGGGCGCTCGGTTATGGCCTTGGCCTTGCTTGGGGCCTTGGGGCTGTTCGGCCAGACAGCCTGAGAACAGCAACAACAACAACAACCCGTTCCTTAGTTCCAAGACTGGAGGGTAAGTCTTAATAGAGCTGCAGTTGGTCTAAGGAGAACTCTCTGAGAAGGAGATATCTAGGGAACATCTATCAAGAGAGATACCAAGATGGGTCTCCAGAAATAGCAATTCCGTGGGCAGAGTTGGAGTTAAGCTAACTAGAGGTTTCGTTAATATTGTCAGGTAATGTGCCAGTGCTTTTTGCCTTGGAAAAAAATAACTTATGCCGAGTATAGGTAACCTACTCTGACCATAGGGTCGGTTTCAGAACCTTACAACTCAGGATCTACAACTGAATATTTTCTCCGGGGTAACACCTCTCAAGGAAATTATTAAGAAGTAATTCCACTGTTATTGTAATGAGGGCTTGTTCAATAGCAGTAGCTCCGGTCCCTACTGTCGATATTTTGCCAGTTGGGCTAGAGAATGTTGATGGTAGACCCGTGTCTTGGCATCTGTTGTCCCGTGAATAGGCAGCTACTCATATTCGCCCAATCTGTCTTAGTCAAATTCTGTTGAGGCACTGTTAGATCGCTCTGCATTGTCTCCTGCGGTCCTTCCGGGAGCAAGAGGGGTGCGAGGGAATAGGGTACCTGCCCAGGTACCTGGAGTCGACTCCCTCGGTGCGTGCACTACTCAGGTGAGATGGTTCTGCGGAAGAAAGGCGCTGGCGGCTGAGGTGTTTTGGTTGCTTCTTGTCCGGAATGGTTGGCGGGAATTGTAATTTCCTCGCTGCCTTCTTCCGTGTTGTGGTGTTTGTTGTTGTTGGTGGGGCTTCCCGAATGGTGGCAATTCGGATGTTGTCCCTTATGTTGTTGGTGGTTGTGTCGGCTTTGTATTGCTTATGTTTCCTCCGTGTTGGTCTTGCAGTATCTTGATTCTCTTGGTTGTCCCTCCTTCGGGCTACTTTTTTTTGATGGTACACTATGATAGGAGAATCTGGATTTTCTCCTATCATACTTTTATTACTAAAAAGAATATTATGTTTGATTAAATCACTCAATATTTATTCATTCATTACCAGTTTACGCCATTAGGCAACATGTTGACTATAGTACAAGACAAATCCTGTCACAACGCTGCCCCACCATGTGAACACTATGGTCGACTCTGGCGTGGTGCCAAAGCAGTGCGCAGGGAAGACTACTCGAGTCCCCTGTGGCACCTATTCGCGCCCCACCAGCCTAGGCAGTGTCATACCAAGACAGTGCCAATAACAAGGCTTTAGTATATATTAATGGTTGTTGGTCCACAAATCTACCACCAACCCCCCTATTAGTTGCCTTGTACGACACCACGCAGTAGGATGCGTGGGGCATATTCTTATTTTCCTCCACCATAGCACTATGCCAACATCAGCCAAAGTGATGACATGATGGGGCGGTGTTGTGACGGGACTTTATTGTATTATATTCCAACTGCAGAAAGGACCACGTTTGAGCTGCTATAAGGTATGCAATGGTAAACGACGTTAAACCATTGTATGTATGTATAGATGAAGGTCCCCTTACCCCCTGGAGGGTAGACATAAAGTTATAAGTTAAGTATAAGAAACAACAGATAACTTTATTTCCATATATATATATTAACATTTGCCACTGGGTTTGACAATGATTTACAACTAGACAAGGCACTTAGTGAACAGAACTCACTTCACTTAACATATGGACGTGGATTTAGTGTGACAGTGATTAATTTATTGAGCATTTCTCTACACCTTTTAAGACTACAGTAGATACATTTGTGAATAAAACTCCACACTAAAATGATCAATATTAAGATAGATAGTGAATATAATTTCACACTAATTTCAGACATTTGTCGTTGTTTATTTGTCTATATGTATGAAAGATACAAAAAGCAAAGCTGCCTGCAACAAGTGTTTCCCCCAAAGTTAAAAGAGTGACAGGGAGCCAGATTCAAGGTACGTTAGAGTCAAAATGTTTAGACACAAGGAGCTTGCAGTAGTCTAAGTCACAGTATTAGGGAAAGATAGATTGGGGAAGAGAGTTGCAGAGTTTACTTGTCGAGTTGAAGAAAGGCTAGGAAAATCGGTTCACTCTGGCACAAAAGGTCTTAAATTCTCAAAACTAATGGGGCTAAGCATTAAGGAGAAGGGGGTCCAGAAAAAAACCTCCTCTTAAGATAGATTGTAGTAGTTTATGATAGTCCCGGATAGTGTTGATAATAGTGTTATCATTACCAGGTGACTAGTTTGGTTATCATAGTAGTGGTAGTTTATGATAGTCCAGGATAGTGTTGATAATAGTCATATATAGTACGGTTTGTTTTCCTATGTGCATGAAGAAGACAAAAGTCAAAGCTGCCTGTAACAAGTCCCCCCCCCCCCCCCACCAGGATTTAAAGAGTGGTAAAGAGCCAAAATCAAGGTACATAAGAGGTAATTTAGGTGTGTGGTAAAGCAGTGTAGTAAAATGAATAAGAGGAAGAGGTGTTTGTGAGAGTTAGCTGGATTACTATGTGTGTTATTACGAGGTGACTAGTTTGCCAGCTATGATAGACAGTAGTAGTTTGCGATAGTCCCCCATAGTATTGATATTAGTGGTGTCATTACGAGGAGACTAGTTTGCCAGCTATGATAGACAGTAGTAGTTTGCGATAGTCCCCCATAGTATAGATATTAGTGGTGTCATTACGAGGAGACTAGTTTGCCAGCTATGATAGACAGTAGTAGTTTGCGATAGTCCCCCATAGTATTGATATTAGTGGTGTCATTACAAGGAGACTCGTTTGCCAGCTATGATAGACAGTAGTAGTTTGCGATAGTCCCCCATAGTATTGATATTACTGGTGTCATTACGAGGAGACTAGTTTGCCAGCTATGATAGACAGTAGTAGTTTGCGATAGTCCCCCATAGTATTGATATTAGTGGTGTCATTACGAGGAGACTAGTTTGCCAGCTATGATAGACAGTAGTAGTTTGCGATAGTCTCCCATAGTATTGATATCAGTGGTGTCATTACGAGGAGACTAGTTTGCCAGCTATGATAGACAGTAGTAGTTTGCGATAGTCCCCCATAGTATTGATATTAGTGGTGTCATTACGAGGAGACTAGTTTGCCAGCTATGATAGACAGTAGTAGTTTGCGATAGTCCCCCATAGTATTGATATTAGTGGTGTCATTACAAGGTGACTAGTTTGCCAGCTATGATATACAGTAGTAGTTTGCGATAGTCCCCCATAGTATTGATATTAGTGGTGTCATTACGAGGAGACTAGTTTGCCAGCTATGATAGACAGTAGTAGTTTGCGATAGTCCCCCATAGTATTGATATTAGTGGTGTCATTACGAGGAGACTAGTTTGCCAGCTATGATAGACAGTAGTAGTTTGCGATAGTCCCCCATAGTATTGATATTAGTGGTGTCATTACGAGGAGACTAGTTTGCCAGCTATGATAGACAGTAGTAGTTTGCGATAGTCCCCCATAGTATTGATATTAGTGGTGTCATTACGAGGAGACTAGTTTGCCAGCTATGATAGACAGTAGTAGTTTGCGATAGTCTCCCATAGTATTGATATTAGTGGTGTCATTACGAGGAGACTAGTTTGCCAGCTATGATAGACAGTAGTAGTTTGCGATAGTCCCCCATAGTATTGATATTAGTGGTGTCATTACGAGGAGACTAGTTTGCCAGCTATGATAGACAGTAGTAGTTTGCGATAGTCCCCCATAGTATCGTCCTCTACGTCTTTGGCCAGTTCTGTGTCGTACATTTCCTTGTACTTCGCCTTCACCGCCTCTAGGTCGATCTGAAGGAGAGAAAAATATTGAGCTTATATATCCCTTTGAGTACCAGCGACGTGTGTTATATTATATTCTAGCTATATTTGGACGATGTTATGTAGCTTAGAAAGGATCTGTGGTAATTACAAGGGTTGATTGAGATCGCTTGAAGCCTTATTATGGCTAGAGGTCCTTCCTAAACTGAATAAAATCGTCTAATCATTGCCAGAATATAATGGAAAGGATGTCACCGGTACTGAACGGGATAAACACACACACACACACATACACATACATAGAGGTATTTATACACACACACACATACATACAAAATAGTCATACGCACACATACGTACACACACACACACACACACACAGTGGCCAAGCGCAATGGGTTATTGTATTTTAGTCACTTGGCTCTGGTAGCGCGGGTTCGATCTGTCAAAAACCCTGAGAGCTGTGGAGGTTAGGTTTGGATGCGCCATCTCTGGGTTGCTCCTGGTTCCCTGCCACATCTTACTATATAATATATGTGAAAGAACGTTGGAAGTGTGTGGTTGTAAAGTCAGTAAAAATAGGTTAGCCTTAACTGAACAAGATGCAGAAATAAACTTGAGCCGACCTGGCCAAGGGAGATATCTTTCATGGTCTAACTGGTAGAGTGATTGCCTCATAGCCTCAGGGTCCCGGGTTCAATCCCAGCCCATGGCATATTTTCGGGGGGCTATTTCAGCATCTAACGAAGTTTAGGTGTGTTGGTAAAATTGTTAAGATGGTTGAAAGTTAGATCGGAGCTCCAAAACTCCTCTTTCGGGTATGGTGTAACTCACTCTCTCTCTCTCTCTCTCACCTCAGACCTGGACACAATCAGCCGTATGAGGGTCTTATCATCAGTACCAGCTCCCACCATGGTCTTGTTCAGTCTGTCAGCGTAGAAAGCGTAGGGGTCCCTCACTCGCTGCACTGTGGGGGAGAGGACACAATAGATTAATTATCCCCTTGAGTACCTGTATCCATATTTCACTATTTCACATAATATACTCGCCTAGCACCACAATGTCTGCCTACATCACTTCCAGGCATGGCCTTTCATATATACACCAGCTCCCCGGGCTGGGTGCCTGACGGACTATTATCTAGTCCAACTGGCGCCCGACCCCCACTCCCTACGACCGCGTTACCACTCATCTATTCACAATCATTCTCCATTCATTCCTATTCATCACCACTTCTTCAGTCATCTCTCTATCTTCCAACACTTTTCACACCATCTCTCCATCTCGTCTGAGGTCTTCCTTTCAATCTCATATATTCTCTTTGTAAGCCTTTCATCTTCCATTTGTTCAACATGTCCATACCATAATAGCACCCTTCTGTCCACTCTGGCTGTCAAGGGTTCCTGCTGTCCCACTCTCCTATATACCTCTTCATTTCTCAATCTACCTCTACGCGTTACATCTACACATACTCCTCAAGCAGTGCATCTCCATCACATCCAACCTTCTTTTCTCTTGAATATTCAGAGCCCATATCTCAGCCCCATACATCACTATTGGTACAACTATCCCTTGATACAATGCATCTTTAGCTTTCATTCCAAGATTTCTCACCTTCCACATACTTCCCATTGCTCCGAAAACTTCCCTTCCCTCACACACTCTCTGGTTTACCTCCATTCCCACACCTGCGTCCCTGCTTATTACTCCTCCTAGATATTTAAAACACTCCACTTGTTCCAGCATTTCCCCAGTCAGTCGTACATTTATATTCACCCTACGAGCATCTCTATTAGCCCCACTAGTACAGTACATATGCTGTATATTAAGGGGAGGCAGACCGTTTTTCTGGACCCCCTTCTCCCTAATGTTTAACCCCACTAGTTTTGAGATTATAAGACGTTCGGTCTTATTAACAATTTGAACACCTTTCGCCCCATTTCGTTGTCAATTTTAAGACCTTTCGTGCCATTTAGGTGTCGATTATTTCCTGGCGAGCGATAGCGAGCCTGCAATTTTAAGAGGAACCGGCCTTCGGCGGGGACATTTTTCTACCGAAAAATGTAAAAATTTATCTTGAATGGGGGTCTAGGGGGTGTTTTTCTAAGTTTGATGAAGGTCTAGGGAGGAAACTAAAACAATATATGAATACATTAATTACTAGACCAAACAAACGGTCAGTCTCCCCTTAACCACCCACCTATCCCTAGCATCTCTTGTTCATCCTACTACTGTATATATATTAATCCACTACCTATCCCTCTCACTTCATCTTACCTGCCACCTATCCATCTCTCTACATATACATTAACCACCCACCTATCCACTTCACACTACATAATTATATATTCCTGACCCACCTTTCATTAATGTATTGTTTTTTTGTTTCCTCTCTAGACCTCCATCAAATTTAAGAAAACATCCATTAGATCCCCCTTCTAGATTAATTTGTATATTTTTCGTTAGAAAAATTTCCCGGCCAAAGGCCGGTTCTTCCAAAATTACAAGCTCACTATCGTTCGCCAGGAAAACATCGACACCTACAAATCACGAAATGTCTAAATATTGACAAATAAATGGTGCTAAAGGTCTTAAAATCAACAAACTAATGGGGCAACCATCTTGAAATTTGAACACTAATGGGGCTAAACATGAGGGAGAAGGGGAACCAGAAAAACGACCCATGTCCCCTTAGATCAGTAACGAACAGCAACGAAACCATACAATGTTTTATTAGCTTAGCGTAGGGCAAGAACTACTATAGTCTATTGCTGTAAGTAGGCGATAAATCATGACCTCTATCCTCTGTAACTCAAAACGGGCTTGAGCAAATGGGTTGTAAATGTTCACACCTATTTCCTGACCCACCTATCCCCAGCAGCCCTCGCATCATATCCCCGCTAAACTCCTTCTCCAGAGCCTCTTCCATGGAGTGTCCGGCCAGCAGCTGGTACTCCTTGAAGATCTCCTGAAGCTGCGGGAAGCTACGGTTGTTCATGATCATGATGAAGTCCTCCTCGTCTGTCCCGCTGTTCTGACCCACTCCAGCGTCGTACAGGGTCTGGGAAAACATACATACATTGTTCACATGTGTGGGGAGGTTCCTCTCACACAGCACTTCTTGACAAAGTAGAAAAGAAAGCCTTTCATCTCATTAACTCACGTCCACTCACTGATTCTCTGCAATCTCTCTCTCTCTTCTCCGCAATGTTGCATCTCTCTCGCTATTCTACCGATATTACAATAATAATTGTTCCTCAGAGCTCTCTCAGTGTATACCACCTCCTCTACGTAGAGTATGTAGCGCCTGTTTTGCAACACAACCCCACCCCTACTCTGTGCAACTCTCCAACCCAAGAGTGAAACGATGTTCCCAATCTTTCTTCTCTTCAACAGCTGAGCTCTGGAACTCTCTCCCTGAATCCATCTTTTCTCTCATCCTATGACTTAAATTGCTTCAAACTCCGTGTGCCCAGGCATTTTGGCTCGAACATTCCTTGATTTTGACCCTGTCACGCTTTCAACTCTGGAGGAGGCACTTGTCACAGGCAGTTTTGCCTTTTGTCTCCCTCATCCACATAAAAGAAAAAAAAAATACATGCAAGTTTAAAAATCGCTTCATCCACAGCAAGTGTGGTTACAGTCTCATGTCCTAAATGGTGGCACTACAGGCGACCCTGTCATGGGCTGCCTCTGTTGCCAAGTTCTTTGTTTTGAGATCGGACCGGAGTACCTGATCCCACGTCTTTTTAAGTCTACTCCTAAGGGCAGCTCCCCCCACGTTCATAGTCTGGCATTTCTTCACCCAGTTCTCCATTTGTGGTTCTCCACCACAAGATTTAATAATTCTTCAGCCGGACTATAGTCCATTCATTATAAGTAGGCCAGAAATCCTAACCCCTAACCCCTAACTTAAAAACGTTATTCCATAGTATGTAAAAAGAGAGGGTTTATCAGCATCAGGCTCGAAGAAGTGAGGTATATAATGGCGAACATGGTACGGGAGGCGTGTCATGTTATGGCGTGCGAACCATCAAGTATCCCCTTGGACGGAGAGATCTTGCTGCACAGCACGGCCAACACATCAAATGAAGCACGGGTGGACGTCAGTGCAAGAGGTTTCTGGACGCGTGTTCTTCGACACATGAATTTGTTACCAAATGGCCACTCGCTACAATGAGCTGTCTCTGGCGGCTGCACACAAGAGGGGCGATCAATAAAAGGTCAGGGCATATGGGGAAAGGATCCTACATATTCAACAAGGCAGCTTTACCCCACTAATCTTCACCACATCTGGAAGGATGGGACTCAGGGCTCAGTGTTTCTATTCTAAGCTAGCAGAGATCATCGTAGAGAAGAAGCAACAGCCCAGGAGCCAAGTAGTGGCCTGGATGTGATGCCGCCTATCTATCTCGTTGCTCAGATCAGCACTGTTATGTTTAACGGGTAGCCTACAGGACTGTCTGCAGTTCTGCACCGAAAGTGATGACAGTAGCAGACATGGACTATGTGGCAGCAGTGGCAGAGTGTCGCATCTGGATGTGACTGAATTGAGGTTACATGGTTTAGAGTAGTAGTATAGCATAGTACGAGAGTAGTAGGAATAGAGCAGGACCTGATGTTTGTAATAAACTGAATAAAATTGTCTACTAATAGGCAGAATAAACTGTCAAAGCACTTTATAATCCTCAAGGGTTTAAAAATGTATCCTATCATCTAACCTGAGCATCATTCTTGGCCTTGGCAGCATCCACAGTCTGGTTAGTGTCTCTCCCAGCGGCCACCAGACTCCGCATGAGGGCCTTGAAGTCCCCAGATAAGTCGGACTCCATCTTGACATCCAGGTCCTCCTTGTACTCTGTTGGGGGAAACAATACGGACTGAGTATGGAGAGAGAGAGAGTGAGAGAGTTACCATAAACCACTGGACCGTATGGGCTGGCAGGCCCTGGCTGAAGCCTCCATGTCGACTCTCAGGAATCTCGCATAGCCTCCAGACAATCCGCTGTGTTTGTGTGTGTGGGGGGGGGGGGGGGGGGACATACTAATCACTTTTAAAAAAAAATCCTGTTATTCTCAGGTGGGAATCAAGTAGGTTCTTAAACATATTAATAGATGTACTGGCAATTACATTATTTGGTAGCTTGTTCCACTCGTTTATTATACTATAGCTAAAGAAGTTCTTAGTGACGTCTATAAGGTTAGCTCTTCTGGTTAGCAGCTTCATGCCGTTATTTCGTGTGGGAAGATCATTCAAGAGAACAACGCATTTGTGTCTACTCTGTCAAAGCCTTTTAAGATTCTGAAACATTCAATAAGTTGGCCCCTTAATCTTCTCTTCTTGAGTGAGAATAAGTTAAGTTTTTTCAGTCTTTCATCGTATATTTAGTTTTTCAGAGTTGGGATTAGTTTGGTCGTTCTTCTCTGTACTCTCTCCATCATTTCAATGTTTTTTACTAGGTATGTCGACCAGAACTGCACACCGTATTCAAGGTGCGGTCTTACTAGGGTCTTGTAGAGTGGTATCATTATATCTTCACTCATATATTATTATGTTCCTTCCAACAACCAACCATACTCCTAAAATCAATTAATGAAATTTACAAACACATGTGGCAGTCCGTGGACTCGAACCCAGGATGCTCACACCGAAAATCAACACCTTATACATCGCACCACGAAGACAGTTTTGAAGGTCCTCTTGATGTAACCTAGCATTTTATTGGCCTTATTCGTTGCTGCTGCGCATTGGTCTGTCTATCTATCTATCTATCTATCTATCTATCTGGCTATCTATCCATCTATCTATCTATCTATCAATTAACCATGAATTCTATCAACCAATCAATGCATCTCTTTGTCTAGCAATCAACCAACCAACCAACCAACCCTCTGGCTCAAGCAAAGACTAGGGATGGCTATGCTCCGGGGCAATGCCACCAGCTATGGCAGTATATTGGGGACACCTGCTCCACGGAGCCTAGCTCATTATACTGCCATAATCAGCGTCATGAGCTCAGTTCGACTGGACTGGGTCATGCCACTGTGTGAGGCCCGGGCAGGATTGGTGTATCCGTAGTCTTTCCACAGTAGGGTAAAACAAAACATAAACTTTATTTGTATTTAACATGTGTGATGCCCATAAATAAAAGGGGATGTGTCGGATGGTTGAAAGCCACAGTTGCTCGCGCGTTTGGGGCTAGCAACACGTATTATGAAAAACATGTATCCTCCTTCATTCACTGTCCCCCCCTTCACTCACTCAACCCCACAATTTGCCGGAGGATAACAGGTTTTTCACAATACGTAGACGGAGGTCTTTTAAAAAAAAAAAAAAAAAAAAAAAAAACAACCAATGTATAAACTAACCATCATATCAATCAATCAATCAATCAATCAATCAGTACTCACTCCTCTTATAGTGTTGTCTGAGGTCCTCTATCTCCTCAGCAGAACGGCAGCAGAGGGTGTCAATCAGAACCTTCTCATCAGTACCCACGCCCTGAAAGGAACACAATATAACATAAGGGGCAGTATATTTATATAAAGGAACACAATATAACATAAGGGGTAGTATATTTATATAAAGGAACACAATATAACATAAGGGGCAGTATATTTATATTAAGGAACACAATATAACATAAGGGGCAGTATATTTATATTAAAGGAACACAATATAACATAAGGGGCAGTATATTTATATTAAAGGAACACAATATAACATAAGGGGCAGTATATTTATATTAAAGGAACACAATATAACATAAGGGGCAGTATATTTATATTAAAGGAACACAATATAACATAAGGGGCAGTATATTTATATTAAAGGAACACAATATAACATAAGGGGCAGTATATTTATATTAAAGGAACACAATATAACATAAGGGGCAGTATATTTATATTAAAGGAACACAATATAACATAAGGGGCAGTATATTTATTTAAAGGAACACAATATAACATAAGGGGTAGTATATTTATTTTTCGACCCCCATATCATTTGTTTTTCTTTCTGTGTGGATGAGGGGGACAAAAGGCAAAACTGCCTGTGACGAGTGCCTCCGCAAGAGTTGAAAGAGTGACAGGGCCAAAACCAAGGAATGTTCGAGCCAAAATGCCTAGACACACTGAGCTTGAAGCAATTTAAGTCATAGGATCAAGGGAAGATGGATTCAGAGAGAGAGAGTTCCAGAGCTCAGATGTTGAATAGAAGAAAGATTGGGAATATCGTTTCACTCTTGGGTCGGAGAGTTTCACAGAGTAAGGGTGAGATCTCTCTTGGAAAGATCATATTACCATCCTTGCTAAAGCATCTTCACAGAAGCTGGGTGTGTTCAACCGCCTCAAGGGGTTCTTTACCCCTGCTCAGCTTCTTGCTCTGTACAGGGGCACAGTGTGTGCATGTATTGAGTATTGTTAATCGCATGTGTGGGGAGGATCCTCTCACACCGCGCTCCTAGATAAAGTAGAAAGGAAAGCCTTTCATCTCATTAACTCACGTCCACTCACTAACTCTCTTTGCAATCTCTCTCTCTTCGCCGCAATGTTGCATCTCTCTCGCTATTCTATCGCTACTAAAATAATCAGTGTTCCTCAGAGCTTTCCCAGTGTATACCACCTCCTCTATGTAGAGCATGTAGCACCCGTCTTGCAACACAATCCCACCCCTACTCTGTGCAACTCTCCAACCCAAGAGTGAAACTATATTCCCAATTTGTCTTCTATTCAACAGCTGATCTCTGGAACTCTCCCTGAATCCATCTTTCCCTTTAACTAGGACGTAAATTACTTAAAATTATGTGTGTCCAGGAATTTTGGCTCGAACATTCCTTGAACTTTGCCCTGTTACTCTTTCAACTCTGGGGGAGGCACTCATCACAGGCATTTCTGCCTTTTGTCTCCCTCATCCACATAAAAACAAAAAATTGGTAGAAAAATGTGCCGGCCGAAGTAAATTACAGGATCCAATTTCCTTATAGCTTGAAACAAAGTGCACCCAACTTACGGAGATAGCGTCGTGTATGGCTCCCACCAGCAGATCATAGGGGGATGTTAGCAGGGCCACCACAGCCTCCTCAAACGTACCTCCTAACTCATCCTTCAGGTCCACGATCAAGCTCTGAGGGTAAGGGAGGGGGGTGGATTTTGGTTAGAGATTGTACATAGGGTAGAGGCATAGTACACACACACCCACACATCTACACACACACACACACCCACACACACATACACACACACACACACACACCCACACACACACACACCTACACACACACACACACACACACACACACACACACACACACACACCTACACACACACCTACACACATACATACACACACACCCACACCTACACACATACATACACACACACACACACACACACACACCTACACACCTACACACATACACACACACCTACTCACACACACACACTTGTACTACCTGTTATATTTCGATTGATTTGGACCCATCTCGCTTTTCCTCAATTCCTTTTTGCCTCCGATTTAGACTCACAAGTATACACCCTGCTTTGTTTTGACTCTAAATTAATATACAAACAGGTAAAACAGTTAGAATGAAATATAGGCAATCAGACTAGCAAGATAAAATAGTTAGAATGAAATATAAACAATCAGACTAGCAAGATAAAACAGTTAGAATTAAATATAAACAATCAGTCTAGCAAGATAAAACAGTTAGAATGAAGCACAGACAATCAGACTAGCAAGATAAAACAGTTAGAATGAAATATAAACAATCAGTCTAGCAAGATAAAACAGTTAGAATGAAGCACAGACAATCAGACTAGCAAGATTAAACAGTTAGAATGAAATATAAACAATCAGACTAGCAAGATTAAACAGTTAGAATGAAATATAAACAATCAGACTAGCAAGATAAAACAGTTAGAATTAAATATAAACAATCAGTCTAGCAAGATAAAACAGTTAGAATGAAGCACAGACAATCAGACTAGCAAGATAAAACAGTTAGAATGAAATATAAACAATCAGTCTAGCAAGATAAAACAGTTAGAATGAAGCACAGACAATCAGACTAGCAAGATAAAACAGTTAGAATGAAATATAAACAATCAGTCTAGCAAGATAAAACAGTTAGAATGAAGCACAGACAATCAGACTAGCAAGATTAAACAGTTAGAATGAAATATAAACAATCAGACTAGCAAGATTAAACAGTTAGAATGAAATATAAACAATCAGACTAGCAAGATAAAACAGTTAGAATTAAATATAAACAATCAGTCTAGCAAGATAAAACAGTTAGAATGAAGCACAGACAATCAGACTAGCAAGATAAAACAGTTAGAATGAAATATAAACAATCAGTCTAGCAAGATAAAACAGTTAGAATGAAGCACAGACAATCAGACTAGCAAGATAAAACAGTTAGAATGAAATATAAACAATCAGTCTAGCAAGATAAAACAGTTAGAATGAAGCACAGACAATCAGACTAGCAAGATAAAACAGTTGGAATGAAATATAAACAATCAGACTAGCAAGATAAAACAGTTAGAATGAAATATAAACAATCAGACTAGCAAGATTAAACAGTTAGAATGAAATATGCACAATCAGACTAGCAAGATCAAACAGTTAGAATGAAATATAAACAATCAGACTAACAAGACCAAACAGAATGAAGAATAGCCAATCAGACTGACCCTGCCTGTAACCTCCTTGTACTTCTGAATGATCTGTCGCTGTATGTTTTGATGGCCGACCAGGATGTTAATAATACGGTCAGAACCAGAACCCATCAGACTAACAAGACAAAACAGAATGAAATATAGCCAATCAGACTCACCCTCCCAGTCACTTCCTTGTACTTCTGAATGATCTCCTGCCGTTGTATGTTCTGATGGCCGACCAGGATGTTAATAATTCGTTCAGAGTCGGAGCCCATCCCCTTCATCGCCTTCCGGAAACCCACGGCCGCCCGCTCCGGGTCGAAGTCCTCCCGGAGTTTGATGGTGCCCTGAGAATGTTGGATAGATTATTAGATACAGAATGATGAGTGATAATGAGTTGGAGTTTCAGGGCTGGTAAATATGTTTGGAACAGTGTGTGATAAAGAAACCTGAAAGTATGTGCTGGGAAGAGTAAGGTTATGGTCTTTGAAAGGGGTGCAGCCACAGAGTGTGAGGTGAAGTTGAACAGTCAGGCTATGGAGAATGTCAGCTCATTTAAGTATTTGGACAGTGTGTTGAGTAAAGATGGGAGTATGGATGAAAAAGTGCGGGAGAGGGTGCAACAGGAGAAGAGGGTTGTAGAAACGCTGAAGGCAGTAACAAGATATAGGGTGGTCAGCATGGAGCAAAGAAGTCCTTGCATGACAGTGTGGTAATCTCGACATTGACATACGGGAGTGAAGTATGGACGTTGGTGAAGAGACTCGGACCAAGAGTGAGAGGGGTGGAAATGAGTTACTTGAGAAGTGTGTGTGGAGTTACATGGAGGGATTGACAGACGAATGAGGAAGTAAGAGAGCGGTGTGGTGTGGATGTAGATGTGCTGGAAAGTGTGAAAAGGAACACCTTGAGATGTTTCGGTCATGTGGAATGTATGGGAAGCGAGAGAATGAGTAAGAGAGTGTGTATACGAGAGTGAGATGAAAGGACAGAGAGGGAGAGGCAGACCGAGAGTGAGGTGGAAGGATGGAGTTGAAAGGTATATGCATGAAAGGAGTGCTGGATGGGAGGAGGGGCATTGGCTGATGGGGGACAGAGGTGCATGGGGGCGATTCATTCGTGTCCACCCCTCATGTCGTCTTGCAACAGATAGATAAATATCATATACATTAACCCTTTGAAAATTATGACGCATTTTGACAGCTTATTCTGGCTATCATTGGACAATTGTATACAGTTTAGGAAGGATCTGTGGGAAGCATAAGGGTACAATCACGCTAATAAGTTATGTCTCGGAATCCAGTATGTTTTGATCAATAATTGGTATCGGCAATATCTAAGCTTCATTTCTTCATATCGAGTGAAATAAATTATACAAACATGTTCCTACACTTACCCACGCTATTCAACATCTGACAGACATTAATATAGCACAGAGCAAGCCAAACGTAATGACAGCTGGGACATGAGTTATTAACGCGACCGTACAAACTGTCACAATATACCCTCTAACTTCCATATACCCTTCCTAATCTTAATTACTTCTTCCATTCACCTATTCATAGCCTCCGATAGTGCAGTTGGAATGAATGTACATGCTAATATTGGTATGCAGGATTCGAAACTGCATAATAAATCGTAGGCTTGTTCAGCATTCTTTAGCTGTCTTCGTGGCACAATGCATAAGTGTGTTGATTTTTGGTGTGAGCGTCCTGGGTTCGAATCCCCGAACTGCCACATGTGTTTGTTAATTTAATTAATCGAGTTTAGGAGTAAAGTTGGTTGGTGGAGATAACATAATAATATCGTTTAATAATAACTAGAAGACAGAACAAAAAAGGCTAATAATAATATCATCACCATATGAGGAGGAGCACTTTATTGGCAACGTTTGGCATATTATTATCAGTAAAAAACGAGATAGATTGAACGTGATTAATTCATTAATTTTGTTATTCCAGCTGTCAATAGACGATTATCCCATACAGTACCAGTGACATCCTTGTTATCATATTATGCCATACAGTACCAGTGACATCCTTGTTATCATATTATCCCATACAGTACCAGTGACATCCTTGTTATCATATTATGCCATACAGTACCAGTGACATCCTTGTTATCATATTATGGCAACTGATAGACGATTATATACAGCTTAGGAAGGACCTCTATCATTATGGCAACTGATAGACGATTATATACAGCTTAGGAAGGACCTCTATCATTATGGCAACTGATAGACGATTATATACAGCTTAGGAAGGACCTCTATCATTATATACAGCTTAGGAAGGACCTCTATCATTATATACAGCTTAGGAAGGACCTCTATCATTATATAAAGCTTAGGAAGGACCTCTATCATTATATACAGCTTAGGAAGGACCTCTATCATTATATACAGCTTAGGAAGGACCTCTATCATTATATACAGCTTAGGAAGGACCTCTATCATTATTATGTTCTCTCCACTAACCAACTTTACTCCTAAATTCGATTAATAAGGCTTCAAACTATCTCAACCAACCCTTTCAACTACCACAGATCCTTCTTAAGCTGTATAATATCGTCTAAATATAGCTAGAATATAATATAACAGACGTCACTGGTACTCAAAGGGTTATATTACGTTTTGGAGAAGGGCTAATTGATTTGGATGTTAGGCTTGTGGTTGCTAGAGGTTGTTGCTAAGCTGTATAAAATGGTCTAGTGGTAGTCAAAATTAACTATAAAAAAAGGCGATACGTTACTGAAAGGGTTAAGGGGACAGTGTTTTTTTAGGGGTCTATTGGTTTGTATATTAATTTATTTTTTAGTTTCCTCCATCAAACTTAAAAAATACATCCATTAGATCCCCCTGCGAGATTAATTTGTACATTTTTCGGTAGAAAAATATCCTGGCCGAAGGCCGGTTCCTCCACAATTACAGGCTCGCTCTCGCTCGCCAAGAAAATATCGACACATAAATGGCACGAAAGGTCTTGATATTGACAAAGAAATGAGGCGAAAGGTCTTAAAATCGACAAACTAATGGGGCAAACGTCTTCAAATGTCAAATCTAATGGGGATAAACATGAGGAAGAAAGGGGACCAGAAAAACGGCCCACCTCCCCTTAATGTGAGAGAAGGGAGGGATTGACCTCTAAATCCATATATTGGTTCAGGAGATGGCACGCGAACAGGTTTATGGTTGATTGGTGGACACACACACACACACACACACACACACACACACACACACACACACACACACACACACACACACACACACACACACACACACACACACACACATATATACATACACACTCCCACATACGCACACCCCACTAACATACAAGTCACGCCACCCCTCGCATCATGGTATATATATACTGTATATATATATACATTGAGAGAGAGAGAGTGTGAGAGTGAGATAGATAGATAAGTAGATAGATAGATGTAGAGAGGGAGAGAGAGACTTAATTTAGGTTTGCAATTACTTAAAGGGAAAAATATATATGAAAAATGATCCTTGTCTAAGTAAGGGTCTCATCAGTTTGTATATAGATCAATATTGGTGTGTTCATTAATCTCTGAGCTCCTATGCACCGGGGCCTGATATTAATGATGTAATGTGTGGCTTTTGTTTTGTTATGATTGGAAGCCAGAATGGGGCGTTATATAAAGGACTACTGAGAATTAAAATATGAAAATCAAGCAACAACACATGGAATATAACTGTAATTACATCTACTCACACACACACACACACACACACACACATACGGCGTAGGGATGTGGCGACCCCATCGCCCGTCACTTTGTGGCGCAGATAGCCCCTGGAGGTTGGGACCGGGAATCCCACCTCCAGAATTGTTAGGAGGAGGCTGTAGGCACCAGCCGAACAGGGCGGTACTCCCGGGGAGTGCTAGGTGGTTGATAAGGACAGCTGGAACTCCTGTTTCTCCACCTGGCCTCCCTAGCTGATCCTTCTGTGCCTCAACAATATGGAGGGCAACCCCAGCTTGCCCTCCAAAACACTTTCTCCTCCTGTCAGTACATTACACTACAAACACCTTACAATGTCATACTATACCATCTTTTTTTACCAAAACCAAAATTATGACTATATCACGACCAGAAATGCCCCCATTGATCTGTGCCCTGGCAATGACTCCACAAATTGCTCTGGACCACAACCTTCTACTCTTACTATCAATTTCTGCAACATTCGTGGCCTTTCCTCTAACTTCCACTCTGTGGAACACCACCTCTCCTTTGCCAACCCTGATCTTCTCTTTCTCACCGAAACTCAAGTATCTAGGACTAATGACAGCAAACCCTTCTCTGTATCCTCTTACTATCTCTATCCTCAGTTTCAAGCCAAAGGTGGATGTTGCGTATATGTGCGCAACAATCTTGCTTTCTCTCGTGTTCCCAACTTTGACTCTTATGAATTCTCAACTCTCTGGCTAAAGCTTTCTTGTCACTCTCAAACTAAATATTTCTGCACTGTTTATCTCTCCCCCAATTCTACTGACTATCCAAAATTCTTTGACTATCTAACTTCTAAAGTGAAACACATGCTATCCATCTCCCCTTTCGCAGAAATCTCTATATCTTAGGAGATCTCAACGTTCACCACCGCCAATGGCTTTCCTATCTTTCCACTGACCAACCACAGCAACCCACCCGTATCCTGGATCGCTTCGGAGATCGGCCCAACATTCTTGACTTGTTTCTAACTTCTAACCCTTCTGCTTATACTATAAATCTTTTCTCTCCTTTGGGTTCCTCAGACCATAAACTTATCTCTGTCACCTGTCCTATCTCTTCTGTATGGCCACCCGATCCTCCCAGCCGGTGGCGCTTGTGAAATTTTGGCGCTGCCGACTGGGAGGCTCTCTGGCAGTGCTTCTTTGATTTCCCATGAAATAACTTTTGCTTCCGTGGCCGGGGACCCTCGGAAAGTGCTGAACGCATTACTGAAGTAATCCTCTCGGGCATGGAAGCATACATTCCATTTTCTTTCTCTCATTCTAATGCTAAAACATCTTGGTTTACTCACGCTTGTTCTACTGCTGTCCGCAACAAGGAGGAAGCATTCAAACGGTACCGTCGCCTTCAAACTCAAGAATCTCATACTTCTTATGTTTCTGCCTGGAATCAAGCCAAATCTGTTCTTCGACCCGCCAAACACTCTTTCATCAATAATAAATGCACTGAACTATCCAACTCTAGCTCTTCCCAAGCTTTCTGGCATCTAGCCAAAAACCTCTCCAACAATTTTTCTTCCTCGTCTTTCCCTCCCCTTTTCCACTCTGATGGCACTACCGTCACTTCTTCTTCTGAAAAAGATGAACTCTTCGCCCAAACTTTTGCTAGAAACTCTGCCTTGGATGATTCCAGTGCTATTCCTCCCTCTCCACCCCCCTCTCACTTACTCATGCCTAATATCCTAATCTCTTGTAAAGATGTACTTTCTACCCTCTCTGGGCTTAAAACTAAGAAGGCGTATGGTCCGGACGATGTTCCTCTTGTTGTACTCAAAAACTGTGCTTCAGTGCTGATTCCCTGCCTAGGCAAACTCTTCCGTCTCTGTCTCTCCTCTAACATCTTCCCTTATTGCTGGAAGTTTGCTCTCATTCAACCTGTCCCAAAGAAGGGTGACCGCTCTCAACCCTTCAACTATCGTCCAATTGCTCTCATTTCTTGCATCTCCAAAGTTTTTGAAACAAATTTCTTAAGTATTTCTCTTCTAAATAATCTACTCTCAGATCGCCAGTATGGATTCCTTATGGGGAGAATTTCACTTAATTTTTTTTTCTGGACCCCCTTCTCCTTCATCCTTAGCCCCATTAGTTTTGAGATTTTAGGACGTTCATCCCATTGGTTTGGCGATTGTAAGATTTGTTGCCCCATTTATGTCAAATATGAGACCTCTCGTGCCATTTACGTGGCGATTTTTTTCTGGCAAGCGAAAGTGAGCCTGTAATTTAGGAAGAAGCGGCCTTTGGCCGGGACATTTGTCTACTGGGAAAAAAAATGTACATGTACATCAAATGGCGGTCTTAGAGCTCTAAGAAGAAAACTAAAAGATAATAAATAAATAAATAAATAGATAAATAAATATATGAATAAATAATTATATCCCCTTAAATGAGGACTAGATCTATGGATGATCAGTAATTATATAGATCGATAAACTGTGTGTTTGTGTAGGGAACTGTACAGCTACTGTGTGTTTGTGTAGGGAACTGTACAACTACTGTGTGTTTGTGTAGGGAACTGTACAGCTACTGTGTGTTTGTGTAGGGAACTGTACAGCTACTGTGTGTTTGTGTAGGGAACTGTACAGCTATTGTGTGTTTGTGTAGGGAACTGTACAGCTACTGTGTGTTTGTGTAGGGAACTGTACAGCTACTGTGTGTTTGTGTAGGGAACTGTACAGCTACTGTGTGTTTGTGTAGGGAACTGTACAGCTACTGTGTGTTTGTGTAGGGAACTGTACAGCTATTGTGTGTTTGTGTAGGGAACTGTACAGCTACTGTGTGTTTGTGTAGGGAACTGTACAGCTACTGTGTGTTTGTGTAGGGAACTGTACAGCTACTGTATGTTTGTGCAGGGAACTGTACAGCTACTGTGTGTTTGTGTAGGGAACTGTACAGCTACTGTGTGTTTGTGTAGGGAACTGTACAGCTTCTGTGTGTTTGTGTAGGGAACTGTACAGCTACTGTGTGTTTGTGTAGGGAACTGTACAGCTACTGTGTGTTTGTGTAGGGAACTGTACAGCTACTGTGTGTTTGTGTAGAGAACTGTACAGCTACTGTGTGTTTGTGTAGGGAACTGTACAGCTACTGTGTGTTTGTGTAGAGAACTGTACAGCTACTGTGTGTTTGTGTAGGGAACTGTACAGCTACTGTGTGTTTGTGTAGGGAACTGTACAGCTACTGTGTGTTTGTATAGGAACTGTACAGCTACTGTGTGTTTGTGTAGGGAACTGTACAGCTACTGTGTGTTTGTGTAGGGAACTGTACAGCTACTGTGTGTTTGTGTAGAGAACTGTACAGCTACTGTGTGTTTGTGTAGGGAACTGTACAGCTACTGTGTGTTTGTGTAGGGAACTGTACAGCTACTGTGTGTTTGTGTAGAGAACTGTACAGCTACTGTGTGTTTGTGTAGGGAACTGTACAGCTACTGTGTGTTTGTATAGGAACTGTACAGCTACTGTGTGTTTGTGTAGGGAACTGTACAGCTACTGTGTGTTTGTGTAGGGAACTGTACAGCTACTGTGTGTTTGTGTAGGGAACTGTACAGCTACTGTGTGTTTGTATAGAGAACTGTACAGCTACTGTGTGTTTGTGTAGGGAACTGTACAGCTACTGTGTGTTTGTGTAGGGAACTGTACAGCTACTGTGTGTTTGTGTAGGGAACTGTACAGCTACTGTGTGTGTGTAGGGAACTGTACAGCTACTGTGTGTTTGTGTAGGGAACTGTACAGCTACTGTGTGTTTGTATAGGAACTGTACAGCTACTGTGTGTTTGTGTAGGGAACTGTACAGCTACTGTGTGTTTGTGTAGGGAACTGTACAGCTACTGTGTGTGTGTAGGGAACTGTACAGCTACTGTGTGTTTGTGTAGGGAACTGTACAGCTACTGTGTGTTTGTGTAGGGAACTGTACAGCTACTGTGTGTTTGTGTAGGGAACTGTACAGCTACTGTGTGTTTGTGTAGGGAACTGTACAGCTACTGTGTGTTTGTGTAGGGAACTGTACAGCTACTGTGTGTTTGTGTAGGGAACTGTACAGCTACTGTGTGTTTGTGTAGGGAACTGTACAGCTACTGTGTGTTTGTGTAGGGAACTGTACAGCTACTGTGTGTTTGTGTAGGGAACTGTACAGCTACTGTGTGTTTGTGTAGGGAACTGTACAGCTACTGTGTGTTTGTGTAGGGAACTGTACAGCTACTGTGTGTTTGTGTAGGGAACTGTACAGCTACTGTGTGTTTGTGTAGGGAACTGTACAGCTACTGTGTGTTTGTGTAGGGAACTGTACAGCTACTGTGTGTTTGTGTAGGGAACTGTACAGCTACTGTGTGTTTGTGTAGGGAACTGTACAGCTACTGTGTGTTTGTGTAGGGAACTGTACAGCTACTGTGTGTTTGTGTAGGGAACTGTACAGCTACTGTGTGTTTGTGTAGGGAACTGTACAGCTACTGTGTGTTTGTGTAGGGAACTGTACAGCTACTGTGTGTTTGTGTAGGGAACTGTACAGCTACTGTGTGTTTGTGTAGGGAACTGTACAGCTACTGTGTGTTTGTGTAGGGAACTGTACAGCTACTGTGTGTTTGTGTAGGGAACTGTACAGCTACTGTGTGTTTGTGTAGGGAACTGTACAGCTACTGTGTGTTTGTGTAGGGAACTGTACAGCTACTGTGTGTTTGTGTAGGGAACTGTACAGCTACTGTGTTTGTGTAGGGAACTGTACAGCTACTGTGTGTTTGTGTAGGGAACTGTACAGCTACTGTGTGTTTGTGTAGGGAACTGTACAGCTACTGTGTGTTTGTGTAGGGAACTGTACAGCTACTGTGTGTTTGTATAGGAACTGTACAGCTACTGTGTGTTTGTGTAGGGAACTGTACAGCTACTGTGTGTTTGTGTAGGGAACTGTACAGCTACTGTGTGTTTGTGTAGGGAACTGTACAGCTACTGTGTGTTTGTGTAGGGAACTGTACAGCTACTGTGTGTTTGTGTAGGGAACTGTACAGCTACTGTGTGTTTGTGTAGGGAACTGTACAGCTACTGTGTGTTTGTGTAGGGAACTGTACAGCTACTGTGTGTTTGTGTAGGGAACTGTACAGCTACTGTGTGTTTGTGTAGGGAACTGTACAGCTACTGTGTGTTTGTGTAGGGAACTGTACAGCTACTGTGTGTTTGTGTAGGGAACTGTACAGCTACTGTGTGTTTGTGTAGGGAACTGTACAGCTACTGTGTGTTTGTGTAGGGAACTGTACAGCTACTGTGTGTTTGTGTAGGGAACTGTACAGCTACTGTGTGTTTGTGTAGGGAACTGTACAGCTACTGTGTGTTTGTGTAGGGAACTGTACAGCTACTGTGTGTTTGTGTAGGGAACTGTACAGCTACTGTGTGTTTGTGTAGGGAACTGTACAGCTACTGTGTGTTTGTGTAGGGAACTGTACAGCTACTGTGTGTTTGTGTAGGGAACTGTACAGCTACTGTGTGTTTGTGTAGGGAACTGTACAGCTACTGTGTGTGTGTAGGGAACTGTACAGCTACTGTGTGTTTGTGTAGGGAACTGTACAGCTACTGTGTGTTTGTGTAGGGAACTGTACAGCTACTGTGTGTTTGTGTAGGGAACTGTACAGCTACTGTGTGTTTGTGTAGGGAACTGTACAGCTACTGTGTGTTTGTGTAGGGAACTGTACAGCTACTGTGTGTTTGTGTAGGGAACTCTACAGCTACTGTGTGTTTGTGTAGGGAACTGTACAGCTACTGTGTGTTTGTGTAGTGAACTGTACAGCTACTGTGTGTTTGTGTAGGGAACTGTACAGCTACTGACAAATGTTTGTGAACTCTGGCGATATTCTGTATGTAAGTAAATATATCCATTGATATTATGTTCAGATTAGATTAAGTATATATTTATAATTACATAATATGTATTTATTAATATATAGCTAATTTGATCTGTACAGTCGCCCTAATAAGTGATGGGTCTGCACCAAGTATATTTTGATCGATAAATGGTATCAGGGTTATCGAAGCTTGATTTATTAATTTCGAGTGTGATATACAAACATGTTCCTACACTTACCCACCCTATTCAACATCTGACAGACATTAATAAGAACATAAGAAAATGGGAGTCTGCAAAAAGCCGATCGGCCCACACAAGGCAGATCCCTGTCACACCCAACCCCAATTACAAGGCCCAATTATAGGCCCAACTCACTAATACCTTGAGTACTGACCCCACCAAAACGGTCAGGGATTATCACAAGATTACGGGGGTCTGCTGAACGCCGATTGGCCCACACCTGGTAGATCCCCCTCACACCCAACCCATCTCGTCCATATGCCTATCTAATTTTATCTTAAAGCTCCCTATCGTTCTTGATCCCACCATATCACTTGGTAGCCTATTCCACCCATTAAATTAAACCTTAGATAGAGCTGATACCAATTATGTCGAAATATACTTGGTGCCGCGAAATGACTTATTTGGCCGACTGTACGAGAGGGGGGAATATCTAAAGTCCCAATCAACAGTCAGGTGTTGCTATGGTACCTTCCCTTCATTACATATTTACTTTATTTCATCTCAGCACACAGTGATCAAAACGTAATGACCACTGCGACATGACTTATTAGCGCGACGGTACATCAATCTAAATGGATATATATGCATGAAGAAAAATTCAGGAGTTCACAAACATTTGTCAGTAACCGTACCTGTATCGACTGACTGCCAGGAAGTTTGCTTAAGGGGAGGTTTTTCATTCGTTCCCTAGAATTCCATCAATCTTAAAATTACACCCCCTAGACCCCCTTTCAAGATAAATTTGTACATTTTTCGGTAGAAAAATTTCCCGGCTGTAAGCCGGTTCCTCTTAAATTACAGGCTCGCTATCGCTCGCCAGGATAAAATCGACACCTGAATTGCACGAAAGGTCTTAATATGGGGTGAAAGTTCTTAAAATCGCTAAACTAATGGGGCAAACGTTTTATAATATCAAAAGCAATGGGGCTAAACATGAGGGAGAAAGGGGTCAAGAAAAAAATCCCTCAAGTGGAGATCTCCCCTTAACTTTTTCAAGAACATTGTTAGACTACTCCACTTAGAGTGATTACATTGATTGGGGGAGGGAGGGGGGTATTGGTACACGCACATATATACATACACACATACAAGCACACACAGCCCGTAGCCTAGTAGGTAGAGCTCTCGTCTCACACACGAGGGGTCGGGGGTTCAATCCCCGGCCGGGCGGAGACAAATTGGGCTTGTCTCCTTTCATGTGTTAGCCTCAGTTCACCTAGCTGTAAATAGGTACCTGGAATAAGTGGACGACGTTGTGACGTCCCATCTGGGGTTGGCAAAAATGGTACAAGGCGAGATGGGTATCATATGGTTCACCTAAGCTGATGGCTACCTAAGCCTTCGGGCGAGACGGTACCGTCTATAGTGAGAATGGTACCATACAGATCCACCCTAAGCCTTCGTTTCCGATGTCGCCAATTGGCTAAATACAGACTACACACACATCCACAGCCATTCCAACAGTACATAAAACACTTAACATGCATTTCATGCAATACATTCCCAGTTAAGGAGGCGCGATAATAATGAGCTTAGCTCGCATTGCGTGGATTCCCCTTGACGAACAAGTAACTGAGTAACACACACACGCTCATACACTTACACACATATACACACAGACTCAAACACACCCTCCCTCAAGCACTATAATATACTGTATACAGTACACACACACTCACTCTCACACACATACACACACACACACACACACACGCTCAAGCACAAGAATATACACACACACACACACACACACACACACACACATACACACGTTCAAGCACAAGAACACACACACACACACACGTTCAAGCACAAGAACATACACACACACACTGACACAAACACATACATATATTCACTTACAAGAACACACACACACACACACACACACACACACACACACACATACACACGCTCAAGCACAAGAACATACACACACACACACACACATACATACATATACACACGCTCAAGCACAAGAACATACTCACACACACTGACACAAACACATACATATATTCACTTACAAGAACACACACACACACACACACACACACACACACACACACACACACACACATACACACGCTCAAGCATAAGAACACACACACACACACACACACACACACACACACACACACACTATTTAACTGTTTTGCCAGAGTTCCTGAGTTATAATAGCATAGTTTTCTGCCAAAGAGAATATAATTCATTGATTATTAAGGGAGCCCACCTCGCTTTTTTGTTTCTCTCCTTCTCTCTTTGGCTTGTATCTATTCGGCCCCATTCAGCCTGCTGTTTGAAGACGTTTACCCCATCCAGGTGTCACTATTTTCCTGACGAACGGTAGCGAGCCAGCATAAATATATATTTTTTGACAAGCTAAATTTGTAAATTTTTCGATAGAAAAATTTCTCCGGCGAAGCCGGATTTCTCCATACAATGCTTGCTCACTATCGCTCGCCAGGATGAAATCGACACCTGGATGAGGATAAACGTTTTAAAACAGTTGGCTGAATGGGGCCAAATGGATACAAGTCTGAGAAAGAGAGAAAAGGAGGGAAAGAGAAAAAAAGCCGGTGACCCCCATTAACTAGTGAAAACCGGTGATAAAAACGTTTCGTCGGAGAGAGGGAGAGAAAGAGAAAAAAAGCGAGGTGGGCTCCCTTAATGTTCTCGCTGTAGTGTTTGTAGTTAAGAGCTGTTTGTATATGCTTGGCTGCGACTGTACACACACCTACACACACACACACACACACATATATACCTACACACACACACACACATACCCCCCCCCCCCCCCCCCCCACACCTACACACCTAAAACGCCTGGACCTGATACAATCTCGCCTAGAGTTCTAAAGGAAGCTAAGGATGAGCTCTCCAAACCACTGACTTTACTATTCAATAAATCCTTGCAGTCTGGAACTATGCCTGATCAGTGGAAGATAGCCAACGTAACACCGATATTCAAAAAAGGCAGCAAATCCCTACCCAGTAACTATCGTCCAATTAGCTTAACCTCAGTTGTATGTAAAATGCTAGAAACGGTCATAAGAGACAGACTCGTAAATCACTTAGAGGAAAATAACATACTTAAAGATACTCAACACGGCTTTCGTAAAAAACGTTCCTGTTTAACAAACCTCTTAGACTTCTTCCACGATATCCTCAACCTCTACGATGAGAGTAAAGCTGTAGATATTATATACCTTGATTTTCAAAAGGCCTTTGACAAAGTTCCCCACAAACGTTTACTGCTAAAATTAAAAGCGCATGGAATACAAGACGGTGTGTTGAAATGGATAGAAAATTGGCTCAGCGACAGAAAGCAAAGAGTAGTCATAAACGGTAAGGCATCTAAATGGACCAATGTAAGTAGCAGGGTACCCCAGGGATCGGTACTAGAACCAATTCTCTTTCTAATTTACATCAACGACATAGATGAGGGTCTCACCTGTACAATCTCAAAATTTGCTGACGATACAAAAATTGCAAATAGCGTACTTTCAAAAGAACAAGTTGACGATATGCAACACAATCTAGATAAATTGTCACATTGGGCCGAAATTTGGCAAATGAGTTTCAATGCGGATAAATGTAAAGTACTATATATCGGATACCTAAATGAGAAAGCAAACTATTCGATGAATGGCACTCAGCTTAAGAATGTAAACAGAGAAACCGATCTGGGAGTAACAATATCGAGTAACCTAAAACCGAGTCAACAATGTTCAGAAGTTGTTAAGAAGGCAAACAAAATAATTGGCTTTATAGGCAGGTCATTTGAGCATAAATCCAAAGACGTTATCCTAACCCTTTACAATTCCTTAGTCCGCCCTCTTCTGGAATACTGCGTTCAATGCTGGTGCCCTTATTACCAAAAAGACATAAACAAGCTAGAACGAGTTCAACGTAGAGTTACCCAAATGATACCTAGCCTAAAGAACAAACCATACGAAGAGCGTCTTAGAGAATTAAATCTATTTCCTTTAACCCAGCGCAGGTTAAGAGGTGACTTAATTCAAGTGTTCAAAATCATCAAAGGCATCGACAATATGAACTGTAGTAAGTACTTCACTCTCGACCAATCTAATTACACGCGGGGAAACGGTTGCAAAATTATTGGTAAATCTTTTAACTCACACGAATCTAAGAATTTCTTCTTCAATCGAGTTGTCAACTTGTGGAATGGGCTTCCCGAGACGTTATAGACTGCAGCACTGTTGATTCATTTAAACTCCGCCTAGACAAATATCTCGCATCAAACCCGCGACTGACTGCGTTTGTAAATGAATAACTTTATTTTATCCTCCCCTCAGTTACTAACCCATATGTCCCCTACTAACTTCCTAGTCC
The DNA here is from genome assembly GCA_032716605.1 of Paralithodes platypus. Classification (NCBI taxonomy): domain Eukaryota; kingdom Metazoa; phylum Arthropoda; class Malacostraca; order Decapoda; family Lithodidae; genus Paralithodes; species Paralithodes platypus. The sequence goes on from CM064562.1 coordinate 38,655,435, forward strand.
TGCCACGGACATTAGTTCCAGGGCAGTAGTTCCCTTTCCAATGTTCCCTTACCCACTCTAAACCACTGTTTGGACACTTGATCCTCAGTGTTTTGGAGGACAAGCAGCCTAGAAGGGTCACTAGATCTGTTGTTGCTTGATTTCCTTTGTACTCCTTTGTACTTTGTACACACACATACATACCTACACACACACACACACACATACCCCCCCCCCCACACACACATACAGTACATACCTACACACACACACATACATACCTACACACATTTTTTTATTTTTGTTTTTAAACACAAAAATAGGTCCCACCCCTTTCCCATTCTTAAGTAAGCCATTTTAGATTTACAGAAGAGTGACCATTACTTGCATTACTGCATGTCCACAAACATTACTGCATGTCCACAAACATTACTGCATGTCTACAAACATTACTTGCATTACTGCATGTCCACAAACATTACTGCATGTCCACAAACATTACTGCATGTTCACAAACATTACTGCATGTCCACAAACATTACTGCATGTCCACAACCATTACTGCATGTCCACAAACATTACTGCATGTCCACAAACATTACTGCATGTCCACAAACATTACTGCATGTCCACAAACATTACTGCATGTCCACAAACATTACTGCATGTCCACAAACATTACTGCATGTCCACAAACATTACTGCATGTCCACAAACATTACTGCATGTCCACAAACATTACTACATGTCCACAAACATTACTGCATGTCCACAAACATTACTGCATGTCCACAAACATTACTGCATGTCCACAAACATTACTGCATGTCCACAAACATTACTGCATGTCCACAAACATTACTGCATGTCCACAAACATTACTGCATGTCCACAAACATTACTACATGTCCACAAACATTACTGCATGTCCACAAACATTACTGCATGTCCACAAACATTTCAGTAATGTAAGCATGTTTCCTTCTATACCTGCCTATACACACACACTACATGCACACACACACACACACACACATACCTACACACACACACACACACATATACCTACACACACACACACCACATGCACACACACACACACACCTGTGGTTCCTGTGGTTGTAGTTGAGGGCTGTCAGTTAGCGCCCTGTGGTCCACGCCGTTGCGGCGCCGCCACTGTACATCCCATCTACCCTCCTCTGTGCCAGCTGGTCAAGAATGCTGTTGCTGGCAGCACGTAGGTAGTAGTGGGGTAGGATTGGTTGGTCTGGCAGTGATGACAGGAAATCATCCAAGTCCTTTTTGAATTTTTCAACGGTTGGGTAGTTTTGGTTTCTTATTTCTTTTGGCAGTGCATTGTAGAGCTTCGGACCCCGTGTAGCGAAGGCATTTTCTTTAAGTGTCTTAACTCTTGTCAGTGCTCTTGAGTTAATTGACCTGATAATACACATACGGCCCAGTCGTTGGTTTTCTTTTATCTCTATCAACTCCTTTTCTTCCTCTCCCAGCAGGTTTGGGGTTAAGGTGTTGAGAATTTTCCAGGTATAAATGATCAAGTATCTTTCTCGGCGTCGTTCTAGAGAGTACAAGTTTAGAGACTTAAGTCTTTGCCAGTAGTCTTCCTCCTTCACAGACACTATTTTACTAGTGAAGGAGCACACACATACCTACACACACACACACACCCACATATACCTACACACACACACTACATGCACACACACACTACATGCACACACACACACACTACATGCACACACACACACACACACACTACATGCACACACACACACTACATGCACACACACACACACACACATACCTACACACACACACTACATGCACACCCACACATACCTACACACACACACTACATGCCCACACACACACATACATAGCTACACACACACACACACACACATCCACACATACCTACACACACACACTACATGCACACACACACACATACATACCTACACACACACACACACCCACACATACCTACACACACACACCCACACACACACTACATGCACACACACACACACACTTCTCAGTAACCATTCCAGCAGAGAGTTCGGTGTACTCATTAACTCATTATCACACACCCCACATTCTATACATACACACACACACACGCTCATACACTTACACACAAAGGAGTACAAAGGAAATCAAGCAACAACAGATCTAGTGACCCTTCTAGGTTGCTTGTCCTCCAAAACACTGTGGATCAAGTGTCCAAACAGTGGTTTAGAGTGGGTAAGGGAACATTGGAAAGGGAATCACTGCCCTGGAACTAATGTCCGTGGCAGGATTAGGAAGTTAGTAGAGGACAGATGGGTTAGTAACTAAGGGGGGGATAAAATAAAGTTATTCATTTACAAACGCAGTCAGTCGCGGGTTTGATGAGAGATATTTGTCTAGGCGGAGTTTAAATGAATCAACGGTGATGCAGTCTATAACGTTTCGGGGAAGCCCATTCCACAAGTTGACAACTCGATTGAAGAAGAAATTCTTAGATTCGTGCGAGTTAAAAGATTTTCCAATAATTTTGCAACCGTTTCCCCGCCTGTAATTAGATTGGTCGATAGTGAAGTACTTACTACAGTTCATATTGTCGATGCCTTTGATGATTTTGAACACTTGAATTAAGTCACCTCTTAATCTGCGCTGGGTTAAAGGAAATAGATTTAATTCTCTAAGACGCTCTTCGTATGGTTTGTTCTTTAGGCTAGGTATCATTTGGGTAACTCTACGTTGAACTCGTTCTAGCTTGTTTATATCTTTTTGGTAATAAGGGCACCAGGATTGAACGCAGTGTTCCAGAAGAGGGCGGACTAAGGAATTGTAAAGGGTTAGGATAACTTCTTTGGATTTATGCTCAAATGACCTGCCTATAAAGCCAATTATTTTGTTTGCCTTCTTAACAACTTCTGAACATTGTTGACTCGGTTTTAGGTTACTCGATATTGTTACTCCCAGATCGGTTTCTCTGTTTACATTCTTAAGCTGAGTGCCATTCATCGAATAGTTTGCTTTCTCATTTAGGTATCCGACATGTAGTACTTTACATTTATCCGCATTGAAACTCATTTGCCAAATTTGGGCCCAACATGACAATTTATCTAGATTGTGTTGCATATCGTCAACTTGTTCTTTTGGGAGTACGCTATTTGCAATTTTTGTATCGTCAGCAAATTTTGAGATTGTACAGGTGAGACCCTCATCTATGTCGTTGATGTAAATTAGAAAGAGAATTGGTCCTAGTACCGATCCCTGGGGTACCCCGCTACTTACATTGGTCCATTTAGATGCCTTACCGTTTATGACTACCCTTTGCTTTCTGTTGCTGAGCCAATTTTCTATCCATTTCAACACACCGTCTTGTATTCCATGCGCTTTTAGTTTTAGCAGTAAACGTTTGTGGGGAACTTTGTCAAAGGCCTTTTGAAAATCAAGGTATATAATATCTACAGCTTTACTCTCATCGTAGAGGTTGAGGATATCGTGGAAGAAGTCTAAGAGGTTTGTTAAACAGGAACGTTTTTTACGAAAGCCGTGTTGAGTATCTTTAAGTATGTTATTTTCCTCTAAGTGATTTACGAGTCTGTCTTGTATGACCGTTTCTAGCATTTTACATACAACTGAGGTTAAGCTAATTGGACGATAGTTACTGGGTAGGGATTTGCTGCCTTTTTTTGAATATCGGTGTTACGTTGGCTAGCTTCCACTGATCAGGCATAGTTCCAGACTGCAAGGATTTATTGAATAGTAATGTCAGTGGTTTGGAGAGCTCATCCTTAGCTTCCTTTAGAATTCTAGGCGAGATTGTATCAGGTCCTGGCGTTTTATTTACCTTGAGTTTATCTAAACAATTCAATACTTCTCTCTCTGTAACGGTGATATTGCTTAGAACATCTGAATTATCAATCTGAATCGGCGATGGTGTAGGGATATCACTGAGGTCTTCTGTTGTAAAAACTGATGCAAAGAAGGTATTGAGGGCATTACTCATTTGTACTTCGTCTTTGGTGTATTCTCCATTTTCATCGACTAACGGTCCAACAGTTGAAGTAACTACTTTTTTCTTTCTGATATAACTATAGAATTCTTTCGGGTTTGTTTTACTTTGATTCGCAATATGTAACTCTAAGGTCTTTTTACTTTGCTTAATTAACTTTTTGGCTTTGCGTCGTAGCTCTACAAATTTCACCCGTTCTTCGTCATTTTGTGAGGATTTTAATCTATCATTAGCAAATTTTTTAGCAAGCAGGCAGTTTGAAATATCTTTATTCCACCATTTGGGCTTATTATTATGGCCTGGACGCCGTATTTTCGATGGTATGCAGTCTTGCACTGCTTTTAGGTAAGTGGTTTCGAATAACTTCCAAGATGTATTTATGTCGTTATTGTTAATTAAAAAGCTCCAGTCAGTTTCTTTAAACATAGCTACACATATACACACACAGACACAAACACACCCTTGCTCAAACACAAGAATAGACTGTATACACACACACACACACTCTCTCTCTCTCTCTCTCTCTCTCTCTCTCTCTCTCTCTCTCTCTCAGATTGCCGGAGGGTGGGGAGAGAGCCTTCATCTTCGCTATCCTTTCCTTCCAGTTTCTCTCAGGGTTGCTATCTCCACTAGGATTAAGTCCTGGCCACCTTGCAGGGATCGTAAGATCTGTGTGGCCAGTGTATCTATGTAAATCTCTCTTTTTGCATCTATCTATTGTATCTATCTATCTACAGTATCTATCTATCTATCGATATATTTTATCTATCTATCCATCGATTTCTATCTATCTATCTATCTATTCTATCTATCTGTCTATCTATCTATCTATCCATATAATTCTCTCTATCTATCCCTCCATCTATCTCTCCCTGTGTGTATCTATCCAGTAAGGTATCTCCATCTATCCCTTAATGGCCCTCATTAGGGTGTGTGTGTGTGTGTGTGTGTGGGGAGAACCAATGTTATCCTGGCGTGATCATTATATCGACCAGTTACGGTGTGTGGGGGGGGGGGGGGGGTCCTACAGCTGACCTAATTGTGTTTGATCTGCTTCTTCTTCTCTCTTTCTCTCTCTCTGTCTATATATATACATATATATATATATATATATATATATATATATATATATATATATACACAGTAGGCCTATATATATATTATTGTTTTAGTTTCCTCCTGAGACCTCCATCATACTTAATAAAACATCCATTAGATCCTCATTCTTGATTAATTTGTACCTTTTTCAGTAGAAACATTTCTCGGCCTAAGGCCGGTTCTTCTAAAATTACAGGCTCACTGTCGTTCGCTAGGAAACATCGACACCAACATAGCACGAAAGGTCTTAATATTAACAAAAACAAATAGGGTGAAAGGTCTTAAATCGACAAACTAATGGGGCAAGCGTCTTAAAATCTGAAAAATAATGGGGCTTAACACGAGGGAGAAGAGGGACTAGAAAAATCGCCGACCGAAATATCGAAACAATGTAAAAAGATATCTTGAAGGAGGGTCATAGGGGTGATTATTGAAGGAGGGTCATAGGGGTGATTATTGAAGGAGGGTCATAGGGGTGATTATTGAAGGAGGTTCATAGGGGTGATTATTGAAGGAGGGTCATAGGGGTGATTATTGAAGGAGGTTCATAGGGGTGATTATTGAAGGAGGGTCATAGGGGTGATTATTGAAGGAGGTTCATAGGGGTGATTATTGAAGGAGGGTCATAGGGGTGATTATTGAAGGGTCATAGGGGTGATTATTGAAGGAGGTTCATAGGGGTGATTATTGAAGGAGGGTCATAGGGGTGATTATTGAAGGAGGTTCATAGGGGTGATTATTGAAGGAGGGTCATAGGGGTGATTATTGAAGGAGGTTCATAGGGGTGATTATTGAAGGAGGTTCATAGGGGTGATTATTGAAGGAGGTTCATAGGGGTGATTATTGAAGGAGGGTCATAGGGGTGATTATTGAAGGAGGGTCATAGGGGTGATTATTGAAGGAGGGTCATAGGGGTGATTATTGAAGGAGGGTCATAGGGGTGATTATTGAAGGAGGGTCATAGGGGTGATTATCATAGGGGTGATTATTGAAGGAGGGTCATAGGGGTGATTATTGAAGGAGGGTCATAGGGGTGATTATCGAAGGAGGTTCATAGGGGTGATTATCGAAGGAGGTTCATAGGGGTGATTATCGAAGGAGGTTCATAGGGGTGATTATTGAAGGAGGGTCATAGGGAGGAAACTAACACAAAATAAAATAATTAAAAGATTTATAAACGAACAAATAAATACTCCCATCCGCCCTTAAGGGGAGGCAGTTGGTTTTTCGAGTCCTCCTCCTCCCTCATGTTTAGCCCTATTAGTTATGAGATTTCAAAACATTCGCCCCATTTTAGTTTGGCGATTTTCAGACGTGTTGCCCCATTTCTTTGCCAATATTAAGACCTTTCGTGCCATTTAGGTATCGATTTTTTTCCTGGCGAGCGATAGCGAGCCTGTATTTGAAGAGGAATAGGCCTTCGACATTTATGTCGAAGGGGGGTCTTGTGGGTTTTTTTAAGGTTGATAGAGGTTTAGAGAGCAAACTAAACCCCTTCCTTAAACCATTGAGCCGAACCATACAATACCGTCTGGGCTCCCTTAATGGATAAAGGATAAAGGGGACAAATGATATCACTGCATCATATTAACGCCAAACAAATGATATCACTGCATCATATTAACACCAAACAAATGATATCACTGCATCATATTAACGCCAAACAAATTATATCACTGCATCATATTAACGCCAAACAAATGATATCACTGCATCATATTAACACCAAACAAATGATATCACTGCATCATATTAACGCCAAACAAATGATATCACTGCATCATATTAACGCCAAACAAATGATATCACTGCATCATATTAACACCAAACAAATGATATCACTGCATCATATTAACGCCAAACAAATGATATCACTGCATCATATTAACGCCAAACAAATGATATCACTGCATCATATTAACGCCAAACAAATGATATCACTGCATCATATTAACGCCAAACAAATGATATCACTGCATCATATTAACGCCAAACAAATGATATCACTGCATCATATTAACGCCAAACAAATGATATCACTGCATCATATTAACGCCAAACAAATGATATCACTGCATCATATTAACGCCAAACAAATGATATCACTGCATCATATTAACGCCAAACAAATGATATCACTGCATCATATTAACGCCAAACAAATGATATCACTGCATCATATTAACGCCAAACAAATGATATCACTGCGTCATATTAACGCCAAACAAATTATATCACTGCATCATATTAACGCCAAACAAATGATATCACTGCATCATATTAACGCCAAACAAATGATATCACTGCGTCATATTAACGCCAAACAAATGATATCACTGCATCATATTAACGCCAAACAAATGATATCACTGCATCATATTAACACCAAACAAATGATATCACTGCATCATATTAACGCCAAACAAATGATATCACTGGGTCATATTAACACCAAACAAATGATATCACTGCATCATATTAACGCCAAACAAATGATATCACTGCATCATATTAACGCCAAACAAATGATATCACTGCATCATATTAACGCCAAACAAATGATATCACTGCATCATATTAACGCCAAACAAATGTTGTAACTACTATATATTTTGGTACAACATATTCGTAATAACCGAGTAATCTAGTTGAGGCCATGGCAATTTACCTGGAATAAAACACAGTCCCATTGTCCTGGTGACTAGAATAATTTCATGAAACTAATGAATACATGCGGTACTCCAAGGATTCGAACCTAGGATATTCACATCGAAATTCCGCGCACTAATCATTAGGCTATCAAGACAGTTGAAGGTTTAGCACAAGCCTACGATATATGGATAATTATCTAAGGATGTACAGTCGCACTAATAAGTGATGTCTCGGCACCAAGTATGTTTGGATCAATAATTAATTGGTATCAGCAAGATCTAAGCTTCATTTCTTCATATCAAGTGAAATATACAAATATGTTCCTACCTTACCCACCCTAGTCAACATCTGACAGACATTAATACATTAATAAGACGTTTCGTACGATTTAGGGTTTGTTGTTTTCCTGGCAAGCGATAGCGAGCCTGCAATTTAAGAGGAATCGGCCTTCGGCCGATCGACCTCTAAATAGCACGAAAGGTCTTAACATTGATGAAGAAATGGGGAGACAGGTCTATATAATCGCTAAAGTATTGGGGAACGTCTTATAATCTCAAAACTAATAGGGCTAAACATGAGGGAGAAGGTAATCTCACTGAATCCATCTTTCCCTCATCCTATGACTTAAATAGCTTCAAACTCCGTGTGTCCAGGCATTTTGGCTTGAATGTTCCTTGATTTTGGCCCTGTCACTCTTTCAACTCTGGGGGAGACACTCGTCACAGGCAGTTTTGCATTTTGTCTTCCTCATAAAAAAAAAAAAAAAAAAAAAAAATCCCCTAAACGTAGTACCCGACTGTGCACCATAGAGCTGTTAATCCATACTGTGGCCGAGCAACAGAGAATGCATATCAATAGGTTGTGGTGATGGTTGTGTGTGTGTGTGTGGGTGTGTGTGCGTGCGTGCGTGTGTGTGTGTGTGTGTGTGTAGGTGGTTAAGGGAAGATGGGCCGTTTTTGTATCTATTAATTCATGTATTCATTTAGTTTTTAGTTTCCTCGCTAGACCTCCCTCAATCTTAGAAAAACACCCCTTAGTTCGCCGCTCAAGATAAATGTGTACATTTTTCGGTAGAAAAATTTCCCGGCCAAGGACCGATTCCTCTTATAATTACAGGCTCGCTATCGCTCGCCAGGAGAAAGTCGACACCTAAATGGCACGATAGTTCTTAAAATTGACAACGAAATGGGGCGAAAGGTGTTAACATCGCCAAACTAATGGGCCGAACGTCTTAGAATCTCAAATCAATTTTTTTTTTTTTTTTTTTTTTTTTTTTTAAAGAGACAACGAACAGAGGAAGGAAAAACACAGATAAAACAAAAAGGTCCATGTGACTAAAGGCATCCTCCATTCATAAAATGTTTGTAACAACTGGATTTAAACATTTGTAGATTGTAAGTTTGTGGAAAGCAATTCGAGGGAAGTGAATTCCAAAGAGTAGTAGCTCTGGGGATAAATGAATTCTGATAAGCAGAAGTTCTGCATTGTGGAGGAGAAAGTGTAAATTCATGGGCGCTCTCAGCTGCCCTAGTTCTACGGGGAAATGGGGCTTAACACGAGGGAGAAAGGGGACCAGAAAAACGGTCCATCTCCCCTTAATCCATACTGTGTCCGAGCAACAGTAGAATGCAGGTCAATATGTTGTGGTGATGGTTGTATGTGTGTGTGTGTGGGTGTGGGTGTGTGTGTGTGGGTGTGGGTGTGTGTAGGTGTGTAGGTGTGTGTGTGTGTAGGTGTGTGTGTGTGTGTTACTCAGTTACTCAGTTACTTGTTCGTCAAGGGGAATCCACGCAATGCGAGCTAAGCTCATTATTATCGCGCCTCCTTAACTGGCAATGTATTGCGTGAAATGCATGTTAAGTGTTTTATGTACTGTTGGAATGGCTGTGGATGTGTGTGTAGTCTGTATTTTAGCTAATTGGCGACATTGGAAACGAAGGCTTAGGGTGGATCTGTATGGTACCATTCTCACTATAGACGGTACCGTCTCGCCCGAAGGCTTAGGTAGCCATCAGCTTAGGTGAACCATATGATACCTGAAATGCTGGGTGTGAAGGGAATTCATGGTCTCCTGAAATATCCCCACGCTACCTTTAGGATCAACTTTTCCTGGTACCTGGCGCGGGGTACGAACCTCTGAAGGGAATTTAACCCCCCTAAAAACCCACAGGTTTTGAGATGCCTTGGGTGGGGTTCGAACCCTGGTTAGTGACCCAACCATCACCACCAGGCCACGCGCGCTAACCCACTGTACTACCACGGACGTACTAAAAGTATAGCAAACTTAGTCCGATTTTTAAGAACCAGGTGATAGTCTCGTGGTGTTATCACGTGATGAGTTTATTGGACTTACCATCTCCGACTATTTTACGCTATACCTGACGTCAACTCGGGTTAGTATTATTGTGGGTGCGGGACATTTTCGAGGGCATTACATTACATCCTTCTTTAACTGGGCTAGTCCCTAGCCTATTTTAAGGTCGTAAGGTATCGTAGCTGTATTACCTCAGCAATCTCAATATTGTTGGTATAGGGTTCGCGTGACGGGTGCTCCACGTAGCTACCTGGTCACGATCCCACCGCTGCCACCAATGAAATGCTGGGTGTGAAGGGAATTCATGGTCTCCTGAAATATCCCCAGGCTACCTTTAGGATCAACTTTTCCTGGTACCTGGCGCGGGGTACGAACCTCTGAAGGAAATTTAACCCCCCTAAAAACCCACAGGTTTTGAGATGCCTTGGGTGGGGTTCGAACCCTGGTTAGTGACCCAACCATCACCACCAGGCCCGCGCGCTAACCCACTGTACTACCACGGACGTACTAAAAGTATAGCAACCTTAGTCCGATTTTTAAGAACCAGGTGATAGTCTCGTGGTGTTATCACGTGATGAGTTTATTGGACTTACCATCTCCGACTATTTTACGCTATACCTGACGTCAACTCGGGTTAGTATTATTGTGGGTGCGGGACATTTTCGAGGGCATTACAATACCCATCTCGCCTTGTACCATTTTTGCCAACCCCAGATGGGACGTCACAACGTCGTCCACTTATTCCAGGTACCTATTTACAGCTAGGTGAACTGAGGCTAACACATGAAAGGAGACAAGCCCAATTTGTCTCCGCCCGGCCGGGGATTGAACCCCCGACCCCTCGTGTGTGAGACGAGAGCTCTACCAACTAGGCTACGGGCTGTGTAGGTGTGTGTGTGTGTAGGTGTGTGTGTGTGTGTGTAGGTGTGTGTGTGTGTAGGTGTGTGTGTGTAGGTGTGTGTGTGTGTGTGTAGGTGTGTGTGTGTGTGTATGTAGGTGTGTGTGGTGTTGTCATGGTTATTAAGGGGGTCACCTCATTAGTTTCTGTCCTTTTCTCTTTTTCTCTGGCTTGTATCCATTCGGCCCCATTCAGCCAACTGTTTTAAGACATTTATCCCCATCCAGGTGTCGATGCGAGCCAGCATTATATAGAGAAATGCGGCTTCGCCGGAGAAATTTTTCTATCGAAAAATGTACAAATTTAGCCTGCTGTCAAAAACATATAACAAAATGCTGGCTCGCGGAATAAATGGATACCTGGATGGGGGTAAACGTCTTAAAACAGTAGGCTGAATGGGGCCTGTTAATCCATACTGTGTCCGAGCAACAGTAGAGTGCATGTCAATATGTTGTGGTTGTGTGTAGGTGTGTGTGTGTGTAGGTGTGGTGGTGGCCATGGTGATTAACCCTTTCACGCATTTATGACGCAGAGGTTGCCAGATTAGCAATAAGAAATAGAGTTATTTCACTCTTATAATTACCTCTCCAAAATCAGTTTTCTGCCCACAGCTAACTCAAAGACAACTGCAGAGGTTGAAGTAACTAAACTAAAGGTTTCTAAATACCCCTGATGGTAACAAAGGCTTTAAAGTATCCCCAATAGGCTCAAAATTGTGTCATAAGCGTGAAAGGGTTAAGGGAAGGTAGGGGGGGGGGGGGGGACCTTATCATTAGGGGCTACGTATTGAAATTGTTCAAATTATTATTATTTTAATAATTTTGTTATATTTGTGTTATTCTTCCAAATTATTCTTGCGCACGCACTGGTGTTTACGTATATAATAACTCCAGAACCGCTGCTGAATTGACCCCTTGCAAGTTTGGGTCTATAAGGAAGTTGTAGTTGTGGCCGTCAATATTTAGCATAATTATCAGCTAAAATACGGTCATAGTACATATATAAAATACGGTCATAGTACATATATAAAATACGGTCATAGTACATATATAAAATACGGTCATAGTACATATATAAAATACGGTCATAGTACATATATAAATACATAAAACTAAAATTAACATACTTTTTATCCATCAGAAACCCACATTGTTATTGCATTTTGCTTTAATATAAATGTCCACGGCTCCAACTTCATTATAGCCTTAAACTCGCAAGTGGTCCATTGCGACCAAACTTTGACACAAGGTGCGGTTTTATATTGAGCAACTTTTGATTGACTAAAAATGCAAAATGACGGCCAGACACGCATGTCGGCAGAATGTCTACCATTTCTTAGACAGAGATAATGTCTCTCCCGCTTATAGGAGATTCTTAGGACCTTGGTGACCCTGGTTTCTGGGTCTTCTCCTGGATGACCTAGATGTGTGTGAATTTGTACTTTGTTTTTGTGTGTTCATTGTTTTCTGTTGTGTGTTGTGCTGTCCCTATTCTTGCTCTGTCTTGAGTCGGCCACCCCCCAAAAAAAGAAGAAAAAAAAAAAAGGAAAGAAAGGAAAAAATAAATAGGAAAATGGGGATTGGGCCTGAGAAAATATATATATAGATAGATAGATAGATAGATAGATGATGTATGGATTCCCTACCAATGCCCCACAAACGTTATAGAGAATTAAAGGTTTTACCCTACACATCGGTTTTTGGCGCCCATCATGTAAAACCCTCAAATTCACCTAAAAATCCATATCTTAAAAACTACACGGATGATGAACACTGTGTTTGCGTAGTTGGGTGCGGGTCATGAATCAGAATGTGTTGCTACCAAATTACTGTACATCGGTGGAATTGTTTAGCTGCATCATTGAAAAAGTTCATCTAAATATTAAGGGGGCTGACAGGCTCTTTTCTCTCCTTTTCTCTCTTTCTCTGGCTTGTATCCATTCGGCCCCATTCAGCCTTCTGTTGTAAGACGTTTATCCGCATCCAGGTGTCAATTTCTTCCTGGTGAGCAATAGCGAACCAGCATTGGATGGAGAAATCCGGCTTCACCGGAAACATTTTTCTATCGAAAAATTTACAAATTTAGCCTGCTGTCAAAAACTTTAAACAAAATATGCTGGCTCGCTACAGCTCGCTAGGAAAAAATAGACACCTGGATGGGAGTAAACGTCATAAACCAGTAGACTGAATGGGGCCGAATAGATACAAGTCAGAGAAAGAGAGAAATGGAGAGAAAAAAAAGCCTGTGACCCCCCTTAAGTTTAAAAGTATTCTAGTCAAGTTCCACAATGTATTCAGTCTTTTGGAGTATTTCACCCAGTTCCCCTAGGATTGCTTCTAAAAGTTTGCGAAAATTATTCAGATCCATGGATTTTATATTTTGGGGGCTACACTGTAAAACCTCTGTGCCATTTCCAGTAACAATAATCTATAGCATTCTACCTATTGTCCTACTGTCTTGATAGCGTAATGCATAAGTGCGCGGAAGTATCGATGTAAGTATCCTAGGATCGAGTTCCTGGAGTGCCACATGTATTCGTTGATTTCATTAATTGAGTTTAGAGGTCAAGTTGGTTGGTGGAAAACACATAATAATTCACATAGTAAATAATAATAATAATTCAAATCATCCTTTTGTGAATTACAGTGTTGAATAAGGATTTCAATAATGTCCTACTTTCACAATAGCTACTAATATGGTGACCACGGGATTGGGCCTATACGGGATTGGGCCCACTTAGGTTAGGTTCCAATCCCGTGGGCGCAATCCCGTATGGGCCCAATTCCGTATATTCCGTATGGGCCCAATCCCGTATGGGCCCAATCCCTATGGAACCGCTACTAATATAGCGATGATATGGACCGACAAAGTTTTCGGCAATTGCCCGAGTGACCGTGTCCATGGCTACACCTACAGTGACCGTGTCCATGGCTACACCTACAGTGACCGTGTCCATGGCTACACCTACAGTAGACCCCATTATACTAATGTATGCTTTCATTAACATTATGTGCCCATAATAATTCTGATTTAGACTGTCAGTATTACTCCATCCCATACCTAACTCACTGCAATAACTTAATATAACCAGAGTTTAGTATCTCAGCGATACAACACCAACTATAACCCCCCCCCCCACAACAACAACAACAACAACAACAACAACGCTACCATGTTTTCTCAGTCGCCTATGGACCAGTATTGATCAGGGAACTATTTTTATACTCTCTCTTTCAACACTAGACTTGGCAGAATTAATTAAACCCTTTCAGTACTGGGGAAGTCTTTTTCATTGGATTTCTGCTACATTTTGAGGATTCTGTAAAGCATAGGCATGGTATATGGTAGCAAAAAGGATTATTTGAGATAGTCTGCAGGCTTTTAATGGGTAGACGTCTTCCCTAACCTACTTTTGTTTTATATGTGTATGAAGGAGACAAAAGGCAGGTTGCCTGTAACGAGTGTCTCCCCCAAAGCCTAAAGAGTGACAGGGCCAAATTCAAGAGACGTTGGGGTCAAAATGCCTGGACACACGAAGTATCAAGCAGTTTAAGTCATAGGATGAAGGAAATATTGATTGAGAGAGAGTTCCATACTTCAGTTGTTGAGTAGAAAAAGACTGAGAAATTTTGCCAATTCTTGGGTTGGAGAGCTGGAGAAAATAGGAATGGGACTGTGTTGAAAGGCGGGTGCCATGCAATCGCTGCATGGGATGGGGTATGCACTGAGAGACCTCTGAAGAACACTGATTGTTGTAATAGCGATAGTAGAGTGAAAGAGATGCAACATTGCGGCGTGTAGTAAGAGATTGTAGGGAACTAGTACGAGAAAGTGAGTTGATGAGGCGAAATGCTTTGGACTCTACTCTTTCGAGATAACAATATATCGATAAAATACTACAGACAAAAGTGAGTAGATTCGATGATATAATTTAGTATCAAACTGTTCGATAGTTAAGGGGGAGGTAGTTGCTTTTGTTAGACCCCTTCTCTCTCATGTTTAGCCCCATTAGTTTTGACATTTAAAGACGTTTGCCCCATTAGTTTGTCGATTTTAGGACCACTCGCCACATTTCTTTGTCAATATAAAGACCTTTCATGCCATTTAGGTGTCGATATTTTCCTGGCGAGCGATAGCGACCCTATCAATTTAGGGCGAACCGGCCTTCGGCCGAAAATTTGTTATATCAATTTTTTTACAAATTTATCTTGAAGGGGTGTCTAGGAGGTGTTTTGGTAAGCTTAATGGAGGTTTATCGAGGTTAGTATAATATATATAAATACCCCCTACCCACTACCCCCTCAAGATACATTTGGACACGAAGGTAATTATGTGTGGGTAGGGTTTGTTTTTCATGCATACTAATTTGAACACCGCCTATACGTAATGCCTATAGTCTAACTTTAGCTGAGGGTAATAATTATGTCCTGATTATTATTATTATTATTATTATTATTATTATTATTATTATTTTTATTATTATTATTATTATTATTATTATTATTATTATTATTTGTCCTCGCGCAGCTATTATGGAGATTTTGTAGACAATTGGCCACTTACGAGTTTCAGGCTATAAGGAAGTTGGAGCCGTGAACATCGATAGTAAAGAGAAATGCAATAATAATGTGGGTTTCCGATGGATTAATAGTATGATCAATTTGGTTTTATGTGTTTATATATGTATTATGACCGTATTTTAGCTGATAATTCTGCTAAATGTTGATGGCCACAGCTCCAACTTCCTTATAGACTAAAACTCGCAAGTGGTCAATTTCAGTTAGTAATCATGAACCCTTGGTATTTATATGGAACAGAGACAGATATATTTTTTTTTTCTATGTGAATGAGGGAGACAAAAGGCATAACTGCCTGCAGCGAGTGCCTCCCCCAGATTTCAACGAGTGACAGGGCCGAAATCAAGGGACGTTCGAGCTAAAATTTATTATTGCTCCATTAACCCATTCAGTACCGGTGACGTCCTTTTCATTATATTCTGGCAACTATTAGACGATTTTATTCAGCTTTGGAAAAATGTGTGCCAATTAAAAGGCTACAGACTATCTCAATTATTAATCCTTTTAGCTACCATATATCCTTCCTAAGCTTCATAAAATCCTCTAAACAATGCAAGAATAAACATATAAAAGACGTCGCTGGTATCGATGGTGTTAATCCGTTCAGTACCAGGGACGTCGCTGGTATCGATGGTGTTAATCCGTTCAGTACCAGAGACGTCGCTGGTATCGATGGTGTTAATCCGTTCAGTACCAGAGACGTCGCTGGTATCGATGGTGTTAATCCGTTCAGTACCAGAGACGTCGCTGGTATCGATGGTGTTAATCCGTTCAGTACCAGGGACGTCGCTGGTATCGATGGTGTTAATCCGTTCAGTACCAGGGACGTCGCTGGTATCGATGGTGTTAATCCGTTCAGTACCAGGGACGTCGCTGGTATCGATGGTGTAGAGACGTCGCTGGTATCGATGGGTTAATCCGTTCAGTACCAGGGACGTCGCTGGTATCGATGGTGTTAATCCGTTCAGTACCAGGGACGTCGCTGGTATCGATGGTGTTAATCCGTTCAGTACCAGGGACGTCGCTGGTATCGATGGTGTTAATCCGTTCAGTACCAGAGACGTCGCTGTATCGATGGTGTTAATCCGTTCAGTACCAGGGACGTCGCTGGTATCGATGGTGTTAATCCGTTCAGTACCAGAGACGTCGCTGGTATCGATGGTGTTAATCCGTTCAGTACCAGGAACGTCGCTGGTATCGATGGTGTTAATCCGTTCAGTACCAGGGACGTCGCTGGTATCGATGGTGTTAATCCGTTCAGTACCAGGGACGTCGCTGGTATCGATGGTGTTAATCCGTTCAGTACCAGGGACGTCGCTGGTATCGATGGTGTTAATCCGTTCAGTACCAGGGACGTCGCTGGTATCGATGGTGTTAATCCGTTCAGTACCAGGGACGTCGTTGGTATCGATGGTGTTAATCCGTTCAGTACCAGGGACGTCCTTTTTATCATATTCTGGCCACTATTATACGGTTTTATTCAGCTTAGGAAGGACCTCTAGCAAGTAAGGCTTCAAACTATCTCAAGCAACCCTTTTCAAATGCCACAGATCCTTCCTAAGCTGCATAATATCGTCTAAATATAGCTGGAATAAAATATAACACACGTCGCTGGTACTCAAAGGGTTAAGGGGAGGTTTTTAGTTTGGTCTCTAGATATCCATCAAGCTTAAGATTACACCCCCTTGAGCCCCTTTCAAGATAAATTTGTACATTTTTCGGTAGAAAAATGTCCCGGCTGAAAGCCGGTTCCTCTTAAATTACAGGCTCGCTATCGCTCGCCAGGATAACATCGACACCTAAATTGCACGAAAGGTCTTAAAATTGACAGAAATGGGTTCAAAGTTCTTAAAATCATCAAAATAATGGGGCGAACGTCTTAAAATTAGAAAAGCAATGGGGCTAAACGTGAGGGAGAAAGGAGTCAAGAAAAAACTCCCTCAAGTGGAAATCTCCCCTTTAAGTATAGAGAATCAGCTGTAATGTGATTCAATATATTATCAACTGCAACACCTGGATATAGTCTACTCTGCAACACCTGGATATAGTCTACTCTATAATAGCCAGGGGTTGGGATTCGAACCAATACAGGTGGAAGGTCTGTCATCAGTAGCCTACCACTACGGGGGTTAAGGGGGGTCATACCGGCTTTTTTTTTTTATCTTTCTCTCCTTTTCTCTCTTTCCCTGGCTTGTATCCATGCGGCCCCATTCAGCCAACTGTTTTAATACGTTTATCCCCATCCAGGTGTCGATTTCTTCCTGGCGAGCGAGAGCGAGCCAGCATTGTATGGAGAAATCCGGCTTCGCCGGAGAAATTTTTCTATCGAAAAATGTACAAATTTAACTTGCTGTCAAAACAAAAATATATATATGTTGGCGAGCGTTATATTGACACCTGGATGGGGGTAAATGTCTTAAAATAGTAGGCTGAATGGGGCCGAATGGATACAAGCCCAAGAGAGAGGGAGAGAAAGAGCAAAAAAGCGAGGTGGGCCATCTTAATTAAGGTTAAGGTGACAGACCTCCTGCCTGTATAAGTTGGAATCCTAATCCTTGCTATTATATGTGTCATAACATAGCATCTTGTCATGCTTAGGGGAGCTGGATTTCGATTAAACGACTGTCTGTCCCCTACTTCAGTTGTTGTTGTTGGGGTGGGACACAGGTAAAAGTGCCAAATTGCTCCTTTTAAACTCTGTAGTGGTATTGGTGACAGACCTCATCAAGTAAACCTAGTCTATATACTCTACAAAGGTATATTTGTCTAAAACAGAGACGGAATGAGAAACATGAGAAAGTAAGTTTATATACAGTAGTCTTATCTCTCTAATGATTATAATAATACTGAAGAATGGTGGTGATGGACATTCCTAAAGGGGTATGGGTGGCACTGGAGGAAGGAGAAGGAGGAGGAGGGGGGAAAAGAATAAGAAGAGGAAGAAAGAGGGAAGGGGAAGGGAAAGGTAAAGAAGAACGAGGGGAAGAAGGAGAACACAAGTAAGAAGTAAGAAGAAGAGGTAGATAGGGAGGAGGAGGAGGAAGTGTGGAAGAAGAAGAAGAACGAGGAGGCGGAGAGGGAGAAAGAGGAGGAGGAAAGGGAGGAAGAAGAGAGAGAGAGGGAAAGGAGGAGGAGAGGGAGTCTTGGAGAAGAAAGTGGTAGAGGAGAGAAGGAGAGGAAGTGATGGAGAAGTAGGAAAGGGAGTGATGGAGGAAGAAGAGGATATAGCGTTGGAGGTACAATACAAAAGGGAGTGATGGAGGAGGAAGTGGAAGAGAAGAAGAAGGAAGAGAGGGAGTGATGGAGGAGGAAGAAGAGGAGGAGTACAAATGAGTACAAAGGAAAACAGCAGGTCTAGTGACCCCTCTAGGCTGCTTGTCCTCCAAAACACTGAGGGTCAAGTGTCCAAACAGTGGTTTAGAGTGGGTAAGGGAAATTTGAAAAGGGAACTATAGCTGCCCTGAAACTAATGTCCGTGGCAGGATTAGGAAGTTAGTAGGGGACAGATGGGTTAGTAACATAACACAGTTATAAGTGATTTTTCGTATATCTGGGAAAAAGAGAGTAACGTCTTAGTAATATATACACGCAATAATCCTGGATGAATCTCTGGGAGGAATAAAATAAAGTTATTCATTTACAAATGCAGTCAGTCACGGGTTTGATGCAAGATATTTGTCTAGGCGAAGTTTAAAAGCATCAACGGTGCTGCAGTCTATATTCTATAACGTTTCGGGGAAGCCCATTCCACAAGTTGACAACTCGATTGAAGAAGTAATTCTTAGATTCGTGCGAGTTAAAAGATTTACCAATAATTTTGCAACCGTTTCCCCGCGTGAGGAGGTGGAGGAATGTGATGGTGGTGGAGGAATGTGGTGGTGGTGGTGGAGGTACAATAATGCCATGACTACCACACATTCACCTTGTCCAAACAAAACCACTCACCCATACCAACACCTATAATACAGTATATATATACAGTATATATATATATATACCGGTATATATATATATATATATATATATATATATATAGTAAATAAAGTACACATACTTTAGCATACACACACATACATTTCATAGACACATAGAGACACAAATACACATACATACATACACTACATACTCATTACATAGACAGATATGCATTACATAGACAGATATGCATTACATAGACAGACACACACACACACACACATACATTACATAGACAGATAGACACACACACACACACATGCATTACATACACACACACACACACACACATGCATTACATACACACACACACACACACACACATAATTATTTGATCTTCCTCAATAAAACCAGTCACATATACACGCACATTGACAATGACAAACACACACACACATGCATATCAATCTTTCTCTCTCTCTCTCTCTCTCTCTCTCTCTCTCTCTCTCTCTCTCTCTCTCTCTCTCTCTCTCTCTCTCTCTCTCTCTCTCTCTCTATCTATCTATCTATCTATCTATCTTTACATATCTATCTATCTATCTATCTATCTATCTATCTATCTATCTATATATGTCTATATATCTATCAATTTAGTTAATCTTGATGGAGGTCTAGGGACCAAATTATATACCATCCCTTAAATGATATGGGAACTCATTAGCCAAAGTTATCATATCAAAATAATAAGACATCAATATGCAAAGTGTCTTGTAGATTATAATATATTGGCGCTCTGGTGGCAACTATGCTCACCCTGCTGGCCCGGGAACCATATGTAATAATCTAACTTATTAAGGGGGGTCACCGTTTTTTTGTTGTATCTTTCTCTCCTTTTCTCTCTTTCCCTGGCTTGTATCCATTCGGCCCTATTCAGCCAACTGTTTTAAGACGTTTATCCCCATCCAGGTGTCGATTTCTTCCTGGCGAGCGATAACGAGCCAGTATTGTATGGAGAAATCCGGCTTCGCCGGAGACATTTTTCTATCGAAAAATGTACAAATTTAGCTTGCTGTTAAAACAAAAATATATATATGCTGGCTCGCTATCGCTCTCCAGGAAAATAGTGACACCTGTATGGGGTAAACGTCTTAAAACAGTAGGCTGAATGGGGCCGAATGGATACAAGCCAAAGAGAGAGGGAGAGAAAGAGAAACAAAAGCGAGGTGGGCTCCCTTAACAGCACTCCCAGCACCAAACACCTCCCAAGGAAATGATTGAAAGCATGTGATCCTACCGGGATTCGAACCTGGGTTACCACATACAGATCTTAAACACTCTAACCATTACACCATCAAGGCAGTTTAAGGTTAAGTACATGACTATGATTTGATATCCATTTATCGAATACTGGATATCAATTTAATCATGTACTCAGACCCAACTGCGCACTGACTAGCCTAATATTTAAGGGGAGGTTTCTAGTTTGTTTCCTACGTTTTCATCAAGCTTAAAATTACACCCCCTAGACCACCTTTCAAGATAAATTTGTACATTTTTCGGTAGAAAAATGTCCCGGCCGGTGGCCGGTTGCTCCTAAATTACAGGCTCGCTATCGCTCGCCAGGAAAAAATCGACACCTTAATGGCACGAAAGGTCTTAAAATTGACAGAAATGGGGCAAAATGTCTTAAAATGTCAAAACTACTAGGGCGAACGTCTTAAAATCTCAAAAGCAATGGGGCTAAACATGAGGGAGAATGGGGTCCCAAAAAAATCCCTCAAGTGGCAATCTCCCCTTAACCTCTTTATTTCAACCTCTTTATTTCAACCTCTTTATTTCAACATATTTAGAGGCTTGTATATAGAGCGGTGAGGAAGGATCTGTGGTGGTTAAATGGGTGACTCGAGATACATTGAAAGCCTTTTAATTGGTGCATGTCCTTCCTAAGCTAAAGACAACTGTTTTAATCATAGCCGGAATACAATGGAAAAGACGGATCGGTCATGAAAGGGTTAAGAGGAGGGATGGTTCACTTTTTGGTCGATTTTTTCATTTATATATATATTTTTTTTTTTTTTTTTTTTTTTTTTGTAGTTGCCTCCCCAGATCTTCATCAAACTTAAAACAAAAAACATCCTCCCAAGACCCTCCTTCAAGATAAATGCGTACATTTTTCGATAGAAAAATTTCCCTGCCGAAGACCGGTTCCTCTTCAAGTTCAGGCTCGCTATCGCTCGCCAGGAAAAAATCGACACGTAAATGACATGAGAAGTCTTAATACTGACAAAGAAATCGGGCGAAAGGTCTAAAAATCGCCAAACTAATGGGCCGAACGTCTTATAATCTGAAAACTGATGGGGCTAAACACGAGAAAAAAGGAGGACTAGAAAAACTGCCCATCTCTCCTTAAGGGGAGGTTTTTAGTTTGGTCCCTAGATATCCTTCAAGCTTAAGATTACACCCCCTTGAGCCCCTTTCAAGATAAATGTGTACATTTTTCGGGAGAAAAATGTCCCGGCTGAAAGCCGGTTCGTCTTAAATTACAGGCTCACTATCGCTCGCCAGGATAAAATCGACACCTAAATGGCACGAAAGGTCTTAAAATTGACAGAAATGGGTTGAAAGTTCTTAAAATCGTCAAAACAAGGGGGCAAACGTCTTAAAATTAGTAAAACAATGAGGCTAAACATGAGGGAGAAAGGAGTCAAGAAAAAAATCCCTCAAGTGGAAATCTCCCCTTAAGGCGGAGGTCGTTGCTTTCTCTGGAGCCCTCCTTCTCCCTCATGTTTCTCTGGAGCCCTCCTTCTCCCTCATGTTTCTCTGGAGCCCTCCTTCTCTCTCATGTTTCTCTGAAGCCCTCCTTCTCTCTCATGTTTCTCTGGAGCCCTCCTTCTCCCTCATGTTTCTCTGGAGCCCTCCTTCTCTCTCATGTTTCTCTGGAGCCCTCCTTCTCTCTCATGTTTCTCTGGAGCCCTCCTTCTCTCTCATGTTTCTCTGGAGCCCTCCTTCTCCCTCATGTTTCTCTGGAGCCCTCCTTCTCTCTCATGTTTCTCTGGAGCCCTCCTTCTCTCATGTTTCTCTGGAGCCCTCCTTCTCTCTCATGTTTCTCTGGAGCCCTCCTTCTCCCTCATGTTTCTCTGAAGCCCTCCTTCTCTCTCATGTTTCTCTGGAGCCCTCCTTCTCCCTCATGTTTCTCTGGAGCCCTCCTTCTCTCTCATGTTTCTCTGGAGCCCTCCTTCTCTCTCATGTTTCTCTGGAGCCCTCCTTCTCTCTCATGTTTCTCTGGAGCCCTCCTTCTCCCTCATGTTTCTCTGGAGCCCTCCTTCTCCCTCATGTTTCTCTGGAGCCCTCCTTCTCCCTCATGTTTCTCTGGAGCCCTCCTTCTCCCTCATGTTTCTCTGGAGTCCTCCTTCTCCCTCATGTTTCTCTGGAGTCCTCCTTCTCCCTCATGTTTCTCTGGAGCCCTCCTTCTCTCTCATGTTTCTCTGGAGTCCTCCTTCTCTCTCATGTTTCTCTGGAGCCCTCCTTCTCCCTCATGTTTCTCTGGAGTCCTCCTTCTCTCTCATGTTTCTCTGGAGCCCTCCTTCTCTCTCATGTTTCTCTGGAGCCCTCCTTCTCCCTCATGTTTCTCTGGAGCCCTCCTTCTCTCTTATGTTTCTCTGGAGCCCTCCTTCTCCCTCATGTTTCTCTGGAGCCCTCCTTCTCCCTCATGTTTCTCTGGAGCCCTCCTTCTCTCTCATGTTTCTCTGGAGCCCTCCTTCTCCCTCATGTTTCTCTGGAGCCCTCCTTCTCTCTCATGTTTCTCTGGAGCCCTCCTTCTCCCTCATGTTTCTCTGGAGTCCTCCTTCTCTCTCATGTTTCTCTGGAGCCCTCCTTCTCTCTCATGTTTCTCTGGAGCCCTCCTTCTCTCTCATGTTTCTCTGGAGCCCTCCTTCTCCCTCATGTTTCTCTGGAGCCCTCCTTCTCTCTCATGTTTCTCTGGAGCCCTCCTTCTCTCTTATGTTTCTCTGGAGCCCTCCTTCTCCCTCATGTTTCTCTGGAGTCCTCCTTCTCTCTCATGTTTCTCTGGAGCCCTCCTTCTCTCTCATGTTTCTCTGGAGCCCTCCTCTCTTATGTTTCTCTGGAGCCCTCCTTCTCCCTCATGTTTCTCTGGAGTCCTCCTTCTCCCTCATGTTTCTCTGGAGCCCTCCTTCTCTCTCATGTTTCTCTGGAGCCCTCCTTCTCTCTCATGTTTCTCTGGAGCCCTCCTTCTCTCTCATGTTTCTCTGGAGCCCTCCTTCTCTCTCATGTTTCTCTGGAGCCCTCCTTCTCTCTCATGTTTCTCTGGAGCCCTCCTTCTCCCTCATGTTTCTCTGGAGCCCTCCTTCTCTCTCATGTTTCTCTGGAGCCCTCCTTCTCCCTCATGTTTCTCTGGAGCCCTCCTTCTCCCTCATGTTTCTCTGGAGTCCTCCTTCTCCCTCATGTTTCTCTGGAGCCCTCCTTCTCTCTCATGTTTCTCTGGAGCCATCCTTCTCTCTCATGTTTCTCTGGAGCCCTCCTTCTCTCTCATGTTTCTCTGGAGCCCTCCTTCTCCCTCATGTTCTCTGGAGCCCTCCTTCTCTCTCATGTTTCTCTGGAGCCCTCCTTCTCCCTCATGTTTCTCTGGAGCCCTCCTTCTCCCTCATGTTTCTCTGGAGTCCTCCTTCTCCCTCATGTTTCTCTGGAGCCCTCCTTCTCCCTCATGTTTCTCTGGAGCCCTCCTTCTCCCTCATGTTTCTCTGGAGTCCTCCTTCTCCCTCATGTTTCTCTGGAGCCCTCCTTCTCTCTCATGTTTCTCTGGAGCCCTCCTTCTCCCTCATGTTTCTCTGGAGCCCTCCTTCTCCCCTCATGTTTCTCTGGAGCCCTCCTTCTCCCTCATGTTTCTCTGGAGTCCTCCTTCTCCCTCATGTTTCTCTGGAGCCCTCCTTCTCCCTCATGTTTCTCTGGAGTCCTCCTTCTCTCTCATGTTTCTCTGGAGCCCTCCTTCTCTCTCATGTTTCTCTGGAGCCCTCCTTCTCCCTCATGTTTCTCTGGAGCCCTCCTTCTCCTCATGTTTCTCTGGAGTCCTCCTTCTCTCTCATGTTTCTCTGGAGCCCTCCTTCTCTCTCATGTTTCTCTGGAGCCCTCCTTCTCTCTCATGTTTCTCTGGAGCCCTCCTTCTCTCTCATGTTTCTCTGGAGCCCTCCTTCTCTCTCATGTTTCTCTGGAGCCCTCCTTCTCTCTCATGTTTCTCTGGAGTCCTCCTTCTCTCTCATGTTTCTCTGGAGCCCTCCTTCTCTCTCATGTTTCTCTGGAGTCCTCCTTCTCTCTCATGTTTCTCTGGAGCCCTCCTTCTCTCTCATGTTTCTCTGGAGCCCTCCTTCTCTCTCATGTTTCTCTGGAGTCCTCCTTCTCTCTCATGTTTCTCTGGAGCCCTCCTTCTCTCTCATGTTTCTCTGGAGCCCTCCTTCTCTCTCATGTTTCTCTGGAGCCCTCCTTCTCTCTCATGTTTCTCGAGTCCCTCCTTCTCTCTCATGTTTCTCTGGAGCCCTCCTTCTCTCTCATGTTTCTCTGGAGCCCTCCTTCTCTCTCATGTTTCTCTGGAGTCCTCCTTCTCTCTCATGTTTCTCTGGAGCCCTCCTTCTCTCTCATGTTTCTCTGGAGCCCTCCTTCTCTCTCATGTTTCTCTGGAGCCCTCCTTCTCTCTCATGTTTCTCTGGAGCCCTCCTTCTCTCTCATGTTTCTCTGGAGCCCTCCTTCTCTCTCATGTTTCTCTGGAGCCCTCCTTCTCTCTCATGTTTCTCTGGAGCCCTCCTTCTCTCTCATGTTTCTCTGGAGCCCTCCTTCTCTCTCATGTTTCTCTGGAGCCCTCCTTCTCTCTCATGTTTCTCTGGAGCCCTCCTTCTCTCTCATGTTTCTCTGGAGCCCTCCTTCTCTCTCATGTTTCTCTGGAGCCCTCCTTCTCCCTTATGTTTCTCTGGAGCCCTCCTTCTCTCTCATGTTTCTCTGGAGCCCTCCTTCTCCCTCATGTTTCTCTGGAGTCCTCCTTCTCTCTCATGTTTCTCTGGAGTCCTCCTTCTCTCTCATGTTTCTCTGGAGCCCTCCTTCTCTCTCATGTTTCTCTGGAGCCCTCCTTCTCTCTCATGTTTCTCTGGAGCCCTCCTTCTCCCTCATGTTTCTCTGGAGTCCTCCTTCTCCCTCATGTTCTCTGGAGCCCTCCTTCTCTCTCATGTTTCTCTGGAGCCCTCCTTCTCTCTCATGTTTCTCTGGAGCCCTCCTTCTCCCTCATGTTTCTCTGGAGTCCTCCTTCTCCCTCATGTTTCTCTGGAGCCCTCCTTCTCCCTCATGTTTCTCTGGAGCCCTCCTTCTCCCTCATGTTTCTCTGGAGTCCTCCTTCTCCCTCATGTTTCTCTGGAGCCCTCCTTCTCCCTCATGTTTCTCTGGAGTCCTCCTTCTCTCTCATGTTTCTCTGGAGCCCTCCTTCTCTCTCATGTTTCTCTGGAGCCCTCCTTCTCCCTCATGTTTCTCTGGAGCCCTCCTTCTCCCTCATGTTTCTCTGGAGTCCTCCTTCTCTCTCATGTTTCTCTGGAGCCCTCCTTCTCTCTCATGTTTCTCTGGAGCCCTCCTTCTCTCTCATGTTTCTCTGGAGCCCTCCTTCTCTCTCATGTTTCTCTGGAGCCCTCCTTCTCTCTCATGTTTCTCTGGAGCCCTCCTTCTCTCTCATGTTTCTCTGGAGTCCTCCTTCTCTCTCATGTTTCTCTGGAGCCCTCCTTCTCTCTCATGTTTCTCTGGAGTCCTCCTTCTCTCTCATGTTTCTCTGGAGCCCTCCTTCTCTCTCATGTTTCTCTGGAGTCCTCCTTCTCTCTCATGTTTCTCTGGAGCCCTCCTTCTCTCTCATGTTTCTCTGGAGCCCTCCTTCTCCCTTATGTTTCTCTGGAGCCCTCCTTCTCTCTCATGTTTCTCTGGAGCCCTCCTTCTCCCTCATGTTTCTCTGGAGTCCTCCTTCTCTCTCATGTTTCTCTGGAGTCCTCCTTCTCTCTCATGTTTCTCTGGAGCCCTCCTTCTCTCTCATGTTTCTCTGGAGCCCTCCTTCTCTCTCATGTTTCTCTGGAGCCCTCCTTCTCCCTCATGTTTCTCTGGAGCCCTCCTTCTCCCTCATGTTTCTCTGGAGCCCTCCTTCTCTCATGTTTCTCTGGAGCCCTCCTTCTCTCTCATGTTTCTCTGGAGCCCTCCTTCTCCCTCATGTTTCTCTGGAGCCCTCCTTCTCTCTCATGTTTCTCTGGAGCCCTCCTTCTCTCTCATGTTTCTCTGGAGCCCTCCTTCTCTCTCATGTTTCTCTGGAGCCCTCCTTCTCTCTCATGTTTCTCTGGAGCCCTCCTTCTCTCTCATGTTTCTCTGGAGCCCTCCTTCTCTCTCTCATGTTTCTCTGGAGCCCTCCTTCTCTCTCATGTTTCTCTGGAGCCCTCCTTCTCTCTCATGTTTTTCTCTGGAGCCCTCCTTCTCTCTCATGTTTCTCTGGAGCCCTCCTTCTCTCTCATGTTTCTCTGGAGCCCTCCTTCTCTCTCATGTTTCTCTGGAGCCCTCCTTCTCTCTCATGTTTCTCTGGAGCCCTCCTCTCTCTCATGTTTCTCTGGAGCCCTCCTTCTCCCTCATGTTTCTCTGGAGCCCTCCTTCTCTCTCATGTTTTCTCTGGAGTCCTCCTTCTCCCTCATGTTTCTCTGGAGCCCTCCTTCTCTCTCATCTCTCATGTTTCTCTGGAGCCCTCCTTCTCTCTCATGTTTCTCTGGAGCCCTCCTTCTCCCTCATCATGTTTCTCTGGAGCCATCCTTCTCTCTCATGTTTCTCTGGAGCCCTCCTTCTCCCTCATGTTTCTCTGGAGCCCTCCTTCTCTCTCATGTTTCTCTGGAGCCCTCCTTCTCTCTCATGTTTCTCTGGAGCCCTCCTTCTCCCTCATGTTTCTCTGGAGCCCTCCTTCTCTCTCATGTTTCTCTGGAGCCCTCCTTCTCTCTCATGTTTCTCTGGAGCCCTCCTTCTCCCTCATGTTTCTCTGGAGCCCTCCTTCTCTCTCATGTTTCTCTGGAGCCCTCCTTCTCTCTCATGTTTCTCTGGAGCCCTCCTTCTCCCTCATGTTTCTCTGGAGCCATCCTTCTCCCTCATGTTTCTCTGGAGCCCTCCTTCTCCCTCATGTTTCTCTGGAGCCATCCTTCTCTCTCATGTTTCTCTGGAGCCCTCCTTCTCTCTCATGTTTCTCTGGAGCCCTCCTTCTCTCTCATGTTTCTCTGGAGCCCTCCTTCTCCCTCATGTTTCTCTGGAGCCCTCCTTCTCTCTCATGTTTCTCTGGAGCCCTCCTTCTCTCTCATGTTTCTCTGGAGCCCTCCTTCTCCCTCATGTTTCTCTGGAGCCCTCCTTCTCTCTCATGTTTCTCTGGAGTCCTCCTTCTCCCTCATGTTTCTCTGGAGCCCTCCTTCTCTCTCATGTTTCTCTGGAGCCCTCCTTCTCTCTCATGTTTCTCTGGAGCCCTCCTTCTCTCTCATGTTTCTCTGGAGCCCTCCTTCTCTCTCATGTTTCTCTGGAGCCCTCCTTCTCCCTCATGTTTCTCTGGAGCCCTCCTTCTCTCTCATGTTTCTCTGGAGTCCTCCTTCTCTCTCATGTTTCTCTGGAGCCCTCCTTCTCTCTCATGTTTCTCTGGAGCCCTCCTTCTCCCTCATGTTTCTCTGGAGCCCTCCTTCTCTCTCATGTTTCTCTGGAGCCCTCCTTCTCCCTCATGTTTCTCTGGAGCCCTCCTTCTCCCTCATGTTTCTCTGGAGCCCTCCTTCTCTCTCATGTTTCTCTGGAGCCCTCCTTCTCTCTCATGTTTCTCTGGAGCCCTCCTTCTCTCTCATGTTTCTCTGGAGCCCTCCTTCTCTCTCATGTTTCTCTGGAGCCCTCCTTCTCCCTCATGTTTCTCTGGAGCCCTCCTTCTCTCTCATGTTTCTCTGGAGCCCTCCTTCTCCCTCATGTTTCTCTGGAGCCCTCCTTCTCCCTCATGTTTCTCTGGAGCCCTCCTTCTCTCTCATGTTTCTCTGGAGCCCTCCTTCTCTCTCATGTTTCTCTGGAGCCCTCCTTCTCTCATGTTTCTCTGGAGCCCTCCTTCTCTCTCATGTTTCTCTGGAGCCCTCCTTCTCTCTCATGTTTCTCTGGAACCCTCCTTCTCCCTCATGTTTCTCTGGAGCCCTCCTTCTCTCTCATGTTTCTCTGGAGTCCTCCTTCTCTCTCATGTTTCTCTGGAGTCCTCCTTCTCTCTCATGTTTCTCTGGAGCCCTCCTTCTCTCTCATGTTTCTCTGGAGCCCTCCTTCTCTCTCATGTTTCTCTGGAGTCCTCCTTCTCTCTCATGTTTCTCTGGAGCCCTCCTTCTCCCTCATGTTTAGACGCATTAATTTGGACATTTTAAGATATTCGCCCCATTCGATTTTAATACCTTTCGTCCCAATTCTTTATCAATATCAAGACCTTTCGTGCAATTATGCCTTCAGGCTAATATTATAGTTATGTCTTGAGAGAATAGGCCAAAGCTTGGAGTCCCATTGATTCATATATATATATATATATATATATATATATATATATATATATATATATATATCCCTTTCAGTACCAGCTACATTTAGACGATTTTACGAAGCTTAAGGGGAGGTGTTTAGTTTCCTCCCTAGACTTCCATCAAGCTTAAATTTACACTCCCTAGACCCTCTTTCAAGATAAATTTGTACATTTTTCGGTAGAAAAATGTCCCGGCCAAAGGCCGATTACTCTTAAATTAAAGGCTCGCTATCGCTCGCCAGGATAAAATCGACACGTAAATGGCACGAAAGGTCTTAAAATTGACAGAATGGGGCGGAAATTCTTAAAAATCACCAGACTAATGGGGCAAACGTCTTAAAATCTCAAAAGCAATGTGGCTAGACATGAGGGAGAAAGGGGTCAAGAAAAAAGTCCCTCAAGTGGAAATCTTCCCTTAAGAAGGATATATGGTAATTGAACGGATTAATTAGTATTCGTCCTTCCCAAGCTGAATAAAATCGTCGAACAGTTACCAGACTATAATGAAAAAGGACGTGACTGGTAGTGAATGGGATTATCATTTATAATGCTATACAGTGTGTCCACCAGGTAAATATATAATGCTATACAGTGTGTCCACCAGGTATATATAATGCTATACAGTGTGTCCACCAGGTAAATATATAATGCTATACAGTGTGTCCACCAGGTAAATATATAATGCTATACAGTGTGTCCACCAGGTAAATATATAATGCTATACAGTGGGTCCACCAGGTAAATATATAATGCTATACAGTGTGTCCACCAGGTATATATATAATGCTATACAGTGTGTCCACCAGGTAAATATATAATGCTATACAGTGTGTCCACCAAGTAAATATATAATGCTATACAGTGTGTCCACCAGGTAAATATATAATGCTATACAGTGTGTCCACCAGGTAAATATATAATGCTATACAGTGTGTCCACCAGGTAAATATATAATGCTATACAGTGGGTCCACCAGGTAAATATATAATGCTATACAGTGGGTCCACCAGGTAAATATATAATGCTATACAGTGGGTCCACCAGGTAAATATATAATACTATACAGTGTGTCCACCAGGTAAATATATAATGCTATACAGTGGGTCCACCAGGTAAATATATAATGCTATACAGTGGGTCCACCAGGTAAATATATAATGCTATACAGTGGGTCCACCAGGTAAATATATAATGCTATACAGTGTGTCCACCAGGTAAATATATAATGCTATACAGTGTGTCCACCAGGTAAATATACAAGGCTCTATAACTGCGGTCTCTGTAATACTGTTTCTCTAACCCAACCACTAACCTGGAAGTTGATAGATAGATAGATAGATAGATAGATAGATAGAGAGAGATATAGAGATTTATAGATATATAGATATATATATATATATATATATATATAGATAGATAGATAGATAGAGATAGAGATTTATAGATATAATATAGATAGATAGATAGATAGAGATTTATAGATAGATAGATAGATAGATAAAGGGGAGATGGTTCACTTTTTGGGCGATTTTTGCATGTATTCATTATTTTTCTAGTTTCCTCCCTAGACATCCATTAGATCCCCCTTCTAGATTAATTTGTACATTTTCCGATAGAAAAATCTCCCGGCCGAAGGCCGGTTCTTCCAACATTACAGGCTCACTATCGTTCGCCAGGGAAAAAATCGACACCTAAATAGCACGAAAGGTCTAAATATTGACGAAGAAATGGGGCGAAAGGTCTTAAAATGGACTAACTAATGGGGCAAACATCTTAACATCTGAAAACTAATGGGGCTAAACATGATTCCTCCACTAACCTGGAAGTTGTCCATGTTGTGTGTTGATGGTTTGGTGGTCTCGCACACACTGACCTATCATCCATCCTCTACCCCAAGACTGGTTCTGACTCTGGCTATGGCGCGCGCAACACAAACGCACATCCACACATGCACACACTCTCAATCTCTCTCTCTCTCTCTCTCTCTCTCTCTCTCTCTCTCTCTCTCTCTCTCTCTCTCTCTCTCTCTCTCTCTCTCTCTGTGGATTAATATGAATTAACCCTTTGAGTACCAGCGACGTGTGTTATGTTTTATTCTAGCTAAATTTAGACACTATTATGCAGCTTAGGAAGGATCTGTGGGAGCTAAAATGGTTGGTCAAGATAGTTTGAAGCCTTATTATTGCTAGAGGTCCTTCCTAAGCTGTATAAAATCGCCCAATGCCTGCCAGAATATGATTAAAATTACGTCCCTGGCACTGAACGGGTTAATCAGTAGGTAAGTGTAATTTCCCTTTCCAACTAACTTATTTTTATACTCTATAAAAGTTTTCCTTGTGGGCATTTCCTGACCCATAAGGTTACACTTCATCCTAGTACGGCTTTTTAGCCGGAGGGTGGGGAGAGAGCCTTCTACTTTGCTGTCCTATTTGGCTACTATAAACACATGTACCTGTTTAGTAGTATTAAGGACGGACCACCTAGTTGGTACCGCAAGGTCTGTGTGGTCTGAGTATCTGTGGCATTATTCTAGCGATATTCTGGAGATTTGAGCCATTTTAGAGAGATATTCTAGAGATTGTGGCATTATTCTAGCGATATTCTGGAGATTTGAGCCATTGCCGGAGCTCCTTTTTAAACTGAATAAAATAGTCTAATAGTAGCCAAAATGTGGTTAAAATGACGACACCGGTACTCAAAGGGTTAACCTAACTTTCAGAATTCACCTATAGTTTGATAATTGCATATACAAGTATATTAGCTTAATCATTATTATTTTACTTATATTAAATAACTGTCTTCGTAGCGCAATGGATAAATGCACTGAATTTCGGTGTGAGCATCCTAGGTTCGAATCCCTGGACTGCTACATGTATTTGTTGATTTCATTAATTGAGTTTAGGAGTAAAATCGGTTGGTGGAGGTAACATTATAATTAGCATTAGACCGACTCCGCTGCGTGTCTGCCTGCGGAAATCGGAGCCTCTCTGGAAGATCTGGGACCTGGGAATCTTGCTGGAGACCCCAAATGGGCCTGGGTCTCTGGGTATTTCTCCTGGACGACCTAGATGTGTGTGATTTTGAGTTTTGTTTGTTTGTTGTCTTGTGTTGTCTTGTCTCTGTTCGGGCTCTGTCTAGAGTCGGCCACCCTCAATAATAAAACCAAACAATAAAAGGTAAAATTGGGGTAAGTGCCAGAGATAGATAGAATAAAAGGTAAAATTGG
This sequence comes from Paralithodes platypus, assembly GCA_032716605.1. Taxonomy (NCBI): domain Eukaryota; kingdom Metazoa; phylum Arthropoda; class Malacostraca; order Decapoda; family Lithodidae; genus Paralithodes; species Paralithodes platypus. The sequence continues at coordinate 38,687,695 of CM064562.1, forward strand.
GGTAAGTGCCAGAGATAGATACAATAGACTGACCTAAAGACCTAACCTATCCTACAGATACCCAGCCTAGCATCCGGATATGTACAGTCGGCCTAATAAGTCATGTTTCGGCACCAAGTATATTTCGATCAATAATTGGCATCAGCAATATCTTAACATGATTTATTCCTGTCGAGTGAGATATACCAACATGTTCCTACATTTACCCACCCTATTCAACATCTGACAGACATTAATACAGCACACAGCAAGCCAAACGTAATGACAGCTGAGACATGACTTATTAGCGCTACCGTACAGTTGTTCACATAAAGCCGGTATCACACGAGCGCTTTTTCCCTCAGCATTTATCCTCTGGCCTGGCAGCTTATGAGGTCAACATTAAACATATTTCTTTTTCCTAAATTCATATATCATCAGTCTAGTTTCCAATACCAATGCAAAATATTCCAGAAATGTTGCCAGAAAACTGTCGATCATAGAATGTTGACTATAAAAGCTCTCGTGTGATACCGGCTTAAGTTCTGTTCCTCGTTGTGATATTATGTATGGAAGTAAAATAGTATGAATGAACTGCGAGTGTGGTTTCTTTTAATGGTAAGTTGACTAATCAGATTAGTTATAACCACTGCATAAGAAATTACACTCGCAATTCAATCATGTGCATTATATTTCCATGTGAAAGATAAAGGAGAGGAACATAACTTATGTGGCCAACTGTACAATAGGTCAAATTGTGGTTTCAATTTAATCTAATGTTTAACCCTTTGACGATCGTGACATGTTTTAGTAGTTTTTTCTGGCTATCATTAGGCGATTTTATACACTTAGGAAGGATCTGTGGGATTCAAAAGGGTAATGACTATATCAATAAACCCTCAAACTCCGGCTACAGACGATCCCAATTAACCCCTCTAACTACCACAGATCCTTCCTAAGCTGCATAAAATCGCATAAACATAGCCGAAATAAAACAACATAGAATCCCCTGTACAGAAGAGGTTAATTAAATTATTGTAAAACTTGCAAAATAAAGCTTTCCGGCCAAACTAGAGTGAACTGACTATAAAGGCATCGTGGGATACTGAAAGGGTTAACTATCTCGTGCCTTTGGCGGGTGCCCAACCCCGAAAGGAGTTGAAACAGGGGAGCTATCCCCCCCAAAGGCGGCTTTCTAGGGCCTTCCTAGCTGATGCTGAGAGGATTGGTTTATAGTCATGTGGTGATGGGCTGTTCTATCAGAGTGAGAGCTGAGCGATCTCTGCCATACCCATAGCTTACTCTGACTGTTCCTTTTACTTATATATCTTCTAGATCTCAAGTGACAGCGTCTTTTCCGTGGATTGACCTCCCTACTGCCAACCTAGAAGTTGGCAGATTGGGAGCCAAAGCGTCAAATTTTTCCCTTGCCCCTCAACTTTTCCTTCATAATTGCTGAGGGGCACAGGGCCTTGGGTGGGGCTTTGGTTTCCCGGGCGTTTCCGCACCCTCCTCAGCTCCCTGCCTTGGAGTGGCTTCGGTCACCCGGGCTTTGTTAGTGGTAAGCAGGGAGGGTTTTGTGGGGGCACTCGTTTATGGCCTTGGCCTTGCTCAAGACCTTGAGGCTGTTCGGCCAGACAGCCTGGGGAACAACAACAACAACAACCCTCAAACTCCCATATAATCTTCCTAATATGAGTAAACTCGTCTATTAATAGCCAAAAATTAAAATTAAATGCGCCATTGTAGCTTGAAAGGTTTAACATCTATTTTATCGATGCAAGATACCATAAACTGATACCATACCATAAGCTTATCTCTGTCACCTGTCCTATCTCTCCAGTACGGCCACCCGATATTTTTTAGTCAAATTTGAGACCTTTCCAAACTACCTTCCTTCGCTTTCTATCCCTCTAGCTGTGCCCTTGTCTCTAATTTCCTTTCTGGCCGTTCCATAGCTGCGGTTGTGGACAGCCATCGTTCACTTCCTCATGCTATCAACTCTGGTGTTCCTCAGGGCTCTGTCCTATCTCCAATTATCTTTCTAATATTAATTAATGATCTTCTCAAGTGTACCTCCAGCCCTATCCATTCATATGCTGATGACTCTACCTTACACTATTCAACTAGTTTTTCAGAACCCCCCAGCAAGCAATCACTCAAAACTGCATGGGATGATGCCATAGAACACCTATCTTCTGACCTACCAACCATTTCTGATTGGGGCAGAGAAAATCTTGTTGTTTTCAATGCTTCCAAAACCCAATTTCTCCATTTATCTACCCGTCAAGAACTCCCACAGGTCTTTCCCTTATACTTCTCAATGTCTCCTTTTCTTCTGATTTCACTTGGAAAGAACATATTACCACCCTTGCTAAAACAGCTTCCCAGAAGATGTGTGTGCTCAACCGCCTCTGGGGGTTCTTTACCCCTGCACAGCTTCTTGTTCTGCACAGGCGCACAGTACATCCATGTATTGAGTATTATTCGCATGTGTGGGGAGGATCCTCTCACACAGCACTTCTTGAAAGCCTTTTGTCTCATTAACTCACGTCCACTCACAGATTCTTGCCATCTCTCTCTTCGCCACAATGTTACATATCTCTCGCTATTCTACCGCTATTACAATAATCAGTATTCCTCAGAGCTCTCTCAGTGTATACCCCCTCCTCTACGTAGAGTACGTAACACCCGTCTTGCAATATAATCCCACCCCTACTGTGCAACTCTCCAACCCAAGAGTGAAATGATATTCTCAATCTTTAGTCTATTCAACAACTGACCTCTGGAACTCTCCCTATGAATCCATCTTCCCCTCAGCCTATGGCATAAATTGCTTCAAACTCAGTGTGTCAAAGCTTTTTGGTTCGAACATTCCTTTATTTTGACCATATCACTCTTTCAACACTGGGGGAGGCACTCATCACAGCCAGTTCTGCATTTTGGATCCCTCATCCACATAGAAAAATAATCCTTTTATTTGCAATTATCAAAGTATAGGTGAATTCAGAAAAGTTAGGTTAACCCTTTGAGTACCGGTGCCGTCATTTTAACCGCATTTTGGCTACTATTAGACTATTTTATTCAGTTTGAAAAGGAGCTCCGGCAGTTAAAAGGCTGCAAACTTTCTCATTTGACACTTTTTACTGCCGCAGATCCCTCTTAACTCCCTCAGACATATATGACGCGATCGCGTCATATGGGAGAGTGAACCAAAAACTCATAATTATGACGCGATCGCGTCATGTGGACTTATCTCCATGCCTCTATAATAAGTTATATGACGCACTAGCGTCATATGGAGCTCAGTAAGTCCGATAAGTTACCTTACGATAAAACCGTTGGTGGCAACCTCATCCACCTCCGATAATTCTAACGGCCGCAGTGTTGTTGTGAGTGTAGTGCGGGGCAGTGGCAATGATCCCGGGGCTCCCGCCTCCTCGGACTTATTGGAACATAATATGTCTGAAGGAGTTAAACTGCTCAAAATTGTCTAAATTTAGCTAGAATAAAATTAAAAAGACTTTGCCGGTTCAGGAGGGTTAATATGAATGAGTCATAAAGAAGCGAAAGTTATTTAGAATAGGATTATAAATGTTTGTTCTAGAGATATACAGTAGTTATAGCCAGTTTTTGCATAGTTCTAACAAAGGAAAAGCTTCGCCATGCAGTTCCCAAAGTACATTCGTTGTCCGCCGTAGTCCAGCACACTGTTGGCTTTGACCAGAGCTTTAGCGCCCACAACGACATCCTCGTCGTTTGAGGGGTAAACCCGGACTTTCTTACTTGTCAACAAACTGCTCTTCCCGAACTTCACTTCAACTTTTCGGGGCAGATCCTTCCTATCAAGCTTTTCCAGGGTTCGCTTGCTGAGATAGATGTACTTGGCACCAGAGTCAAAAACTATTGAGAAAGGTTGCACGTCACCCTTTGCTCCGCTGGTGGACTTTATGTGTAGCAGCCCTGATGGATAAGAGTCCAACGGTGCCATGTTGTTGAAATACAGAGTGGACGTATCCTTGGAGAAAACCTGGATGACGTTTAGCTTGCATAGTATTTTGTTGCCAAGAAAGATATTCTTTTGGAGCTGAGTCGGGGTCTGTCCGGGTGGGAATACTTGCATTGAAGTCGAGAAGGACACTCCATTGCTCAGCTTGACGGGCACCCTTCTAGCCATTAACATCTTAATATCGTTGGAATCATCCCAGGTATGAAATTCTACACACCTATGCCCAACCACATACTGCAGAATGCCCAAGTCCTGCGCCACCTCGTAGCTCACACTGTTTGATGTGCAACCAGAATCTATTTCAATGGTGCAAGGATGCTCGTTGATCGATGCATTCAAAATACATGGGAATGCATCAGTTTTAATGCTTGGTAGCTTATCAAAGTTAGGCAAAGGGAGAGGGTCGGACATCTATCAGGTCGAGCATGGAAGGTTAAAGTATCTCCTGTTACGTCCTGGGATATATAAACACTGGGCTCTTTCTATTGGACTAGGTATGCGGCAACAAGCAACAACGGAAAACGCTAGATCCCACCCTTATCTATAAACCCAGGCAACAAACCACCCTAAACCGTCAAGAGTCCTGCCTGGACAACAAGGTATCCTATGACTTGGTTACAGGGTGCACGCACTATAGACTGCTGATAGTCAAGCAGGCTATATAAAAGATCACACAATTAAGTTGACTTAAAGCTTCAAGGAAAAGATAGATAACGGAATTAAATTGCAGAAACAATTAATAACAAACTAGAAGAAAGTACATTTAACGTTACGTTAATTAATACAACTAATCACCCCTGCGTGAAAGAAGGTGAAAGCAAACAGTCCTCAAAACATCGTACAGGTAGACAAGATGCAGGTTTCTAAACTGCATGCGGCTACTGTAGGATCTGATGCTTAGCAAAGAAAGTAAGTTACGGATTTAGAGAACTCTTAACTCATAAGCAGGAATAAATACTAGTGATAGGCCATACAGTGTATAATGGCATAGGTATAATTAAATAAAGGCAGCAACTCGCAACATAACCACATACAGGTGTGCTTCTCACTCTTAGTCAGGCAAGCCTGCTCGGACAGATCGAGTCTCTAAGCCACACCCTGACTCACAATGCTCACAAAAACGGTAAACTGTGGCACAATAACAAGCATACAGATATAATAAACCGCTAGCTGTTAATCTGCCAGGTGGCAGAGGTCTAGCCGGAAGGATATAGGCTTCGGATACTCGGGCTGAGCCACCTGCTCTAGCCTAGGGACGTTCCCAAGTCTGTGTGCCAAATTACTCTAATTGAAAGGGTGCTCTCTTGAGAGACTCAGATCCCAAGTATCTGACTCTCTCCTGGCGACCCTAGAACAAACGCAAGACGTGCTAGCGCAGTGCTGAGTGGACTAGGCAAGGGCCATCACACAACACAACACTAGACACACAGGCACACAGACAAGAAAATGCCCCCAGACTCCCACGGGTATCCTAGTAAAGTCGTGCAGGTCCACAGGACTCGCACCAGCAGACTTCACTTAAAGGATCGCAAAAAAACTCCCCTCCGGTCTAGCCCCTGCTCACCTGCCACAAGAACACACTAGCAAGCATGAAACCACCAAATATGAGACAACAAAAAAGCTTCCTAGGTCTCATTAACAATTATATCTCTGCATAAGGCCCAAAATCCTATCTAGTTATCTGAGAGCTCGTCGTTAATACAATAATAGATATAAGGTCTATCAAGGGGATGGGATAATTAAATAGATTGGTGAAGTAGTGGAAAGGAAGGAATACAAAGTAAGAGAGAAAGTTTCTAAGGGGGGTTGAGAGGGATAGATATCAAGAGGGTCCGAAGGGTACGACAGTGAGGTGAGCTCTGAGTCTTGAATCTGTCTGGACCCCACCCTAGGCATGCGAAATACATCCCATGCTTGGCAACACTCAACACCGTTGCCGGGTCAAAATCGTCTACCCCTTGCGTGAGTCGAAACTAAGCCTAACGTTGCGATTAATTGGCAACAATCAGGCTCGTCCCAAGCTAGTCTCTCCGCGCCCGCGCAAAGCAACGTCCCCCAGCCGGTCTCTCTCTCCCGCTCGTCTCCTCCCACTCTCACTAGACTTACATCTTATATATAATAATGAAACAATCAACTATCGAGAATAAAATATACTAAGATGCGTTGGTTAAGAATACGGGCAGCTTCAAGCTGTGAAACAACATAAGAATATCCCAGACATTAGTTACATTGTCGTAGGATATATACTAAGGAAAAGCCGGCCGGCCGGCTGCCGCCAGCCGGTTTCTAAACGGCTGGGCAGCCGACCCTCGCGCATGCCCGCACGTGGCTACTATGCAGGAGCGTCACACTCCCTTCAGACCCCGAGCTTCCATCACCAACTCGTCCCTCTTCTCAGCTCTGGCTTTGCTATTTTCCCCTCTCATATTCACCCTCACCCGTTCCACAACACTTACTTTTGTGGTCTGGGTCATTTTGTTATGTAAATAAGGATAATTAAGCTGGTCAATCACAGTTAAGAGCAACTGCGCGACACTGCTTGTCCTTTGGTTCACGGGAACTGTTTGACTAAAGGACTAGCCTATAGGAGGTGCGGCCTGATTTTTTTTGAAAAATAGCCTATGTGTGTTTGTTATTTTTGCTGTTTTGATGCTGCAATAATGTGAAAAATGGTCTAATAAATGCAAAGGGGCCTTTGCGAGGTCCATCTAGGCCGTAATGTCGCGAAAAATCCAAATTGAATAATAATATATGTAACCAGGGCCGTGGTGGTCAAGTGGTGAGCACGCTCGCGTGTGAATCTGAAAGACCCGGGATCGAATCCCTGCCACGGCGGACATTTAGTGGGTGCGGTAGTACGTCCTAGCATGTTTCTCATGCTTGCACCCAGTCAGGGGACATCCTGACGACGTATACAGACAAAACACACATAACAAAGCCACTCCAACACCTTCCTCTCTCTCCAACACCCCTTCTCCCCTCTCAACACTTCTCTGAGCTATTGCCGATAAAAATGGCATGTTCAGTCCTGTAAAGAATCGTAAGATTCAGAGTCTTAAAGATTCCAGGACGAGCTCATTAGCGGCGGATCCCCAGATCGACCGTGGTGATTGTCACCTAAACATCTACAAAACAAATACAAAACAAAACAAATAATTATAAACATATATTATAGTTTACCATAACATTTACGTTTTCTCTTTACTTCATTGATCAAAGAAAATTAACTGAAATACAGGTAACTAATATATAAGTTCTATAGTGCTCAAACTGAAAATGTCTTCGTATATAGGCCTATTATGTCGCGCCCACGCATATTTTGGAGCGAATATATGCAGGGAGGCATTATAAGAAGCTCAAATAAGTCAGTTACAGAGCAATTATATTATATTCACTCACTGTAGCCTAATCTAAAATTTAGTGCTCAAAGAATGTTTAACATGAAAACAAATCCACAAGTTGATTAATTCGTCTTAGAATATCCTCTTAAAACTGATACAATTGTCGTTATGTAATGTCTAGATAAATGTGAGTTCTATGTAGCCTAGGTTATGTAGATAATATATAAGTAAACGGTGTTCAAAGGAAGATAACTTTTATAACAGGGGCTTCCAACAACCTTTTTTTTATTTAGTTCATGATATCCTACTTCATTAGTTTTGCATGTTTTAGTTCTTCCTTTATTTACAATATCTTTAAACACCCATGAGTCAATATAAAACATATTTTATCCACATATTCAGCCCAAATATCAGTCATGCGATGTGATGTATATTTGCTCGAAATGGGAATAACAATCAAAGCCATTAATAATAATTTAAGGGGGTGTTCTTTCTGTATCCCCTTCTCCCTCATATTTAGCCCCATTAGTTTTGAGACATTAAGACGTTCGCCCCATTAGTTTGGCTAATTTAAGACTGCCCCATTATTAGTCAAATTTGAGACCTTTCCAAACTACCTAATTCCTTTACTTTCTATCCCTCTAGCTGTGCCTTAGTCTCTAATTTCCTTTCTGGCCGTTCCATAGCTGCAGTTGTGGACAGCCATCGTTCACTTCCTCATGTTGTCAACTCTGGTGTTCCTCAGGGTTCTGTCCTATCTCCAATTATCTTTCTAATATTCATTAATGATCTTCTCAACTGTACCTCCAGCCCTATCCATTCAAATGCTGATGACTCTACCTTACACTATTCAACTAGTTTTTCAGAACCCCCCAGCAAGCAATCACTCAAAACTTCATGTGATGATGCCACAAAACACTTTATCTTCTGACTTATCAACCATTTCCATTTGGGGCAGAGAAAATATTAATTGTTGCTTTCAATGCTTTTAAAACCCAATTTCTCCATGTATCTACCCGTCAAGAACTCCCACGTAAGGTCTATCCCTTATAAGCTTATAGTCTACTTCAACAATACACAAATCAACATTTCATCTTCTCTCCGTAATCTAGGCATCTCTTTTTCTTCTGATCGCCCTTGGAAAGACCATATTACCACCCTTGCTAAAACAGCTTCCCAGAAGCTGGGTGTGCTCAACCACCCTCGGGGGTTCTTTACCCCTGCACAGCTTCTTGCTCTGTACAGGGGCACAGTGCATCCATGTATTGAGTATTGTTCGCATGTGTGGGGAGGATCCTCTCACACAGCACTTCTTGACAAACTAGAAAAGAAAACCTTTCATATCTCATTAACTCACGTCCACTCGCCAATTCTTTGCGATCTCTATCTCTTCACAGCAATGTTTCATCTCTCTCGCTATTCTACCGCTATTACAATAAATAATCAGTGTTCCTCAGAGCTCTCTTAGTGCAAAACCTCCTCTACTTAGAGTACGTAGCACCCATCTTGCAACACAAACCCACCCCTATTCTGTGCAACTCTCCAACCCAAGAGTGAAACGATAATCTCAATCTTCTATTCAACAGATGAGCTTTGGAACTCTCTCCCTGAATCCATCTTCCCCTCATCTTATGACTTAAATTTCTTCAAACTCAGTGTGTACAGGCATTTTGGCTCGCACGTTCCTTGATTTTGCTCCTGTCACTCTTTCAACTCTGGGGGAGGTACTCGTCACAGACAGTTCTGCCTTTTGTCTCATCGGCATAGAAAAAAAATACTTTTTGAGCCACAGAAGATAAGAGTTAAGGGGGATGGTTTAATTTTTTGGTTGATTTTGTTCATTTATTTACTATTTTTCTAGTTTCCTCCCTAGACCTCCCTCAAACTTAAAAAAGCAAGCCTAGGCTGAGTGGTGTTAACTAAGCTTGCACTACTGTAATAGTACGTGTGTCATCTATTATGAACTGATCGAAAGATATAGCAGCCAATGACTCTATCTCGTCCTTGTCTGTGATTACGAAACCACGAGAAAGACTCCAGAGGCTGTTTTGCACAAGATCTTGAGATTCAATCAGAATCTCACATTTGGAGAAAATTCTGATTAAATTATTTTCTGGCCCCCTTTGGTATGGATCACCAGAAGATAAAGAACTAGATTCTTCGACAAGACTTGTACCTTCCTTTCACATGTAGTATTTTTATTCCTGCAGAGTTTAGTAAAATTTACCAGAACATCCCGGACTTCCCAAATTGGCTAATTCCTTGAACGTGACGATAATGCGTTGTTATGTGTGCGATTAGTGTGCTTGGGAAACAGATTAACTTGCTCATGTAGTAATATACACCCTATGTGGTGGTTTGTGTTCCTTTATTTCATAAATTTTATTTTATTAAGCGTTGTTTCCACATAGTGATTTTCGTAAGTTAATTTGACTTTATATTGTCTTTGTCCCAGTTTTGGTTTGTTTAGTTTGCAATTTTTAAGTTTTAATCCTGGGAGCTTCGAGCACAGAACTCAAATAAGGTGTAAAGCCAGTAGGCTGATTGCTTGATTCTACTTTGTTCAGCGCGCATAGTGTCTCCGTTTTCGTTGACCGGTTTCGGGGCGAGAGGGGCATGGGTGACACTCTGGCTTTGTGTTCTTTCAGGGAGCCGGTCGCACTAGGGCTTATTTGCACTTGGGGATTACTTGAGGATGATGCATGCAGTGGTTTAATTTTAGTATTTGGCTTGTGCTGGATCTGAGGGATATTTGTGTATGACATGTGAGGCTATTCTGTTATTTCTTGCCTGTTTATTTCTTCATTATTTGCACTGTTGTGATGAGTTAGCACTGGTTCTACATATTCACTTTGCATCTTAACATTCACTTTACTATGGTTTTGATACTCTACAGGGGCACATTGCAGGGGTTGGTGATGAATTTGCATAGTGTTGCTGGAGTACAAAGGAGTGCAAAGGAAATCAAGCAACACTAGTTCTAGTGACCCCTCTAGGCTGCTTGTCCTCCAAAACGCTGAGGATCAAGTGTCCAAACAGTGGTTTAGAGTGGGTAAGGGAAATTTGAAAAGGGAACTACTGCCCTGGAACTAATGTCTGTGGCAGGATTAGGAAGTTAGTAGGGGACAGATGGGTTAGTAACATAAGACAGTTATAAGTGATCTTTCGTATATCTGGGAAAAAGAGAGTAACGTCTTAGTAATATACAGTACAGTCAGTCCCCCCCCAATCCGCGCCTATATGGGCGGCATTACATGACGGGTATTGGGAATTCGCGCATTGGGGATAACATAACTTATGGAGAAAAATACATATGGTCGGCAGCCCGCATTTCCACCCACATTTGATGGTAATTTTTGATAAAAATCAATACTAATTGGACAACCAAGCATACACAATAATAGAAACATAAACAAGTCATTCCTTACATTAAAAATAAATGCTATAAGTAGGTGAGAATAGTGGGGGCTCCTAGGCAGACCCCCGCGACAGGCGAGTTCATATAGCCTAGGCGTAGGCTTCCCCGGTCCCGTCCCCGTCTCCAGATATACTCAAAGATTTCCCGATCGCAGTAGTGCCTTCACCAGTTTATTCTTCCTAGGCATTTTTAAGTTGTTGAAGGGTGTAGGAAGGCGGTTGTTACACAATAAATGGGTCAAGTCTTAGCACACGGACACTTAAGGATATTGGGACTGAGAAGGAAGCGTACGTGTGGTTATAATAATAAATAATAATAATAATAATAAACGGTTTATTAAAGAATGGCAGCCTCATGAGCTGAAAATACACATTTTACAATTTAGTGGATGAACATGAGATGTACAGATATGAAGATGGTAAGCTCAGTTTACAAAAATAAATAAATAAATACAATAATGATGCAGGTGCAAAATACAAATTATCATAAATTAACCATGAGAGTAAGTGATGTACAGTACATATACATATTTATTTTACTTACTCACATACAGAACATACATATATACACATACGTACACACATACATACGCATACATAATATATACATATATAAGAACATAAGAACATGCAGTAAGTGTGCACATGCCCGTATACACAAACGCTCACGTATGCACACAAACATACATACATACAAAAACTGTTTTGGTAGTGTCAGGTGAGGAGTTGAAAAGGGTAAAGAGGGAGCGGCCTTCAAGTCCGTACAGGTAGGGTCAGGTAAAGTCTACTACAATGGGAGGTTAATCCTCGGTAGAGAACAAAACAAGGATATAAAAAACAGTAGAGACAGCTTGGGGGAATTGTAATATATAGGACATTCTTTGGTAGTGTGTGTGTGTGTGTGTGTTTGTTCGTGTGTGTGTGTGTGTGTGTACTTACACTAGTTGTATTTGCGGGAGTGAGCATGCTCGTTAATTCCCGCCTCCTAAGATATGTTTGTCATACCGTGCTTTGAAAACTATGCACTGATGGTGCAGACACTACTTCGGCTGGCAATTTGTTCCACCCACTAATCGTGTTGGTAGGAAATCTTTTACTTTTCAGATCAGATTTACTATTAAGCACTTTTAGTTTGTAGCTGTGACCTCTTGTTCTCTCACCTCCATCCTTCTCTATGAAGTTTTCTTGGTCGATTTTGTCAATACCTCTAACACATTTGTATATCTGGAATTTGCTGTCCTCGTTTCCTTCTCTGTTCAGTGTAGGTAGATTCAATCTCTCGAGCCTCTCTTGGTACTCCAAATTTTCCAAACCTGGGATCATCCTCGTAGCTGCTCTCTGTACCCTCTCAATTTTGTGGATATGTTTCTTCATGTGAGGGGACCACACTACAGATGCATATTCCATCCTTGTTCTTATTATTGCCTTTATTATTTGTTTCATGGTGTTTTCATTAAGATAATTGAAAGACATCCTGATATTTGCCAATAGTGCTAGTGATTCTCTCACTATCTTATATACGTGGCCTTTCTGGAGACATGTTATCCTTAAATTCTATCCCCAAGTCTTTTTCTTTTTTGCTTTGGGAATCACTTCGTTTCCTAGTTTATAATCTTGTCTAGGTCTGTACTTGCTTTTACCCATTTCTAGAGTCTTACATTTCCCTGCATTGAACTCCATATTCCATTTGATGCTCCATTCAGGATCTTTTGCAAATCTGCTTGGAGCTCAAGGCAATCCTCCTGGGTTCTGATCGTTTTTAAGCAGCTTAGCATCGTCCGCAAACATGCTCATGTAGCTTGTTAGTCCCTCAGGTAAGTCATTTACAAATATTAGAAACATGATTGGGGCTAGGACAGATCCTTGTGGTACCCCACTCGTAATTTGAGTCCAGTTTGACGATTTCCCCTTACTGTTGTTCTCATCTGTCTTCCGCTAAGGTAGCTCTCCATCCATTTCAGCAGTTTGTCTCCTACTTTTCCCTCATGTTTTAATTTCCACAGCAAATCTCTTGTGTGGAACTTTGTCAAATGCATTTTTAAAGTCTAGGTAGGCACAGTCTACCCATCCTTCCCTCTTGTCCACTGTGTTTATTACTCTAGAGTAAAAATTCAACAAGTTGCTTACACATGATCTGCCTCCTCTGAATCCAAATTGTCGGTCAGTAATTAATCTTTTGGATTCCAGGTAGTTCACCCATTTGTCCCTTATTAATCCTTCCAGAATCTTCATGAGGATGCTCAATAGTGATACAGGTCTATAGTTCAGTGGTTTATCTCTGCTTCCTCCCTTAAATATAGGAACAATATTTGCTCTTTTCCATTCTGTAGGTACTATCCCTGTGTCCAATGATTTGGTCATTATGTCATATAACGGTATACTCAGTTCCTTAGCATTTTCTTTAATAATCCAGCCTGATACTCCGTCGTCCGGTCCAGCGGCTTTGTTTGGATCCACCTTACTCATTTTGTCTATGAGCTCTGGTCTGTTAAATGTGACTTCCGGCATTTCCTCTGTACCTATCTCATTGGTTTCTGGTGCAATGAATTCTCCTTCTTTTGTAAATACTGATGCAAAATTTCTATTTAGTTCTTCCGCAATCTCCGTATCCTCTTCTATGATTCTGTTTCCACTTTTAATCTTTACGATCGTGGCTTTTATCTTCCTTTTGCCGTTTACAAACTTGAAAAACATTTTTGGATTCTTTTCGTAGTTCTCCACTATCCCTTTCTCATGGTTTGCCTCTGACCTCCTCCTCATTTCTGTGTATTTGTTTCTCTCCTCTTTATACTTTTGCCTGTTCTCTTCCGAATCCCAGTTTCTCATCTTTTTCCAGGCTTTTGTTTTTTGCTTCCTGTGCTTGCCTACATTCGCGGTTAAACCATACTTTGCGATTACTTGTTTTCCTTTTATTAATGTACTTAGGGACAAAAGTTTTTATACCAGTATCATAGATCTCCATGAATGCCTTGAGTTTTTTGTCTACCTCACTTTCAGATAACACCTGATCCCAATTTTGTGATTTGAAAAAATCCCGTAGTCCTTCGAAATCGGTTCTGGAATACATCCAGTGATTTTCCTTGTGCTTTTCCCTTCCCTTGGGTAGGATTATACTTCAATAGTAAGTCTATGTCTAGAACTGCATGGTCGCTTTTTCCTAGTGGGCAATAGGTTACTGAATTACTTTGAACCTCCTCCTCCCTTCTTGTGAATAGAAGGTCCAATCTAGCTGGTTGATCACTTCCCCTTACTCTTGTTGACTCTTTTACATGTTGGTATATAGAATTTTCCATGGCCATACTTAAAAATTCATAGCTCCAACTTTCCTCCCCTGCTCCGGCTTCAAGATCTTCCCAATTCACTTCCTTGCAGTTAAAGTCCCCACACATGACTATTTCATCCTTTGTGTGTGTGTGTGTGTGTGTGTGTGTGTGTGTGTGTGTGTGCTTATGTGTGTGTGTGTGTGTGCTTCCTTCTCAGTCCCAATATCCTTAAGTGTCCGTGCGCTGAGACTTGACCCATTTATTGTGTAACAACTGCCTTCCTACACCCTTCAACAACTTAAAAATGCCTAGGAAGAATAAACTGGTGAAGGCACTACTGCGATCGGGAAATCTATGGGTATATCCGGAGACGGGGCCGGGGAAGCCTGGCCTACGAGGGTGTGCGGAGCGGAAGGGTTGGCGCAGAATACAAAAAACAGCATTTTTACACCACTCTTCAACTGTGATTCGTGTTTTGTGGGGTCAATATGTGTTTTAGGGATTTTGAGTACCTGTTTTACCCCTCGGCGCGGAATAGGGTAAACGCGGACTGAGGATACGTGTGTTAGGGGGACTGACTGTATATACGCAATAATCCTTGATGAATCTGAGGGAGGAATATAATAAAAGTTATTCATTTACAAACGCAGTCAGTCGCGGGTTTGATGCAAGAGATTTGTCTATGCGAAGTTTAAGAGAATCAACAGTGCTGCAGTCTATAACGTCTTGGGGAAGCCCATTCCACAAGTTGACAACTCGATTGAAGAAAAAATTCTCGGGCAGCATGATATGCGGGGGTTGTGCAGGGGAACTAGGAGCAAGGGATAGGATCGGGTTGAGGATTAGGGAGATAATGATTAGTGATCCTATTTCTAAAGGAATCAAGAGTGGGGCTATTAACTATGTGAGATGGAAGGTGATTCCACTCTTGGATGCTGCGGGGGAAAAAAATGAATGTCTGAATATATATCCGCTGCCTTGCCTGATATGTGATGAATATTGTACGATAGATGTGTGGCTTGACCAGTCTCGTAACGTTGTGTGTTTGTAGGGTGTAAATATGTATCTTTACTTTGTCTATGTCCACTAGAATGTTTGTGATTTGTTATAACATTTGTTGTCTGTGAATGGTTTGATCTGGTATGTGTTGGTGGTGGTGGGGGTGTGTAATGGCTTTAGATGATTATGTTCTAGCGGTTGTGGTGTCCCGAGTTGGAATCCCGCACGGGGCGACCATATGCTTTCATTAGTTTATTTAAGTGCCGCCATTTGGGTTTGTAATTGATGATGGATTAACCTCTGAAAGTGTTGCATGGGGGTGGGGGTATGATGACACCTCTTGCCTGTTGCGCATGTATTTGAGCTGTTTCCATCACTAAAATATATTATTTTACACCATAAATAAGCATTAATTACTTCTACATATGCTGCACCTATTATAGGTTGATTATAAAGGTATTAACCTGAAAACAACAATCAAACAAGTGGACAACCCCACAGCCAACCGTTTGGACAATGGTCTAAAATCGGCGAATACAGGCGCGTGGGATGTACTACATAATGATATAAAGCTGCAGCCGCAAGGCACTCCTCTCCCTGCCACTTATTCCCCAGGGCTGGAGAAGAACACTGAGTACGATCGAGATACTACTCTCCTCTCTCGCGCATCTCTATAATAACGTAGTGATGGACAATGCCCTGCTAAAGGTTTTTTGGTTTTTTTTTTTGCCCCCCCTGGGGGGGGGGGTGGGGGCCGGGTTTTTTTTTTTGGGATTGCAACTCGCGTAATGTTAGCACGGAAATATATACACAGAATAAGGGAATAAACAGGGAAAATAGGTGATAATCTTGAAGGAAGGAGGGGAGGCTAGAGGTAGATGATATTTTGCATGGCCCCAGGGGCAAAAAAAAATAAAAAATAAAGTAAATAAATCCACCCAAAAAATATATAAGATATTTGAACGGTTTGTTTAAATTGATTTTTTTCCCCCTGACTCTTAAGAGTCTTCCCGCAGTCGGCCGGGGGAACTCTTAAGAGTCTTCCCGCAGTTCCCGGGTTAATGTAAAGAACGGGGTGTTACTTAATGCTAGCCATGGGTATAATAGATGGTTGGTAGGTATGATCACGGGCAATAACTTTACCCCCAGTATCATCTCGCCGATTAGATATAGTATAGGTAAGATGTAAGATAGATAGATAGATATTTTAATTTTATGGGAATCGTTAAAATCAATCAGTTTTGTGAATGATGTTTTATTTATATTTCATACAGGTATGGAGTGTATTATAAGAATAATAGGTGCCATAAAATACAACCTTTTATAAATATAGATCAGGTTAACCCTTTAAGGGGACATGGCTGTTTTTCTGATCACCCTTCTTCCTCATGTTTAGCCCCATTAGTTTTCAGATGTTAAGATGTTTGCCCCATTAGTTAGTTGATTTTAAGACCTTTCGCCCCATTTCTTCATCAATATTTAGACCTTTCGTGCTATTTAGGTGTCGATTTTTTCCCTGCCGAACGATAGTGAGCCTGTAATATTGGAAGAATCAGCCTTCAGCAGGGACATTTTTCTACCGAAAAATGTACAAAGGGATCTAATGGATGTTTGTTTTTTTAAATTTGATGGAGGTCTAGGGAGGAAACTAGAAAAATAATGAATACATGCAAAAATCGGGCAAAAAGTTAACCATCCGCCCTTAATGAAGTGGCCGTGGTCAGGAATATAAGCTTAAGGGGAGATTTCCACTTGAGGGACTTTTTTTCTTGACCCCTTTCTCTCTCATGTCTAGCCCCATTGCTTTTGTGATTTTAAGATGTTTGCCCTGTTAGTTTGGCGATTTTAAGAACTTTCACCCCATTTTAAGACCTTTCGTGCTATTCAGGTGTCTATTTTATCCTGGCGAGCGATAGCGAGCCTGTAACTTAAGAGGAAACGGCCTTTGGCCGGGACATTTTTCTACCGAAAAATGTACAAATTAATCTTGAAAGGGACTCGAGGGGGTGTAATTTTAAGCTTGCTGGAGGTCTAGGGAACAAACTAAATACCTCCCCTTAAGGGAAGGCAGACCGTTTTAAGCTTGCTGGAGGTCTAGGGAACAAACTAAACACCTCCCCTTAACCTAACAAGTGCGCATGGGGGTAATTGGAAACGTCCCCCTGTGCTGACGTATTTGAGGTGTTTCCGTCCACTAACATATTCATTGTACCATTAATAGCATTAATACTATCCATGGATGCGCCTATTATGGGTTGATTATAAAGGTATTAACCTGAATCAAAAACAAGTTAAAACGATTGTTTGTTGTGAAAAACAGCGTTTGGATGGTCAAAATCGGAGATATAGCCCGCTGAGTTGTATAAATGTATGGGTTGAGCGCAAAGCTGCATTTTCCCGCCAATTTCCCCCAAGGCCACTGATGACACAGTCGATCGATACTCGCCTCTCTCTCTGCACTCGCTTTGCCATCAGTGATGACCCAACACCCTGCTTGCAAACTCGGCTAATGTTAGCACGCAAAAAATATACCTCAGGAATAAGGGAATAACAGGGAGGAAAATAGGTGATAACTGAAGGGAGAGGAGGAAGAAGTGGGAGGACCGGGGAGGTAGAGGAACTGAGATTTTGCATGGCCCAGGGGCCAAAAAAAAAATACAAAAAATAAACAAAAATAAAACTAAACAAAATATTCTTTGTTTTCGATGTCAAAAGTTGATTTTTTTTTCACTCAACTCTAAGACGTCTCCCAGCAGTCCGACAAGGGGGAAACTCTGAATAAGAGTCTCCAGCAGTTCCCGGGTTAAGGGAAGGCCAGAACGTTTTTTGGACCCCTTCTCCCTCATGTTAGCAAGCCCCACAGTTTTGATATTATAAGACGTTCGGCCCACCCCCCAAATTTTGTTTTTTTTTTTTAGTTTTTGGGGCGATTTTTAAACTCCTTTCACCCCCATTTAGTGTCAATGTTAAGACCTTTTCGGTAGAAAAATGTGCCGGCCAAAGGCC